>WUAM01000244.1:363061-376241 GCA_024336885.1 Actenoides hombroni | reverse complement strand
TGAAATCTAACACTCTAGCTACCGATGGCTGGCACCGCATGCCCCACTTGTCGGTGGTGTTGGTGGTTTGGGGGACGGCGGGGGAGGACGTGGCAGAAGCATGTGCTCTTGGGACAATCTAAGGCTGTCCTTAAAATACAATAAAATAGCATTTGAGATTACCCCCAGAATTTTTAGTAGATTGTACTTGAAAAGATCAACAGGATCTACCTGGTCAAGCTCTGGCCTGTGATGACCACCTGGGAGCTTATAGAACCAGTTAAGATGGTTTTGTGACAGCTGACTTTAACTGGAGGTGCTGAGTTTTCTGCAGCTAATTTATGGGGTTTTTTTTTATGCTGAACTTGACTGGAGAAATGATTTCTTGTTCTATGGAGGCACCTCAGTGATGAAGCTGAGTAGTGTTTGAAGTGAGGCAGATATTCTTTGTGCTGATGTCTGAGGTGCTAATAACACTATAAAGAGATAGTTATAGTTCAACAGTCAATGTGATTGTAGGAATAATTACATATTTACTTTTTTGGAATAAGAAATTAGAAGCTATTTTTCTTAATAAGAGCATGTCCTGCCTTCTAAATTAAGTCTGTGTGAATGTTTTGCTTACAGCAGATTCTGCAGAGGAAGTGCAATTCTGGCAAAACGTCTGAGTGATCGGACAAATACAAACTGAGCTGTTTGATCCTGGTTCATGATCATTCATTCCCTAGAAGAGTTGCCTAATTAATCAGTCTTAAGGGGCAGCTTTGCCAGACACGCTGGAAAAAATGTGAAACTTCCTGTCCCCCAACTCCTGGTATGGATAAGTTGGCGTATTGCTGAGCTATAAAAGCACAGTTTTTACTTGGGATGTCCTGCTGGTTTAGTGGGGTTAGTGAGACTGGGACTAAGCATCTAAAGTAGAGGATAATCATTGCAACTAGATGGTCTTTAAGGTCCCTTCCACCCCCAAGCAGTCTGTGATGCGTACCAGCATTAGGAACTTGATGAGCCCTCCCTACTTCAGATTCTGATTTAATTTTTGACACACTCTTTTTTTGATTACTTTTCTGTTCTGAAATTTTCACCTTTTTCTTCAGTGCTCTTTTTACTATAGTGAAGTAAAATGTGCTTTTTTTGTGGTATACCTTAATGTTATGATTTTCAAGTTCAGTGCATCTGTGAAACTGGAAAATTTAAAGAAACAAGCCTGATGTATTTGGTAAGTACTGAGTTTTAAAGGAAGCAGGGCTAAAATCTTGGTAGGTTGTGATAGCACATGAGAAGGGCAAGCATCATGTCCTCATGTCCTCACACTCAGATCAAGGCAAGGTCAGAATATTTCTTATGCTGTTATTGGCCAAGCATGAGCTGCACTGAATACCTGCAGATAATTGGTTAGAAAAGGTGCCAATCTCAGATGAAGGAACACTTCTCTTGGTCTGCAGGTTTCCTGTGAGTCTTAAGCCGGGCTTTGCTGTGTGCTTTGTCAGACCTAGCATGAACTGGAGCAGTGCTGTGCAGGTCTGACCCTGTAAAACCTGAAAATAGTTGTTTGTTTTTTTTAAATAGGTCAAAATTAGAGCTGATCTGATCAAGCATAGCACTGTATGAGCAAGCTCATAGGCACAGGGTCATTGTTCACTCTTGTAGAGGCATCATTGCTATAGCAGCAGTGGCTCTGCTTGTGGATCAGTGAACAGTGGTATCTTGAGATGGATGGATCAGAGCATGGTTTGCTTTCTGAACTTCCAAGAACTAATTTAATGTTATTTATTATTAGGTGAGAAGGTTTTACATTTCCCTTGTCTTAAGTCGATCATCATTTTGACTGTAGAGTGACTAAAGTTTCACTTTTTACTGTGACTGGTTTGGCTTAATTTAGTATGGTAAAAAAAGAATTTGAAATGCTTCAAGAAAGAGACTAATTTTTGAACTTAAATAAGCCGGCAATAATGAATGCAGTCGTTTGCTCCCAGGTAATTGTAGTTTTTCTGCAGAACAGTTGCTGTGTTTGGACTGAAGCATCACTGTAGTGCACTACAGTAGTGGTGGTAAAATAATTATCTGCTTTCAAGAAGTTTTCTGATCAGATCACTCACTGAAATGTTTGGATCTGTAGTAGGAAGAGAGGACTTACTATCTTACAAGGAAGGTTTCAGTGAGGAGCTTTGTGACAAAGTGGTGATTTTTACTTGGGAAGAGGAGGCCTGTCAAATAGCATGGCAGTTGATAAAGTTAGGTATTGTTTTTACATACTATTTAAAATGTTGCCCCCTTCTGGTTACTGGCAACTGTGAGAGTTGGGTATGGGCAGAAAAGGATAAGGGGAAGAAAAGAAAGTGTGATTTGTATTTTTTTAAATTTTATTAGAACAAGTAGTTTTGTTGTCTCATTCAGCCGTTCTAGTTTATTTTAAGGAAAGTTTCCCAGCACCTATCAAGATCACATCTAATAAGAATCAATGCAGGGGAAGCAACATTTTGGAGACTATCAGTCTCACTTTTAAAAGTGTCTTTGATGTGACTGACTTGTAATGCATTATTTAGTTTGCTGGTAACTTCTCTTGACTCTTGAACTGCTTTGCAGAAGTGTGGCCATACATGCTTTGTAGCTGGGCTGAGGAACAGAGCCTGGGTGCAAGGTGTGCTTGGACTCTGGAGAGCTGCTGTGGTTGTGATAGACCGGGAGAGGCATGAGATCTTGGCAATAGAAGCTTTTAGTGCTTCCTAGAGGTAACACTTTATAGGAAGCATGTTCATAGCCTTGCCTCTGGTTGATGGAGATGTTAACTTCTGCTGGAAACACTCAATATAATAAGGCACTGTGGGCAGCAGTTTACAGCCTAACCTTGGGGTTGAGTTAAGCCGAATAAATAAATACAATGTTACTTGCAAATTATTAAAATAAAATAAAATGGGCTGGGGGTTGTGAAGTTCCCTAACACTTCAGTGCCCAGTAACAGAGCTGACTGATGTAACTGGTAGTGCTGACAAGTAGCTCAACTGGCGACTTTTTTCTTTTGTACTACTGAAGTATTAGCAGGTTTAGCATGTTTTGTTTTGTTCAAGGTGTGTTTTGTTCTTCAGTTTAGGAAGTAGAGCATCTGGAATTAAAAGAATTAAGTTCCAAGTAATTTCAGTAACAAGCTATAAGTGGGTCACCATTGGAAACAAGTGGTAAGAACTTAGAAGGCTAGTGATGCTTTCCTCTTTAAAAAGAAACTGAGATATAAGTGGTGCTATGTGGGGAGAAATGTCTGTGTTCCCAGTAAAGACTGAAGTTTGATGTTAAATCACATTTATCTCCTTAACTCTTAAAAGCAAGGATGATAACATAGCTGTGTCTGGCTCCTGTTGTCAAGTTTCATTCCGAAGAGAAGCTTCATATACTGGTCAGGGTGAATAAATTCTAGACACCAGAAAATGGTGGTGTGAGTTTTATCAGCTAGTCTGTACCATCAGGTTTTTTCAGTTGTGTGCTTTCCTCTCTTTTCATTATCAATGTTTCTGATTTCAATTATTTTTTCATGGTGAAATACAGCTGGTTTGGGTTTGGTTTTTACAAGCGGCAACTCTTTACCAGTAGATGGAGGTAATGAGATATGTAAGTCAAACTAGATTCTCTAGTCCTTTGAGGATGGAATGAAAGGCAAGTGATATGTAGCAGAAATGAGATCTGGTAGTTAGGTTTTGCATTTCTTGTGACTAGCAGAAGACATTAAAAAGGCCTGTTTTTAATAGGAGTAACACGAAAAGCTCCTGTGTAAGTATTCCTGCATTGTGTAGATTTGGCCAGGTTTTCTCCTTTCTTCATGGTTTATGTAAGTAAGTATTCTGTAAGGGGCCAAAGGGGCTCTTAGAACAGTATGAGTCCTGATGAGAATTGATTCTCTTACAGCAGTTTTCTAATTTGCCTATTGGTTTATAACACTTCATCCTGTATTTTAAAGGAATATTAAGAAAGGAAACTGGTTTAGCTTAATTAGGGTGTCTGAGTTGTGTGAAGATAGATCTTATGGGACAAGACTTGAGACTTGTTTACAGTATAATATCCTCTTAATTTTGGACCCTACAAATTATAAGCCCCTTTCTTTGGTAGACATGAGTGATCTAGCAGATGATAGCAGTTGTGGCAGCGTAGTGCTGCCATATTCCTAAGCAGCATTAGGGCAATCTTTAGGTCACTGTTGAGGAATAAGCTATAAGTCCAGATTGCATGTTGTAGTTCCCATATCTGTTTTATATCTAAAGAAATACTTGCAATCAGTTCTGTGAGCAGTTTTAAGTTGTATGGTTTTGTGAAGGCTTTCAAAGGGCCTTTAGACAACTTGATGCATGATAACTTTTATGTGCTGCGTTGATAGCTTTTGATTTGGAACCCCCAGGTAATTCCGCACTTGCCTTATGCCACCACATGGGGTGAGACTTGAGCCTCTGAATCTCTTAGCCACTGATTTAAAGTAGAAAATTACCAAAAGGTGTCAGAAGTGGTGGTATTAAGTAAGCATCTGTTGCCCGACTTCAACCTCATGCTCAGTTAATGCATTGGAGAGAGAGCTCATAGCCCTCCTGTCCAACTTTCAAAACTGTTTCCATTAGAAGGGTTGTGGAACGTATGATGGACACTTACAGGCCAAGGTTAAACAACCCCAAACAAAACCAAACACATTTGAGAGTTCTTGGACAGCAAGAACAGTGTGTTGGAACTTTACCAGGCCATTTTTACTTTGTGAGATATCTACGAGCATGAGTTCAGAGATACTTTTTCTTTTTTTCCTTTAAGAAAAAGTGCATGTCAATGGAAACGTCATTTCCCTAGAGTTGTCACACATGTCATAGGAGTTGGCACTAACTCTATTTTCCTTATATGCAAAAGTAGCACTTGGCATAAATTGACTGTCATATGGCCATGTGGAAAGTTACCACAGAAGGTGAAATTATTTATGGCAGTTACGCACTGGCTGTGGAATAAATGAACTTAATCTAAGCTGCTTATGCCTCGGGAAAGTGTGGGTATGCAGCTGTATTTCTCCTGTCCTCCTGTTTCACAGCAATGAAAATAATTGCAGGCTTTCTAGAAGCTTGTTTGTGCTAGACCATGGGGAAAACAATGCCCTGAGAGGTGTGCTTGCTGATCTGGAAATACCATTTGGAGTCACCAGTTGGTGGAAATAACTTGCACCCATCAGGATAAGTCCCAACGCTGACTTAGGGTTGCTTCTCTCTCGGCATGCTGCTGGGTATGTCAGTGTTGGTAGTGTTCATGTTTGATGGGTATTTTGGGTTGTTGTGCCAAAACTATCTACAGCAAGTCAGTGTATTGGTAATTGACAGTGTCTTGGTGGAATGAATATGAAAATAAGGTTCACACCTAATGATAGCACAGGGAGAACTTCTGAAGGAAGAGGTTAAAGATTGGTTATGAGGTTCAACAAGGCCAAGTGCTGAATCCTGTGCTTGAGCTACAACCCCATGCAATGCTCCAGGCAGAGTGGCTTGAAACTGCCTGGTGGAAAAGGACCTGGGGGTGTTGGTTGACAGCTGGCTGAGGATGAGCCACTGTGTGCCCAGGTGGCCACCAGCATCCTGGCTTGTATCAGCACTAGTATGGCCAGCTGGGCTAGGGCAGGGATTGTCCGCCTGGATTTGACACTGCCCCCTCAAATCCTGGAGTTAGTTTTGGGCCCCTCTCTCCAAGAAGGACATTGAGGGGCTGGAGTGTATCTAGAGAAGAACAATACAGCAAGCTGGTGAAGGGTCTAGAGAACAAGTCTTATAAGGAGTGGCTGAGGAGGATTAGGGACATGGTTTAGTAGTAGACATGGAGAGTGGGGTTGATGGTGAGACTATCTTG
This sequence comes from Actenoides hombroni, assembly GCA_024336885.1. Lineage (NCBI taxonomy): Eukaryota > Metazoa > Chordata > Aves > Coraciiformes > Alcedinidae > Actenoides > Actenoides hombroni. Next base: position 370,409 of record WUAM01000244.1, on the reverse strand, counting down.
AACGTCTTTTTCAACCTAGATGATTCCACGTGGAAGTCACTTAAATCCTGGATGTCTCAAGAACCATCTCAAGTTAAAGGTTTGTGAGTTGATACTGAGAAAGCTGAATAAAACAAGCATGAATGCCAGAAATAAAAATGGTATTGCCATGAAAATGTAACCTGTTATCAAGTCTTTCAGGCCAAGTCTGTCATCTTTAGTGTTGTATCACCTTTTTTGCATGGTAATGGAGCTTAATCCATGGTACCTTCCTAAATTACTTACTTCAGACTCAAAAGTGTAAGTACGCAGTGGTAGCATAGAAATTCTTATTGCATACTAATGGTGTTTGGAGATCAACTTTTTTTCGGTTTTGTCAATTCAGGTGTTATGTTTAGGGTAGGTAGGTCTAATGCTGCCAGGAAAAGGAAGCAGTCCCTTATTATGTCAAAGGTGCAGCTTTAGGCTGCTAGAGCTCTAACTGTCATCTTGGTTCATGCTGGGTGGCTCTACCTGTTTCTGAGCTTACACTGCCAGTTCAGCTACAGGGTGGGCTTGTGTCTAACTCATCTCATTCTAGATCTGTTTCTGCTCTGGGTTTTGATGTAGTCCAGATAACCTCAACTCTGATGTTTTGTGCTTGTTCCAGCTTTACTTATCCTTTTATGAACTGTAATTTTATCTGAGTACTGTTTTGATAATACTTGTTAAATCTATTTGTAAACTTGCAGCGAGATGGAAATTTGAGGTGCGTTGGCTGTTAAACCGAGGCTGACTGAGCTGGGTAACAAGCTGTGTTTCTCGTTATTGCAACATAACCCTGCCAAGCTCGTTGAAATGGTCACTTGAATTTTAAAGCCTTACTCTTGGATTCAGACAAGGCTGGTAGTTAACTGTCAAGATACGGCTGCGTACAGATGCAGCAGCTGAGCTCAATAGGTCCCTTCTCTACCCTGCCTAGCTGGGAGAGCTACAGGCAGCGCAGGACAGGAGAACAATCGTGGCAATGTACCTTCCAAATCCGCTGCTTTTCAGACCTCCTGTATGCTGTGATTGTTCACCGAATCTGCGGGGTCCTTTCTCCTTTGTGCTGGGGGAGAAAGCTTGGAGAAGACAACTGGTGACTGTTGCAAGAGAGGATGTTGTAGAAAATACTGCAGGAAAGGGGCTTTGAGAGGGAAGCTGCTGTTTTGAGGAGGGGCTTGAGGATGTAAATGGTGGGAATTGGAACATTTGGAAGACATCGGGCTGCAGGGAAGGCAAAAATAGAGAGTTGGGTCACAGGAATTTCTCCAGCGCACTAATGATTTTAGATGCATTTGGTAGCAGAGCAGGATTTAGGTGTATATTGCATTTGCACCAGCAGTTGACAAAATGTTGTTTGCTTACGTTTGCAAACGAATGTTTGTTGTTTCTATTTGACATACAAATGTAGTTTTGTGTTGTTTAGGGGAAAACAAATCTTAGAACTGTAACCCTAGAAAGTGAGATAGCAGCAGTCAGTAGAGAGGTAACAAAGGTCAGTACTGGTTTGTTCTCAGCTGCTGACTTTATTCTCTTGTGCCTGCTGCAAATGGGAGGTAACCTGAAGTGTGTATATATCCTATTTCTCTTTAGCTGATAATTTTCTCCTGTGGGTCCGTTTTCAGAAGGGCCTGTGGACATGAAATCCTGTTGCTTTTTAAAAGATCCCCTGTAGATTGTGGGGTTTGGTGGTTAAAATTAACCATGTAGGATGCTTATGGATCCCTAGAGGGCATGTTTCTATTCCCTGTTGGCTTGATAATTGCTCGGTGCTGTATTATTGTTGTAAATATCTCCAGGTTGATAAGGAGTTCTGAAGAAGTGATGTAAACGGATGTTCCTCCTGGTCCACCTGCTTAAACCATGGCATGAGCAGCCCATGCTTCCTGTTCCTCCTCCCTGCCTGTGGGCCCTCTTAAAAAAAACCCCAAAAAACCAAACAAACACAACCAAAAAACCCCAAACACACAAAAAACAACAAAAAGCCCTATGGGTGTTCTTAGTAAAGAAGAGAACCAATTTCTGCAGTTAACTCAGTCTTTGTGCTTGAAAATAGGTGTTGGGAGCTGAGCTGCTTTTTGTGTGTATTACACATGTACATGGTTGATTTTCTACCTTCAGGTCAGTCTGGTTTTTACTAAAAAAGGAATAAGAACTTGCAGTACCATGAATAAGACTTCCCTGTGGAGGAGCAAAGGTTTTATGTTGGTTTTATGAAAGCTTTCTAAGAAAACCAAACAAAGCAAACAGATGACAGATTATCCAAACGGCTATTTGCCTCCAAGTCTGGGGTTTTGATTCGAGAGATACTGTCCTGTTGCCAGGGACCGTTTCTCAGTTCTTTTACTTGCTCTTGTAACTTCAGGAATTTTCTTCAATAAACTCAGATGTGTGAAAACTAACTTGATGTATCTTAAATCAGCCTAACAGTGATGGGAATGAGCTCCCCATGTTGTCCATGTTCCATACAGGAATGGCCGTTTTATTCATACATCCTTGGATTGTTCAGATGAGCATTCCAAGTCTTGTAAATTCTGTTAGATGTAATTGATGACTCCATAAAGTTAAGACTGAATTTAATGCTAAAATAGGAGACCGCATTGCTGTTTGTCAGTCACCTTGATGACTGTCATAGGCATGAAGATGATGTATGAAGACATCTGTTGACTTTGATAATGAAATGGAAGTAATAAATGAACCTGACTGTATGGTATGGGCCTAGAGAAAGAAGAGAGGTTTCAGGTTTTTTTAGAAGAAGCTGTTGTTGGGTAGCTCACAGCTGGTTCCTGATGCGGGAGGAAGGAAAATGGAAATTGGACCTGTTGAAGCAGGTCTAGAAGAGGACTGTGGAGATGATCCAAGGGCTGGAACCCCTCTCCTGTGAGACCAGACAAAGGGCGTTGGGGTTGTTCAGCCTGGAGAAGAGAAGGCTCCAGGAAGACCTTATTGCAGCCTTCCGGCATCTGAAGGGGGCCTCCAAGAAAGCTGGCAAGGGACTTTTTATGAGGGCTTGTAGTGATAGGATGAGTAATGGATTCAAACTGGAAGAGAACAGGTTTTGATTAGAAATGAGGAAGAAGTTCTTCACTCGGAGGCTGAGGAGTCACTGCCTCAGGTTGCCCAGGGAATCTGTGGATGCTCAATCCTTGGATGTGTCCAAGTCCAGGTTGGATGAGGCTTTGAACAATCTGGTCTAGTGGGAGGTGTCCTTGCCCGTGGTAGGGGGATTGGAACTAGACTATCTTTAAGGTCCATTCCAACTCAACCGAAACCATTCTGTGAAAAGAAGTGGAGGAAATCCCCCTGTCCCAGTTTAAATGCTGCAGTCCATAAGCTGTTACTAAGAGTCTCAGGTGGGTAGCAGATTTTCTTCTGAATTCACACTATGGAGGATAGAAACAGGCCTGAGTCAGATAAGCATGATGAGAAAAAGTGTGTTCTGACGTCTGTCTCCCTGTGTAGTGTCACTCAGGTAAATGAAATAGATTACCTTTTGCCTTGGATACATGTCATTAAAACTCCAGAATTTTATGTTCTTCTCAGTTGGTCAAAAGGAAAGGAAGAAAAATGCCTGTACTTTCCAGCCTACTATCATTTCCCTTTGGGTTGCATTGGGAACATCTGTGCGCTATCACATGTGAGAGGTAAACTTCAGTTTATCAGCCAAGAGCATCATCTTGTTTTGTGGAATGAGTGTTAGATTTTAGCTCTGTTCCTGGCTTTGTTTCCTGATAGTTGTTTTAAAACTGGGGCACAGATGCACCTTCAGCAGATAATGCATGTGCATAATCAAAAGCACTGGTTTGCAGTAAATAATTCATGTCAGCTGGGGCACTTGGTTCTGATAATGAGATCTCAGGGGCTTGGCTCCTTCCAGATGATATGTGAAATATTCTTTGCTGTTAGTCATTCACACTGACAAGTACTTAGTTAGCAGCTAATAGGATTTGTGTGTTGAGGGGGAAGGAAATTCCTTAAGTTTTCTACTTCTATACTTGATGTCTCTTTCCCTGTCTGCCTCAGCTTTGGGCTGCTTTGGCTCATAAGACTTGAAGGGACAAATGACTACCACCCCTGGGTTAAAATCTCTATGAATTTATATAGGTGGGGATCTAAATCTCAATTATGTTTATTGACAGCCTGCTCTTTAAAAAACCCATATGAAAATTAACTCTGAAGGGCAGGAAGGTTGATAGATATGTGGAGAGGTGTTGGTATTTCTATAGTTTCAAAGGGTCATGAAAAAGTTGATGGAAAAAACCTGCGTCTATTTATGGGCTTGTTAGACTTGTTAGGAATATGAATCTTTGGTCCTTCCTTTAGGCAAACTTGAGGACAAATTAAGTCATTTCTGGTATGTTCCCCAATTCCTAGAGTGTTGAGGTAAGAAGCTGTGAAATAAGCTTTTGTGTTCCTCTCTTGGTGTGTTTTTTCTTTACCAGCTTGTGTGCAAGAGGAAGGGATGAGTAATAACATCTGCTCAGAATCTGTTGATACTCTTGAGCTTTTGAGTCAGCAGTCCCAGACTTTCATAAATGATTCTGTGATTCTGTAGGCTGATAGAGGGAAGGATTATTTGAAAGCAGGTCGTGGTAAATGATCTACCCTCAACCACTAAGGACTGGGTTTAGCACTTGTGCCTATGCCTTGCATGTCTGCAGTTCCGACTGTCCGATTCCGTGTGGAAGCATAATCCCTGTACGCTCCTCACCCTATTGTTTGGGTCACTAAAAGTGGTAGGTTTTTATCAAAAGCTGTTACGAGTCAAAAACCTCTTCCTTAATGAATGTGTTTAACTGACACCCTTCCTTAGTGCATGGCACTGCAGTAGTCCTGATGGCTTCTGTAATTAATAGCAAATTAGCATATGACTGTGGTTTCTGCTGAACCTTATCCCATCTGCTGCTCATGATGCTTGACTTGTCAGTCATCTGCGCATAGATCTGTTGAGGGCATTAACAAGGAGTAGGATGTTTTTCCCTTCCAGAATGTTGAAAATGTGCACCATGTAAGTGGGTGAGAGAGATCTGGGTTTTGGGGAAGCTTTTTGTTAAATAATAATTCCCCATTTTGTGCATGTCAGCATGCTTCCTTCATAACAGAAAGGGAGCAAGTGACCTGGTGGGAGCTCTTGTGATTCTGTGCTTCTCCTCTGATGGTAGCCACATGCATGTCCATCAGCTTTTTGTTTAATGCTGTTGTACCTGATGGGAACAGTTAACTTGAGTGTGTGGGCAAGTGGAGTTCACAAGAACTACTCCATACAGGTCATGACAGTGATTGCCATAAACTGGATTTGTAGAGAGAGTCTAGAGCAAGGGAAAGGACAGGAGAGAAAGAGCAACCAAAACGGTGTACTTCCAGGACAGGGGTGTTTGAAGGGGCAGAGTGCCATGTATGTAAAGACACACAGAAAAGGAGGTGGACCTGGGGAAGGTGGTTTGGTCCATGGTTTTAGTTTCAGGTGGAGTTTTGGATCACTTGTCTGTAACTGCAGAGGTTTCAGGTCAGCTGGTATCGGTGTGGGGAAACCAGCTTTGGTGTTTGACCTTGAAAAAAAGGATAAGGCACTGAAGTCTTCTAAGATGGGGAAGAAGAATGAGCTTATTACAAACGCAAGGTATTTGAGGGGGACTCTTAGCATCTGCAATGTGAAAGAGACAAAATTGAATATATGCTTGGGTATGTCAAATGCATCTGCACTAATAAAAGAAAAACATGTTTTCCTGAATATGAAGCTTCTGTGAGATATGTTGCTTCTGTGCAGGTGGCTGCTGGAGTTTGCTATTGTAATAGGAAAAAAACCCAAAACCTGCTGGAGGATGGGTTACTTGAAGAATAAAGACAAAGCTGGATGTGAAGGGGTAACTCAATATATGTAGATAACTCACCTTTATTCTTGTAATTCTGTTCTCCTGATGAGCTTTCCTAATCTCAGAGCATTTATCAGTATTCCATGTGTATACTGATGATCACTCATCGTAAGTGTTGCTTTTGCAGCAAAGTAACCCTGGTGGGAATTATATGGATGCTGCTGTTGCAGTGCGAATTTTATCTGTGATTCTTGCTTGAAAAAACATCTGTGGTTGTTGTTACTGTTATTAGTTTTATTATTATTTTCTTCCTTCCAAGCTCTTGCTGTAAAACCTGTGCTGTGGTACTCTTTTGTCTCAATATTTATTTTAAAATTACTTTTGTGAGCCTATATGGCAAGTGAAGAGCATTAAAAATCCCTTCAGGTTCAGCTGCTTTCTGCAGGGAAGGAATTAACAGGGTATGAACACATTCTGTTTTCATGTGAGCTTAACATGGAGTGGTCATATGGGTTTCTGCAGAAGTGGGTCAAAGCTATTTTTCCTCTGTGCCTCCAGCCATTAAGGAGAAAATTGGGCACCTGTCTTTCTAATGTGCCAGGCGTTTTCTGTCTATTTGAACATGCCTTCAGAAGAACAACAAAACCCCCACAAACCCAGCCCTTTCAGCTCACGCTTCTGCTCTCAGAAGTGCCATTTTAAACATGGATAGACATGTTTTAAGAAACTGGCTTCTGGTTCAGTTAGCATTGAAAATAGATTTTACTCCTATGAGAAGTGTTAATTGAATACGCTGGGATTTTATCTAGGGCTAAAAAAAACCCAAAACCCATAACATTCTAGGGACTTGGAAAGGGTCTGTGAATTGAACATAGAGCTGTGCTTATAGAGCAAGCACCCTATAGAATCTGCAGATAGGAGTGGAACCAGAACAACCTTTAGCAACACCATGTAAAAACTGTGAGAGAAGCTGGCTTGAATTTTTTAACTGAAAAGGAACTTAAAACGTAGTAGAAGACACTTCTGGCCATCCCAAGTGACTGGAACCAGACTCACTACCAATGTGTTCAACTCTTTAGAGTTTCTTAGGAACATCTACCAGATGCCTGCTTTACTCTTTTCCCTTGGTTTTCTGAATGATCTCAAAGCTATGGTGACAATTATTCTGCAGCATCAATATGGTGAGTTAAGGGTGACCTAGTGCTTCTAAGGTATTGGTTTTGAGTAAATACTGTGCCACGCTACTCATCTGTGGTTTGCTGAGAGGCTTTCAGTAAGGCAAGGTGCTTGACTGAGCTTTAAAATGATTTTCAGTACGAACTTGAGTGCCTGAGGCTCCTTTACTCTTCTTCCCTGGCTTCCTTCTGCCTTGCCTCAAATGATTAGTACTGCATGAGTACAAGAGGCTTGTGTTCACAAAGCAGAAGAGTTCATGTTTATTTTTAAAACCATGCATGGTGGAGAAGTAGGACCTGTTGTTTTCTTGGGGACATTTGGTAATCATACTTGAGAGGGAAGTTTTTACAGCGCAG
>WUAM01000244.1:346561-362961 GCA_024336885.1 Actenoides hombroni | reverse complement strand
TGGTGGAGAAGTAGGACCTGTTGTTTTCTTGGGGACATTTGGTAATCATACTTGAGAGGGAAGTTTTTACAGCGCAGTGGGGTGTTTATCTTTTAAACAACTGAAGCCTGTTGGCTGAAATGACATAACTGCTGCTGTAGGATACCTGCTGTGTAATTTCTTCCACCACCTCTTACACCAATGTATTTCAGATATTTAGAGAATAATTTTCCTGGGCAATGGGATTGAAGAGCATCCCTTCCTGCTATTTACTTGCTCTTGTGAATAAGGCTGAGGAGGTACCAGTTGAGAACTAGAGCGGCTCCCCTGTGTCCTCTATGGACCTATAGGCAGAAGTGCCTTAAATTTTTTGCTTCTCTATCCAGAACAGCCTGGTCTAGTGGGAGACTGGTTGGAATTAGATGATCTTTAAGGTCCTTTCCAACCCAAACCATTTCATGATTCTATGAACTCCAGTGTGTCTTTCCTTTTCCTGAAGCACCTGGGGCCAAGTTACCTGGTTCAGTAGTAGTGAAACATGTGGACGATACAGTAAGTACCTTCTTGTAGATTGATTGCTCCTTTTCCAATGTTAATGGTTGTTTAGAGTTGTTTTCAGCAAACATATAAATAGATGGAGACTCCAAGTGTTGTGGGAGGCATATATGAACACTAGGAGCCATATATAAACACTACTAATGTATTCTTCCTAACTTGTAAAATTAATGTCGAGTACTTGTGTGACTTTCAGAGGTTGTTGTATTTCTTTTGAAGTGCAAGAAACATTAAGATGCAATTGTGATAAAAACATTTGTATTATTTTTAAAGGCTCTGGAGCAGGAACCTAGAGTCTCCTATTTTGCAGTTGACTATAGCCAGGTATATCCAGCTTTGGAAAAGTTACTAATTCCTCAGATAGCTCGGCATGCCTGTAAGAAAATCTCTATGGGAAATGACAAACATGTTGGTGCTACCCATACAGTTTTAACTCGACATTCACTATCCCAGTTTGAAGTACTGAGGGATCTTGTTTCTGACTGCTTTTTGTGGACTGACTCTATCATATGTTGTTTTCTGCATGATGGTAGGGATTGTTTTGGTTTTTTTCCTGGCTTCAAATTGTTTCAGGAAGGAATTGGTCTGAGCTGCATTTCCTTTGTTCTGTAGCAGGTACTAATTCATCCATCATCCTGCAAAGGGAAATGCTTAAGTAGTATTAGGATAGGGGGAATGTGGTTTTTAAATCCCATCTGCTGCCTAGCTGAGTGTGGTAAGAAAGGTCATTCTAGGTAAACCAACACACACATCCAATCTAGGACAAAGATGCTACTGGTGACATGGGTTTTTTTCCCTTGGTGGTGGTGCTGTGTCCTGGAAAGTTGACACTACTGTGTAGCTGGGGAGGTGAAAGCACATAGATGACTGAGGTTGAAAGGCTGTTACAGCTGCAGAAGCACTTCAGTTTCCCAGCTGAATGAAATATTAGGAAGTCACATTTCTTTTGTGAGTTGACCTCAATTTGTTGGTTCTGAGTGTATCTGCTTGAAGTGTATTCTGATGTGAAGGACAAGGAGGGAGGGGCTGCACTTCAGGCAAAGTTAAATGTTGCTTTTATAGTGTTATTTTGGGTGTAATAGTCTAAATATCAGGCTTGGGAAGAACTGTCTTTTATAATTTTTTCTTTTAAGCTCTTCTGTACATGATGGCTGTCTGCTAGCAGTGCTGTGAGAAAATAGAGAGTGATGTGTTGTGGTGAAGGCTTGGTCTTGAAAATGCTGCTTGTGCTGGTCAGCTGAAGCTCATTGGGAGGTGGTGAAACCTTTGGGCTGCTGTGAATTGCAACTCTGGAAATAGTTTTTTTTTATCTAGAAAGCAATGAAAAGTAGTCAAATACAGCCTTTTGATTTGGGCTTCTCAAAGCACAAGTCCAAATTCTCATGGAACACAGCTAGATGTATTGTGTGATGCGCTTCTCATGGTTGTACCTCTTTTTAGTAAGATTTTGCCTAAATGCAGCATGAATGGCTGTTCTATTAGTGCAGTGTGGCTGGCTGATGTCAGTACATGTTGTATGAGGGTGACTTCTGAAAGGCAACACTTTGCTTCCTCTAAGTGGATGTGCTTGGTTTGACAGTAATGCCCACACTGTTAATGCTGGCTGTGTTTACAACATGTTGTTTGGGGATTGTAAATAATTTTGCAGCAGCAGGAGTGACCTACTTCTTACAGAAGCATTTGCCTTCTGGCTGTTTTGTGGGTGCTGTGGATTCTTAGAGCCCTTACATGTACAGGCAATCTTCTTTCTATTTGAATGCCATACAGAAGTGAAAAGGAGTGCCGTTTGAAATATTATGCAGCTAAAATACTGCTGGTTTGTACAGTTATTATAGTGCTTCCTAAACATGTTCAGCACAGAAGTGCAGCAAGTCACATCGTGTGAATTACTCTTTTGAGTACAGGGGATAATTATAAACAAAATCTTTGTATATTAAGGTTTTCTTTGCTGCGGTTTTAGGTCACTACCACTTCTGTTTAAGAATAGTGAGTTGCTCTTTCTTGCTTCTTAGGTAACAACTTTGCCAACACTGGATTTCATGACACAAATTTATGACTTACCAAGGCTGGGTTATCATAAGATAGAGAATTTTGGTTAGAGGTGACATGATTCCCAGTTCTGCCATAGCTCTGCTTCTCTCTCCTGAGAGGAGTTCTTGGATTACTGGCACTCCTTCCTGAGTTTGTGTCATCGTTTTTGGGGATATTTTTCTATTTAATATTTTTATTCCAATTAAGTGGGCTATTTCTAGTGGATTTAAGGGCTTAACAAATTCCTGGAGTGTGGGGGGGCCCCGTCTTCCCATCCATGACATTTTTGCCTGATGTTGTGGATACTGGCTGAGTTTGGGAAGCTAGTATTTTAAGCAAGAATTTTTTTTTTTGCAAAGAATGTCATTAATCAAGTTAAACTAGTGTATGGAATGAGGACAGAATGAAGTGAACAATGAGGATGAGGTAAAAATTCATAGCATACTGAAGTTATAATTATGTTGTAAAGAAATGGGAAATGTGCAGTAGACCTCAGTGTACTGAACTACATCACTGAATTTGTCAAGTTACCCTGAATGTGTCTCCAAGGGATAATTGTTTTTACTTAAGGATTGCTGAAAAATATCTAACTAACCAGCTAGAAAGCGGACTGGGAGAAAGGGACCTGGGGACGTTGGTCAAAAACTGCTGCAGATGAGCCAGCATTTGCCAAGAAGGCCACCAGCATCCTGGCTTGGATCAGCACTAGTGTGGCCAGCAGGACTAGGGCAGGGTCCATCCCCCTGGCTGGGTACTGGTGAGGCCCACCCTCAAATTCTGGGTTATGTTTTGTATGCCACGCCCCAAGGAGGACATGGAGGGGATGGAGTGTGTCTAGGGAAGAGCAACAAAGCTGGTGAGGGATCTAGAGCACAACTCTTGTGAGGAGCAGCTGAGGGACCTGGGGTTATTTAGCCTGGAGATAAGGAGGCTCAGAGGAGACCACCTTGCTCTCTTGCCAACTCCCTGAAAGGAGGCTGGAGCCACATGGGGTTGGTCTCTTCTCCCAAGGAACAAGAAATAGGACAAGAAAAAATGGCCTCAAGTTAGGGGAGGTTTATGTTGGACCTGAGGAAAAATGTCTTCCCTGAAAGGATGGTCAAGGCCTGGCCCAGGCTGCCCAGGGCAGTGGTTGAATCATCATCACTGGAGGGATTTCAGAGCCATGTAGAAGTGTTTGAGGGACATGGTTTAGTGGTGGACTTCGCAGTGCTTGGTTAGTGATGAGATTCTATGATCTTGAAGGTCTTCTCCAACCAAAATTCTTCTTAGATTCTATAATTTTAAATATCAAAGAATACACTTGAAGCGGAAGTCAAGGTCAAGAGGTCTGGCTTCATTAAAGAACTGCTAAAGCGGGAGCAAGTCTTTTGACTTGGTCCTAGTTAGAATGATATTTTTAAACTGTTGAACATTAGAAAGCATTCACTTGGGAAAGGTCAAGGGACTTGATGCCTTCATTTCCATCTCTCAGAAAGGCTGTTGTGTTAAGAAAAGTGAAGGCACTTACTTTGGTTTTGTTGCAACCATTAGTACCTTGTTTTCTGGGACCACTGCTATTGCTGTTTGGCACAGAGCTGTGTCCTGCTGCTGCTCCAGTGGCCTGTGTGCTGGACCAAGTGAGAGGGTCAAGGCTCTTTCCCAAGCTGGTAGGATAAGCAGTTGCAGTTCTCTTCAATCAAGAGTTGTATCCTTCTCCTAGTTCCTCCAGAAAGATGAAATCCTTTGAGCCAGGGAAACTCGCTGGATTATGATGATGCTTTTGGCTTGTGAAATCATGTGTTCCTGTTCTTTCCAATACGTTGAACAGTTTTTCAAAGGATGAAGTGGGTCTATTTACCGTGCACTCAGATGGCTTCCAAAAAATGGATCTTAGTCATATCTTGTCACATGGCCAGTGAAGCCTCAGAAGGCACCTTTGGTCTCAGCAGTAGGCAGAGGAATAAGAGGGTTAATTTCTGTTCCTTCCAGGAGCAGAGTTTCAGGCCAGTTTCGTAGTGTGACCTTTGGGCTGAACCTCTGCGTTTGCTGTCTCAGTGGATGTTCAGTATTGCTTTTAAAGATGTTCTTTATTGGGCTGAAAGCTGGAGTCCGATCTTATCAGCAGCTTGTTTTGCTTCCTTCCCTTCTTGGCCCTGGCCCCCAGCCTCCCCTCCAGTGCAGGCTGACCCAAGGTCTCCCAACAGCCAGGTCTCAGGCTTGGTTTTTTCCTCAACTGGTGCTTTGTTAATGACTTGTTTGAGGCAGAACTACATGATGGCCTGGTTTGCAGTTGCTCCAGATAGCTTCCTCCTCTGATATCTCACCAGGGTGGTGCTTTTCTACAGTAAGCAGTAGGAAAAAAACCAACCAACCCATTTTTGTTTAACAATGCTGGGGCTGAAACATGCATTTGATGCAGGAATATCTGAGACTCTTAGCTGTTGTTCATCACCTGATCTTGGCATCTGTGTGCATCTGAGGGCACATTAGTATTTATTTTGGCTGACAGATCCTCACAATTGCTTTCCAGCAAGTGCATGGCTTTCTGCAAGCTTTTTTTTCCTGGTCAGTGTTTATCAACATACACCAAATTCAATTGTGTTTCTGCTAGAGAAAGGAAGACTGTCACTTTTGTCCTTTGTGGCTGGCAAAAAGAGCCTTTGTTTGGGGTACTGGAGTGCATTAATTTCTTTTAATTTAGTTTTTTTTCCACTTGAACATGCTGAGGATTCTATATCTTCAAGGAATAATGATGGAAAAGAAGATTTTTCTGGCAGGCTTTTTGTTTTGGCTCTGCAAATGCTTTAGGAAGCTTGGTACAGTGGGTTTGTAGGTCATGAAAACAATTCTCCTGCAGGGTGACCATTTTTGTCTGGGCATTATGAAGATGGGAAGCTATTCCATTGAGCTTCGCTAAGAGAATGCAAATAATTTAGTGATGAGGAGGGGAACCTGCAGCTCTTCCCTGCAAAGGAAGAGGATGGCAGGAAGGACAGGAAAAAATAGTTAATTCAGCTGAACATAGTTAAAATACCTGAAAATGAAATTAATGCTGCTGGACTTCAGTGTGGATAAGGCAGTGTAGAATTTTTTTGATGGACAAGGTCCAGAGAGAGCCATTATAGGTAGCTGATAGACTCATCTGGGCTTTGTAGCTGTGGCTGATCAGATGTGAAATACTTCTGCAGCATGAGCCTACGTAAACCCAGCAGATGGGAAGGTCACACAGCTTGTTTGCATTCTAGCAGGCATGTCAGTGGATCTTTCCTGTCTCGTGCTTGCTGTAGCAACGTTGGAACTGCAGGAGAATCTCAATTACCTGTAGTAGTGCAAAAACCTGCCTTGAAGGGCTGATCCTACCCAGTGAAATACAAATAGCTTTTCCTGCCTTGTTTGAAAAAACATTAGGCCAGAAATACTCCATTGTACGTGGGACTAAATGCAGGCACTTGGAAAAAGCTCTGAGCATGCTGGGTAAAATCCTGTACTAGAACAAAAGAAATGCAGTTCAGATGCTAGCACGTGGCCATACCGAACTGAGGAGAGGTGCTGTGGTGGGTGTTACCGTGCTGAACGCAGGAGAATACACGTGTTGCTGTGATGAGGTACTTGGGGAGTCTGCTGGGGATTAAACTTTTATAGCTTTAACTAGAAGGTCATATCTGTCCTAGTTTGGCTGGGAAAGCAAACAAGCAATCGGTACTGGTCCTATCAACTGCTATCGGGGATAGCAATCTTTTTGCCGTTACAGTTTCTGACATACAACTTGGAAAATATAAAAATAAGGATTTTTTTTGTCTTGGCAGGGTTACTACCAATTTGAAGAAAACAGATGCTGCGGTTGAAGCAGCTGCTTGCTAAGATGCTTTTCCTTTTGTATCAAGTATTGGAAACCTATTGCCCACAATGAATTGGGCGGTAGATGAGCTCGGTTTGACATCATGATGCTTGTAGTATGGATATGTTCTTGACAGTTTGATGCTGGCTTCTCAAGAGAGCGACCTGAAAATGCCTGTAATATTTGTAGATATGTGAGGATCTCCTTGGTCAAAGCTTGGGAAGTGCTATGAATTTTTCAAATGATGAATGTATAACATGTTCTTGTGCTTTTCCATGCTAACTATCAGTCAGTTTTATTTAACTGGGGTTGAAGTGTTTCAGAAAAGTTAAGGTCTAACATTTCCACTTGGAACTGTGGGTTGGTAGGTATGTGTTGCTATTTTAATTCATCTTTTTATTGTTTTCAGCAGCTATAAGCTACTCACTAGGTTACTGAAACATCCTTTTCTTCCAGGTGGGTGAGGTCCCCTTTCCTTGGTATGATGGTAGTCCTTCCTGACCTCATAGCAATTAGGTGTTCCTCTAAGTGTTTGAGACAAGTCATGTCCTGTCATTGACAGATTTATACAGCATGGAACTGCCATGCTTTGACTGAAAACAGTCTAGAAAAATTGAAATGCAACTGAAGCTTTTAGGGAGTATTTCCCTGCCAGTGGTAATGCTGTTAACAACATGTATCCAAAGCCTGGTGGTGTTTGTTCCTGAAAGGAAGGGTGGTAGCAGGAAAGTCCTCTCCAGAAGCTGCCCACTGCTACAGGCTTTCCCCCTTTACCCTAAAAATCCCAAAGCTGCAGTTCTTAGGTAGCCCCAGTAGTAAATATGATAGAAGTGGTTTATGTTTCTGTCATGCCTTTGACTAAACACTTCTATTCCTTTTCATCTGATAATGCTTTTTGTACAGAGAGCTTCAATAATTTAGTCTTCCCAGCTCAGGCTGCGTAAAAGGTGTGTTTGTGGTGGCTTTTTTTCTGTCAATGATTTTAATATCATTAATGTCACTGACACAGATCATGTCTGATACTGCTCACCCATTTGTTTATGGGACAGCCATAAAACTTTAATAGATGGGAAAGAAAGCAAGATTTGAGCAATTAAAACTCTAGCAGGAGTGTGGCACCTAGGGTTGTTTCTTAGCCAATAAAATTATACTTTCTGTTTTGCAGAGGTTAGCTGTTTTCTATTGTATAAAAATATTTTTTGTGATGAGTATTGCAGCCTGAGTTAGGATTTTCTGAATACCCAATGCCAGTGCCTTTTTAACAAATGGTGCCAGTCTTTTTTGATAATGCTTTACCCTTTACCTTCTTTTACTGTATATAGAGTGCAAAACCATGGTTCTCTTCTCAAATTCTTCTTTCTTTGAGAACCAGCAGGGTATGACATTCATGTCCATACCCCTGCATAATAGTTTTTTATAGCTTTTTAGTAATCTGGTGATCTTCACCCTTAGAAATGTGAACAGGATGGCTTGATTTACTGGGAGGCTGGCCGTTGTATCTTAACTCTCTGGCTGTTGATTACTGTTCCTATGCTGATATTGTTTTAGCCTCAAATCGCTCACATTTTCCCCTTGACGTGGAGAAGCTGTAATCCACTGTATAAGCTAAATGTTGCTTTGGCTTATACATGAAAAGCTCCTCTTCCTATTTAACTTTTTGTCCTTGCCAGTACCTCCAGTGTATATACCTAAGTACTCATGCCTTTTTTTTAAAGTTTTCTTTGTTTTATACACTGCTTTTAATTTTTGTTCCAATATGAGTTAAATGCTAAGAATATTGGAGCATATTTGATCTTACTTCTCTTTAAATTACTCTGCAAATAATTTTCCTGTTTAAGGAACTTTGTGCAATCAGATCCGACTGTCTGAAGGTCGGCAGTTGAGTAGGTATTGTGTCATTAGCCACAAACGTTGTGTTTGTCCTGCTTGTATGTTTTCTTCTTCAGCTCCTCCCTTTACTCCTGGCGCCTTCATGAAGAGCTGTTCTGTTCTGATGGGTTGCAAAGTATCTTAAAGACAGGATGTGTTAGTGCCACCAAGGGATTTGGAATCGTTTTAGAGGGCATCTCATCATTAGTTAGGATCTGGCTTTAATATGAGAAACTCTAAATGAATATCTCATCCTCTCCTTTTGGGTGCTGGCTGTTTTATCTTAATCCAGAAGCACAGCCTTCCAGTACTGCAAGTAACTGAAGCAGCTATTTCAGCTGCAGTTGGATTCTTGCCAAAGAGGCTAAATTGAGATATAGATGTTGTTCTGGCAACGGGAGGACTCTACACTTGAACCAGAGGTAACTTCGCAGGGCTTGAGCTCACAATGCACATTGTGATAATGTTACATTATTGTGGTTTACCTAACTGTCTTTTGATTTCTCCTGCTGAGTGAAACAAGAGCTGGCTAGTACAAGAGGTTAAATTCAGTATAAACAATTCTCATAGATATAACCAACAGATGTAGCAGACCAGGGCATGGCATGTAGTAAACCATCATATGGCAACCTAGCCTCAGCCTCAGATGACTTGTTCATCGTGGTTGCCATGGTTATAAGAAATGAAAGGCAGAATTGATTTTTTTTATGAAGAAAGACTGAAGGAAGTAGAGGGAGGTGATCCTTTCTTTCTGTCCAGTACCAGTGAGGCTGCATTTGTAGCAGTACAGAATTTTAGGTTCCCCTGTACAAGATAGATATGGATTTACTGGAGCAAATCCAGCATGGGATCTGAACGTGACTAAGCGTCTGGAGCATCTTTCACGGGAGGAAAGGCAGAGAGCTGGGACTGCTCAGCCTGGAGAAGAGATGGCTCAGGGGTGATCATATCAATGTGTTTACCTGATGGGAGGGAATGAAGGATGCAGGCTCAGTAGTGCCCACTGATGGGACAAGAGGCAATGGGCACTAACTGAAAGAGGTGAGATTCCATCTCAATGCAGGAGAATGCTTTTTGCCTGTCAGTGGTTAAAGACGGGGAGAGGCTGCTCGGAGAAGCTGTGGAGTCTCCACCTTGAGGACATCAAAACCCTAGCTGGACACTGTCCTGGACAGCCTGCTCTCTCACCTTGCTGCAGCAGGAATTTTGGTCTAGATGATGCAGAGAGGTTCCTTCCAACCTCAGCAGTTCTGTGAGCGGTGTAAAGAGGATTCCTATGCGTTGTAGACATCTTTGTAAGGGCTGGCAGATTTTGTTTGGTCACCTACTCTGGCTGTCAACATACAACCAGAAAAACACTACCCCTTCCTTTCCTGAAGGCCTCTTCCACACTTAGCAAGCTTATGCAGGAGTATTCAATGTGCCTGTGAGATGGTATACACTGTTTAGAAGCCAGATCGAGTGCTCTGTTTATCGTTTCAGCTTAAACAACTCAACGGCTTAGGTATTTAGACTGATGAAAGTTTATTCTGAAGCTGGTAATGAGAATTATGTTGTGAATGGAAAGTGTGTGTGCTTAGTGTGATTCTCACGTAACTGTTTTTTAATGTTATGATTGCTTTGTAATGCTTTAAGTGCTTTATAATGTTTCATGCTGAAGTCCTCCAAGTTGGTATTTCTGCTATGTACTCAGCTAAATCAGAGCCTGATTCATAATTTTTCCCAGTTGGATAAGCATGGTGGGAAATTTCGTGGGCTGGAGCAGATTGGAAAGACAAACTTCCTGGGTATCTCCTCTTGAGAAAAATTTCCATTTGAGTGAACATCTGTTTCCCTGTCTCAAGATTAACCTTTAGCATTGTATTTGCCGAAGACTGAAATCATGACTACATGCGAGGCTGCTTCAGAGTGTTTTTTCCTTTCTGTTGTGAATAGAAATACTTAAAGCAATAGATGAGCAAGGTTATAATTTGCTGTAAATTAGGAATATACATCTTCAATAATATTCTAAGATGGGATTTATGTTTGTATTGGCAAAGCCATGAATATGCATTTTCAATACATGGAAGTGCTGGATGTGACCATCAGCTTTTACCCTACCAATGGGTCATTCTGAGGCCTGTGTGAAGAATCAACCCTTTGAACATCTTAAACAATTGAAAGAATGTAAATATTTAAGTGAATCACTTCTTATTTTGCTTCTAGTTCTGTAAGCTCCCTAAAATGTAGATATGTTCAGTTAGAGTGGTTTCAGTTCCTGCAGTTCGACTAGCAAGACCAAGAATACTTGTTTACTTGGCAGTGGCAAAACTCAATTGAGTACTGTTAGGGAGGTGTTCCACCAGCCTATGCCTGATTAAAAAAAAAATAATCTGAGGATGCTGAGGTTTGGCCCATGTAATTACAAAGCCACTTTCTGTCACCTTTGAATGATCCTGGCAATTGGGGAAGCTCTTGGCAACAGGAGAAAGGCAAATGCTGCACCTCTCTCAAGAACATGAAATGGGATTCCAGGGAATGATAGTCTCGTCAGCCTAACTTAAGTTTCTCAGAAGGTAATGGGGCGAATTCTTCTGGAAGCCATTTCTAAGGAGATGAGGAACAAGATCAGTGGGAGCAACAAAAAAATGGTCCTTCATACAGTTGCCTTCTGTGATCATTCATAGTTGGCTGTGGGCAACAGTGGGGCAGTGTATGTTGCATACCTGGGGAGTCATTTGAGATGATCTCCCACCATACTTGTGTAGTGAGTCTGAGATCTGGGATGGACCGCAAGCTGAATAGGAGTCAGCAGTGTGCTCTTGCAGAGAAAGCCAAATGCACTCTGGGCTTATCAGCAAGACTGTAGCCTGAACGTCAAGGAAAGTTATCCCTGACCTCTATTTAGTACTTCAGAGATGACATCTGGGTAACTGTGTCCAATTTTGGGCTCCTCTGTGTGGGAAGGACACTGACATAGTGGAGTTAGTGGAGAGCTGACAAGATGGAGTTGATGCCCGTGACCTATGGTGAGATGTGGAGTGGTCTGGGTATCTTCAGTCTGGCAAAGAGAAGTGTGGTACTTTTAAGAGAGTGCAGTAAGGGTCATCCTGCTGCTGTCTGCAACTCTTTGGGAGCATATGGAGAAGTCCTACTCATCTCAGAGGCATGCAGCAATAGAAGTGGCAACAGCCTAGTTGGGAAAGGGTAGATTACAAGTAAATAGAAGGAGAAATTTTGTGATGACAAGGATGATTAAATATTGGAACAAGTTGCTGAGAGAAGCTGTGGAATCTGCATCCTTTGAGAATTTTTTTCTGAACTTGTCTAAATATTGATGTTGGGTAACTTAGGAGTCCATTGCTCTTCTACAACAATTGCTAAGTAGCTTTTTCTTGATGTGGTGCATGAGCACCCTGCCCCAAATCATATAAGAATGTGTAAAAAAAGTTGAGTTGAGATAAAAAGCTGACCTTTTGCCAACATAGCTGTGAGAACTTGAGTGACAGGATTTCAATGGTAATATTACATCACAGAATCCCAGCATGGTGTGAGTTGGAAGGGACCTCTGGAAATCGTCTTGTCCAACCCTCCTGCTAAAGCAGGGTCTCCAGGATGGAATTGTCCAGGTGGGTTTGAAATCTCTCCAGAGAAGGAGACTCCACAACTTCTCTGGGCAGCCTGGGCCAGGCTCTGGCACCCTCCCAGCAAATAATTTTTTCCTCCTATTCAGACGGAATCTCCTGGGTTCCAATTTGTGCCCGTTGCCTCTTGTCCTTTTGTTGGACACGAGTGAAAAGAGTCTGGCCCCATCCTTTTGCCCCCTGCCCTTTAGCTATTGGTCAGCATTGATCAGATCTCCTCGGAGTCTTTTCCTTTCCAGGCTCAACAGCCCCTGGGCTCAACAGGATTTTTTTGTCTGGTGAGTTACATTCGTAGGGGTGAGTTTCAGAAGTTGTCTTTGGATCTTGTGACAGGAAGGAGTGTTAGCAAATCCTAACTTTTTATATGTCTGTTTTTTAAAATGGAAGGATATTGTGGCATGCTTACAAAATAATGCTGTACAAGAGCAATCATTTTTTTTCCAGTACAACTTGGATTGAATTTGGTTTTTGTTTTTAAAAAAAAGGCAGTGCTACTGATTCATGGTCACAATTTGTTGTACTTGGAAACTACTTAAGAAAAAATAGTTAGGGGAAAGTGTCATTTAACTTGTTGCACAGATGCAGGCAGGCCTGACAGTCCTGGAAGAGCGAGCATTGGTGATCCACAGATTGGGTTTCGTAGTTTTGCCAATAGAAGCAGGAGTTGTCGTGCAACTGCATCTTGTGTAGTGCAATTGAAACTGCTTTTTATGGTATGATTAATCTTTTACACAGTTATATTGCCTTCAGGAGTAGACAAGCTCGAACATCGTGTGGGAGTGGCTGCATCTTTTAGCAATAAGAATGGGTTTTCTTTGCAGAAAATGATGGAGCTGAGTAATTAGGATGAAGTTTTTGTTAATTTTTTTTAGACAAAGTAGGGACTGAAAAGGAAAGGAGGCTCAGGGGAAACCTTCTTGCGCTCTCCCACTCCTTGAAAGGAGTTGCTTGTCAAGGAACAAGCGACAGGAGAAAAGGAAACAGCCTCAGGTTGCACTAGGAGAGGTTTAGGCTGGCCATGAGGAAGAATTTTTTCCCCCAAAGGGGTTGTCAAGGCCTGTCCCAGGCTGCCCAGGGCAGTGGTGGCATCCTCACCGCTAGAGGGGTTTCAAAGCTGTGTAGATGTGATGCTGAGGGCCATGGTTTAGTGGTGGCCTGGCAGTGCTGGGTTAATGGTTGGACTTGGATGATCTTTAAGGTCTCTTCCAACCAAAACGATTCTGTGATGCTATAACCCAGGTAGACTGCCTTCAAGAAAAAAGGGATACCTAATGTCACATGTGAAATCCAAGACCACTGTGGGGTCCATACTTTAGGGCTGCTGATATAATGGTTGTGTTGTGAAGAAGGGAATGGAGAGACCAGGCACAAAAATCATTCCTGTCTCCAGCTTGAAGGGCCAGAGAAAGCTGACTTCTGGGAAGGGGGAAGTGAGAGGATGAGAGGTACCTCCCTGGGAATTGGAAAGGTTTCAGGGTACAATGTTACCTGTAGCTAAACCAGTCAGCATTGCTTTTCCAAAGGTAAGGGTATGTAAATCTTTCCTTTCTCAGCACTTTGCACCCTGGGAGGTAATGGGAACTCAACCTAGCAGCCTTTCACATGGTGAAGATATGATTGAGTGACCTCTCATTCCACGCAGTAATATCTAGTGTTTTATGTAAAGCCTCTTTAGTTCTGGTACTGAACAGTTGTTTGTTTTTCTTCCCCAAAATATGTCAAGACAGTTCAGTATCTTTTGTTAAGAATATTATTACAGACATGGTTCTTGTCTTCTGTAAGTGGTATTCCAAAATAAAATACATTTTAGGCTTATTTTTGATGACCTACATCAGGAGGCATTGTTGCCATATCACCATGGCTTTAAAGAGTTTTTTTATTTGTATGATATATATTAATATGTGTTATTAATAGTCTTGTTTTGTTTTTGTAAGCTATAACCTTCCTCAGTTGTGTGCTTGTTAGGGTTGTAATCCTCTCTGCAATTGCTTTATTCTCTAGGGTTTTGTCATCTGTTGTAATGCATATATTGAATTTACTGGAGATAGGATAGTTGAGGGTGGTTGGTTTTTTCTGTGTGGGGTTTTTTTACAGGTGCCAATTGTAGATGTAAGGGAACTGGATTTAGCCTTAGTAATGGAATAATCAAGTATGCTTTGTACTTTGGTAGCCTTTTCTTTATGCTAATGCTTTGCGAGCACTGGTATAGCAGCCACAAAGTTGGTTGGGAACATGCTTCATGTCACAGCAGCCTCTTTGCCTTAAGAGGCAATGAACTTAAGTTCAATATACTGGAATTTAAAATGATGATCAAGAAGCAGGTGACAACATACTTTTGAGCATTTTAGGTCTAAGAATCTTTTGTTGCAGTGGGAAAAAGATAAAATGCATTTCGCCTTTGAACGTGGAACGGGGTGAACCAAGGGGACCAAAAAATTAATCTAATATGCTAGTAATTGTTGCTGCTTCTGCATTATGTGAGGTTTTGGAAGTAGTCCTATATTCTCTTACCCCGGATAAAATGTGTGCTCTTGTGGTCAACAAGGCAAATGATCTCCTGAGTTGCATGAGGTGTGACCAGCATGTCAAGGAAGGTTCTCCTCCCTCTCTACTCTGACCTGGTGAGGCCACATCTGGAATATTGTGTCCAGTTCTGGGCTCCCCAGTTCAAGAGGGACAGGGAACTACTGGAGAGAGTCCAGAGGAGGCTATGAAGATGATTTGGAGACTGCAACATCTCTGTGCTGAGGAAAGGCTGAGAGTCCTGGGGCTGTTTTCCCAGTATTTATTGATACTAGTTGGCTTTTCACCATGACGGAAGGTCCACTGATTTGTTCCGGTCTCTTTACTTCTGGGGGTCAGTCTTTGCCCACGTGATATATTAACCTCTATTTGATAGATTAGTCTCTATATGGAGAATCTGTCTTGCAGCACAATGTTGTTTTGATTCTGCTGGTGGTGTTCAAGTGAATCATAGAATTGTTCTGGTTGGAGAAGACCTTTAAGATCATAGAGTCCAACTGTTACTTTATCCTGGAGAAAAGAAGGCTTAGGAGAGACTACCTTGCTCTCAATGCCCTGAATGAAGGTTGGAACCTTTTCTTGGTCTCTTATCCCAAGGAACAAGTGATAGGACAAGAGGAAATGGCCTCAAGTTGCACCAGGGGAGGTTTAGGTTGGACATGAGGAAAAAAGTCCTCCCCAGAAGGGTTGTTCAGTCCTGTCCCAGGCTGCCCAGGGCAGTGGTGGAGTCCCCATCCCTGGAGGGATTTCAAAGCTACGTAGATGTGGTGCTGAGGGACATGGTTTACTGGTGACCTGGCAGTGCTGGGTTAATGATTGGTCTTGATGCTTTTAAAGGTCTTTTCCAACTAAAAGGATTCTATTATTTTATACAATGAGCATATTAATCAAGTGGCATAACCTATTAAGTATTAATGAAGATGGGCTGTATGGTTTGAGGTGTGTGGTTTGTGTTAAGGCACAGTATCTGGCTTCATGTTGGGTTTAGAAGTAGATAGCTGGTGTTCATTGGGACTGTGTCCTGTGGCATTCTGTGGTGAAATAACATTTAATGTGTATGTGCTAAACTTCTGACTCTTTAGTTATAGAACCGTAGATGATAAAATGGTTTGGTTTAGAAGGGACCTTTAAAGGTCATCTAGTTGTGTTATTGGATGTTATAACTAGCAACTTATGTTGTATAGTAACAAAAAAAGCAAGTGTGTATGATTTTAACATTTCTACAAAATTGTTCTTAGAATAAAGAGGGTGGACATCATTTAATTAAGGATTTTCTTACAGTGGTTAGCTATTTGGTTTCATAAATGCCAAGAGCAAGCTATTTTGCTCGGACATAAAAGCTCTAGTAGAAGCTGAACGAGTGTACTTGAAAATCCTTTCCTGGTAAGAAGGGGAGGAAAAATACAGCCGTTCATTGTTTTCCAAGGTGGGCAGGAGTTGAATTTTTGAATGATTTTTTGACATAACACATTCACACTACTCAGGAACGGAAACACATTATCTTTTCAGCTTTCATCTCCTATGACTAATCTAGTTAAAAGCAGCCTTTTAATCTTCAGCTTCAAAACCTGTGTCCACTTGGTTTTGTTGTACTTCTTGGGATCTTCAGGACTGCGGTTCACAAAGCTTGTTGTCCACTGAGGTTATCACTTGAGAGACTTTTTAAGACAAAAGTTGATTTCTTCTAAGTCATCTGGACCATGAGCAAATGCTGTGACTTGAAGTTAGAAGAGTAGTTAAAACCAGAAGCAGCAGTGTGCTTAGGTTTTCTGGAATGCTTTGCTTTTTTAAGGAATTTACTGAAACCCCTGCTTGGGATACAAATACCAGTTAAATGGAAGGATGTTGCTCAGTTTTCAAATATATGACTGTGTTTTGAGATCCTAATGAATGATAGTTGGCCAGATGGCTTGCCTTGTACTAGAGGTTGGAATGCTTACTAGCATCAGTGGTTGCTTTGGTTGGTGTTGGATGAAACTTGCACCTTTTGAAACTGGAGG
>WUAM01000244.1:307161-333428 GCA_024336885.1 Actenoides hombroni | reverse complement strand
CGGGGGGGGTTGGGGGGGGGGGGGGGGGGGGCGGGGGGCGGAGGGGGGGCGGGGGGGGGGCCGCGGGGGGGGGGGGGGGGGGGGGGGGGGGGGGGGGGGGGGCCGGAAACGGGGGGGGGGGGGGGGGGGGGGGGAAGGGATGCTTCGGAGAGGGGTGCAGGAATGTGCCGGCTATTTGTCTGCGCCTAAAAGTGGTTCCTCTGAAGGGGTCTGTCATCCCGGGAGGATGAAAAATGGTTGATTCCACTCCGGGTGAAGAGGCTGCTTTGCTGGAGCGGCGCGCTGGAAAGTGCGGCCCGGAACGGGCTGCGGGATCCGATCCGTAAGTGTCACTGCCCTGGGGAGAGCTAGTTGGCGTTTAGTCCAGTGTCTGCCTGTTTTTCCTCTTTAATTATTACTCCTGTATTTCTCAGTAGAACCACTTTTCATAGTGGGTTTCCCCACTGCCCCTTTTAGAAATCCGTACAGGAAATGGCCTCTTGGCTGTCAGAGAAATGGGCGAGATCTGCTGTTGTTCCCTGGTAGCAAACAAGTGTTTAGAAGGAACTAGAAAGTGTTTTCAGGCTGGCCCAGTGCAAGCTCATCTTGGGTTCTTCTTAAGACTTTGTCGCTAGGCCTGGTCTTGGTCAGGTACCTGCTGAAGGGAGTTGTACAAACCTCTTCTCTGAGTAACAGAGCAAAGATGAATATTAATAACTGTTAATTACTCGGTGTTAAAGATAACAGCATCTGTCATATTTGGAGGAGTGAATAAACAATTCACTGTGCTCCAACTGGTAATCAATCTGCAGCATTTGTTTCAGGATCCCAGTGCCATCAAAGAACTAATGTGTGTAGTAGCTGGAACTTGGAGCATCCTTCATTCCTGGCGCATCTGGTGTGAGAACACAACCTGGAAGTGCTCCAGAGGGCACGTCCTGCCCCACTCCTGCCAAGTGTACCTCGCAGTCTGGAACTGTGGTACTTGTCTGGAGAGCACCCAAATCAAAACTTCTGCCTTCTCTGCACTCATCTGTCGGATGTTTGAAGTCATCCTGGAAGGGAGTTGCCTTGACAGCTTTGGGGTACTCTTCTGTTTGAGTTTTATTTTCCTTTTCCTTCATTTGTATATATTTACTGGTTTTGAACCTGCCTGGCATTGGTAGAAGAGGTTTGACCGTAGACTTCGAGAGGATGTACAAAGCATCTGAAGGTAGTTTTTGAAGCTTGGCTTTTAAAAGCATATTCTATATGGCACTGAGAAACCTTAACCCTAATATTGTTGAACTTCTGCTGTCTGTCACTGTGAATTACTAATAACTTTTTAATGTGGGTATCTACTGGGGGTTCATTTCTTCAGTATTTCTGATTTGGACTGTTTGAGAATTGGCAAGCTGGGTTTGGAAGAAGTGCCTATCACACTATCTTCTAGCCAGGTTCTGTTGAAACCACAGGTTGTCAAGGAGATGGTAGGTCAGGTTTTTGCATGACTAAAGGTGTGGTAATTTGGCTTTTTACTTGTGCAAAGTGTTACGGTTAACAAACATTTATGTAAGACAATTTTTTGTCATGGATGAAAAATAAAATCTGGGTAATTCTTGTGGAATCATAGAATCTGTAAGTTGGAAGAGACTTTTAAGATCAATGAGTCCAACCTAGAAATGCCAGGTCCCCACTCAACTACGTCCCTCAGCACTACATCTACACAGCTTTTCCATCCCTTCTGGGATGGGGACTCCACCACTGCTTTGGGCAGCCTCGGCCAGCCCTTGCTAACCCTTTCTGGGAAGAAACTGTACCTCATGTCCAACTTAAACCTCTCGTAATGCACCTTCAGCCCGTTACCTCGGGTCCTATTGCTTGTACATTCCAAGTAGACACTGCTCCTCCCACCTACTTCTGCTCTCCTTTCAGGGAGTTGTCGAGAGTTTTCCAGGCTCAAAAACCCCATGTCTCTCAGCCTCTCCTCAGAAGATTTGTGCTCGAGATGCCTCATCAGCTTCATTGTCCTCTGGACATGTTCCAGCCCCTCAATGTCCTTCAAAAAGAGCACAGTGAGGGGCTGAAAAGTGAAGCTATGATTCGAGAACCATTGCCCAGTACACAGGTGAACTGTTCATCAAGACGGGGGTGTTGCCCTCGATTCATCGAGCATCCCTCATTTTGCTGTGCACAGCAGGATCTCTTCGTCTTGTTTCCGAGTTCACGGGCCCCACCCACCTTGCCCGGGCCCGGATCAATCCCCGTGAGGCTTCATCCCTCCTGTTCAGAGAGCAGATGTGGAAGAGACTGCAGCCGTGTTGTGTGAGAGCCTGCTCTTCCTCCGGCCTGAGCCCTCCCCTTGCCCGTGCATCCTCCCGCTCCTGGGCGGCTGTGGCTCCATCCCGGCGCTTGGGAGAGCCCCGGCTGCCGCGGCCCGGCGCTGCCCGCCCGCCTCTCCCTCCCGCCTGCCCGCCCTCCCCGGCGCTGCGCCGAGCCGAGCCGCGCTACGCTGCCCGCCCAGGGCCGGGCGCTGCTGCTGCTGCTGCTCCCGCCGCGGGGCCGGCGGACCGCGGCCGCTTCCTTCCCCAGCTGCTCCCCTTCCAGCCCCGCCGGAGCAGGGCTCGGCTCTGCCCGCCCCTCCTCTCCCCCGAGGGCGGATATTAATCGGATTTAAAAGAAGAGAAGAAAAAGGACGCGAGATCCGCAAACGTGCGGCTCTGCCGTAAACAATGAAATTGAAGGCGGCTGCTGCTCTAATCCCCTGAATACCGGACCGGGCTGCTCCCCAGCAATGCATTTCGGGATCCGCAGGAGGATGCAGGCGGTTGCTGCAGGGCTGTAACTCGTCCCTCGGTGTCTCCGCGGCAGGGGCCGGGGCGGGGGCTGGATGGCGCTGCCATGGACGCCGTGCGCCGGCGGGAGCGCAGCCGGAGGCGAGCGGCCGCTGCTGAAGCGGGGTGACTGCCCCAACCGGCTGTGACACGGGAAGGAGTTGTTGCTTTTTTTTTTTTTTTTAAAATAATTATTTATTTATTTCATTGTTTTCTTTTAATCGTGTTGCGGTGTTTTGTGGTTCTGCGTTTCCCA
The DNA here is from genome assembly GCA_024336885.1 of Actenoides hombroni. Taxonomy (NCBI): domain Eukaryota; kingdom Metazoa; phylum Chordata; class Aves; order Coraciiformes; family Alcedinidae; genus Actenoides; species Actenoides hombroni. The sequence continues at coordinate 330,380 of WUAM01000244.1, read as the reverse complement.
ACGTCTCTCTCCATCCCCATCCATCTCCGGCGCTGGGCGCGCTGCGATGCTCGGGCTGGATGCTGCCGCCTGAGGGAAGGAGAGCGGTGGGGACAGACATGTATCTTCTGGACAGCAGCGACCCCCCGGTTGCTGCCTCCACCTCCTCCTCCTCGTCGCCGGAGAGGATGCAGCGAGGGACCCCTCAGAGAAAAACCGTCTACCGCATCTCCGTGACCATGGTGAAGAAGGAGCTGCTGGGACCGGCGAGCGGCCATCCCGGGCCGGAGCTGCCCCACCGCGGGCGGCGTGGAGGAAGCCGGCCGCCGGGATCTTCCAGCCTCACCAGGGCCGGGCTGCTGCTGGTGGAGGAGGAGGAGGGCGAGGAAGAAGGCGAGGAGCGGGACCGAGTCCCTCCCAGCCCCTGCGGCTTCCGTAACTTCAGGACCCTGAGCACCGGGCAGCTGGAGCTGGGCCGCCTGAAGGTGCCGCGGCGCTCCGGGCCGCCCTTCCCTGCTGAGCTCGCCCTCGAGGGGCCGCGGGGCAGCCTTGACCCGGAGGGCAGCGGCGGGGAGCCGGCGGCCACCTGCGGCGGGGCTGAAGCTGCCGCCTCCCCGGAGGAGGAGGAGGGGAGCGGAGGAGCGCGGGCCCGGAGCCCGCCGCAGGCCGGGGAGCAGGAGCAGAGCCCCCGGCGGCAGCCGGGCCTGCTGCGCCGGAGCTTCAGCTTCAGGCACTGGAGCGGCAGCGGCGGGGTCGGGGGAGAGCTGCCGCGGGTGCGGGCGCTGAGCCGGGTGCGGCGGCACAGCAGCTCCGGCTGTCTTCCCGGGCCGCCGCCGGGCCAAGGGAGCGGGATGCGGGACTCCTCTCCCGCCGCCGTCCCCATCGTCCCTCCCGAGAAACGCAACACGCTGGATGTGGGTGAGGTGCTGAGCCAGGCGGACCCGCTCTCCCGGCTGGAGCGCTGGGAGAGGAGCAAGAGCAAGAACCGGACTCTGGATAACAGCGACCTGCAGCGGCTCTCCGAGCGGCTGGGCAGGGACGGCCCCGCTGCCGCCGCTGCTGCCCATGAGCACCGGCTGCTGCGCTTCTTCAGTGGCATCTTTGCCCGCAAGGACGGCACCGCAGCCCTCTTTGGCAGCCCCCACGGGAGGTCTCCCCGCAGCAGCTTCTCCAGGTCCAGGGCTTATTTTAGCAGCCTCAGGAGAGCCACCGTGGACATGCAGTCTAGCTCCGAGAGCATCAACGGGTCCCCCCAGAAAGGTGCCCTTTCTTGGCTCATTTTGGGGAGGACGGGGGGTGTTTGCTGCAAAGCTCTGCATTGGTGGTAAGGGGTGGTGGGCTAAGAGGGCCATTTTGTGCAAGGAGAACGAGATGCTGCGTTGGGATACGTGATGGTTTTCTGCAGTAGTGGATATGGCATGTGGCTTTCTTCTGATGGGGGCAGGTTGTGCTGTGTGCCTCCTGAACCAAAAAGCACTCTCTGGGTTGATTGATTGTGCATTCTAGGACAGCTGAGGGGAGGTGAGTGCAGCTCATTTAATTATGGAGTAGGAGCTGAACTCCAGTGCTGCTGTATATAGGTCACTGGGTGGCCCAGTGCAGTATAGCACTGGGAGTTTCCCCTTTTTGGAAAGACTTTTGTAATCCTAGAAATAAGTTATGGTGGTCAGAAATGTGTCTGCTTGCTTTGGAGGAGTGAGTATCAATGTAAATATATTGTAAAACCTAAACCTTTTCTGTCACAAAACAATTTAAGATGAGGGTTTTTTTTATTTATTTTTAAAAAGCACAGCATAAACTCAGAAGCCACGCTCTTTGGATTATTTTATATAGCTGTGCACAAATCTTGAACTAGCCAAAGTGTTGCTAATGGTCACGGGAAATCAGTTTGGGAATTCTGAGGTTCAGGAATTCTTAGGATACAAGAAAACCTTGAAAATTAACCTTCCTGTGGGGTGGAAGCGAAGAGCTGACTAGCTGCTTTCTGTGAGGATCTGAGAGGATCAGGGTATCCTTGACTGGGACATGTTAAACCAGAAATGCTGGTTGTGGAGTTTCATTGTAAGACGGGGTGCTTTCTTCTTAGCTGTGCTTTTCGAATCTGTAATAGGTACCTGTGATGAAACGTTTAACTGGTGATTATAATAGCCTTTGAACACCAAGTGCTTATCAAAGTGGCAAATGGTCTGTAGGCTGCTGCTTTTCTAAAATAAAATTCTCAGAAAGGTGAAGCTTTCTCGAAGGTCCAGGTACAGCAGAGAATGTTGCAGAATCAGGCCGGGGTGGTTTGTTGTGGGGAAGCAGCAGCAGGAGATCCTTGGCAGTTCTACCAGCCTGTTACAGATCCAGAAGTCCTGCTGCGAGTGGAGTATGCCCGGAGTTTGAGGCATGAGCAGCAAAGCCAAGTATTTAGACCTTGTAACTGGGGGTTGTAATATTTTATTGATGTAGGTTTATTTATTCATGTGGGCTTATAATAATCTTGACGGAAATTGTGGTCTGACCTTGGTTAGAGTTTGAGGTAACCACAACAGAGAGTTCCTTCATACAGCTATTTATGCCTGCCCTGTGCCAATACGCTGCAACTATTACTCTATTTTAACAGCGTGCAGCCATATACTCAGAGTACAGCCCTTTCAGCCCAGGGTAAGTCGAAGATTTCAGTTAATCAGTAACCATTTGATACGCAGCCTTGAGATGTCCCAGAGAGCTGCTGCTTTTATGTGCTAGTCTCAACTTTGGTGAAAGTAAGCTTTGAGGCTTGCTTTCCAGAAATAATTCGTTCTGGGATTGGTGGCGTGGCTGCGGATTGGTAGCAGAGTCACAGGCTTGTGTTATGGGCTAGCAGGTCCAATGTGCTCTGCTGCTTTCTCCTTTTCTCCAGAGAAGTGCCTTCGCTATCAGAAAAAAGTCTGTGCACAGTTGCAGTTGTTGCTCATTGATGTTCTCCAGAAAGCCCAGCTTAAACTAATTTTTCTGTAATTTCTTCTATTGTTTATTAGGAAGAAAAGTTTTATGAGCTATTATGACTAGGGTGACAAATAGATTTTAGTATTTTAAGATAGGAATGAGCTGCTCTTCAGTCAAGACTTGTCTCTTGCTTCCTTTAGTTCATGTGAAATTGGTGTGCTCTTGGTAGTGTTGTGCCTCGACTTTGAAGTAATTACAAAGACACAGGTGGAATATTGATTTTAATGCATTGGTTTTTTCTTTCTCTGTGTAATCAGTTGCAAAAAAGAAGCTTTATTACTTGAAACTCATTTGCCTTGTGCTGTTGGTGTTCTGAGTGCTTAGTGCGCACGTTATTTGAGTTAGTCCTTTCTATACAGGGCCTGCTTCACCTTGATAAAGTAGAATTTTTCAACAGGGCACCGTCTTGGCACTTTCAGCTCGAAACAGTGACACACATCTTGCAATATCTGTTTGTATGATACATCCTGAAAATCTGTTCCTGACTTAGGTATTATACTTTTGAACAAGGTGAAGTTAGAGAATCTTTAAAGCAAAGGAGTATTTAAATCTACAGAAGTTTGATGTTACTGTGTTTGTCTTATGCTGTGAAATGAGTAAAAGTTGATTTTGGGGGGAATTATTCTTCACAGTGTCAGTGAACAATCTTTGGGCATCAAGTGTTTTCTACTTGCAAACCCCATTTGCCCATTGGCCTCAAGTCCCATGTGAGCATTAGGCAGCAGTGAGGGGGTGGGGGATTCAAACACCTAATTCCCAGCTAAGGTGAATAATACTTCCAGGTCACTTAAGTGTGGATAAAATTTATTTCTGACAAGGTACCTTTTAAGAGAAGAAGAGCTGAAGGTACAGGTGGGAAAGATGAAGTGACCGCTCTGCCAGCCTGGCTAGTGCCTCTCTTTTGGATATTGTTCATCTTCTCCACTTTGCAAGGACTGCTACATACAAATGTCACATCTTCTAGACTACAGAGGTGATGTTATTAGGTGGGGTTTTTTTACTTCCTGGCTAGCTTTGTGTTAAAAACCACCTAAGTATGTTTGCCCATTCTAAAATAATCATTTATAAAGTAGACTTGGTCTGTACCAGTGCTGCTACTCTAATGTTGGAGTGCTTTTCCATCTAAATATTAAATAATCATGTTTGAGGTTCTCTTGTCTCAGATTTTAGTAGTCATGTCATGGCATTCAATCAGTAAATTAATTTATTGAAGGCAAGATAAGTTCTTAGGTATTCACCCCCCCAGCAGATGAAAAAAACCCTAAAACATTAAAAAAACCTAACAAACTTCCATAAACTTCAAGTCAGAGAAGTTATTTTTGCCTTAAAATTATTTAGGGAAACTTGTCAAAGGAAATGTTCCTTATCTAAACTCTTTTTTCCCCTTGAAGTCTTCACGATTCTTTCATAATGAGAGGAACTCCTGTTGCTGTGGAGGAGGATGGCTCTGGGGCAGTGGGGTTTTAAAACAGCGAGTTCTTTTTTTAGTGGTTCTCACTCGTTGCTTTTGTTTTGTCATAACTTTGTTCGAATAATACTTCTTTAGGATGTATTAAGCAGATTTGTGAGTCAAAATTATAGACTATTGAAAGGAGTATCGTAACATGAAAAGCTGCTTTCTTGACGTTCTTCCTATCCCCCTCCTGAGGTTTGAGAGGGGTTGGTTTTAAGCCCTTATCTCAAATTCTCTACAGTTTATAGCCATGGGAGGTAGAGGGTAGCTGACCAGTGATCTCTGTTGGAGGCCTGCGGTCTTTTCTTGCAAAACTTCACCTGAGATAATTCTTGTTAGTTCTATGTAATCTCTTGCTACCCTGCTATGGTTGCTGCTCCTCCATGGCACTTGCCGTTTCCAGCAGCTGCCCATTAAACTTCCTGTGCACTCCTGTGAGTGAGCTGACAGAGCTTTGCGGTGTGTGAAATTGGGGCAATCTGATGTCACCGTACTGGAACCGGTCCCGCATAGCTCTCCTCTTGTAGCTGCAGGTTTTTGGTGATGTGCTGGTATAAGTATATTATTTTTTGACACTGAAGACTCCCTTTTTTAACGGATTACAAGTCTTCTAGCTGTTGCATTACTGTGAGAGAGTGTTATCTAGACATTGTTATGAAAAGAAAATCTAGCAGATAAATAGATTGCAGTTGGGGTTAAGCTTTGTCAAGCATCGTCTAAGAGGGTTTATTATTATTATTTATTGGGTAGGTCTTGTGTCAAGCAAAATGAATGCCAGCTGCACTGGTCCAGCCAGATGATTAAGAACTGAACTGGTATTAAGGTCACGAGCCGCATTAGAGAATGAGATGGATTAATGTTTGCACAATATTGAAGCGTATGCCAGATGCTAGCAGTAGGGTCTTTGTCTTTCTGTTAAAATGGAAAAGAAATGTAGGATTTTAATGTTGCTCTGTATTAACTTGACAAGTTAGATGCCTAATGGTAGCAGTGGGTAATTTTCTTGGGACAGATCACGAAATACTTCTGTAAAAGCATTTGTGCAGACATCTGTCTCTGTTCCCTCACAAACCGAGCTCTGTAAATTAAATTTGTAGACATTGTGTTTTGCCAGAACTCTGCCTGGTGCTTGGTTTACTACTGTAGGTAATGATGTGGTTGTTGATCTAAAGAAGCTCGTGTAGATGACCAAACCGCAATTTGCACAAGGAAAAGAAACATTGGAAATGTGATATTCTTGTTCCTTTTCTCCTGATGACTTGCCTCGTATTTGAGGGTGCTCAGTGTGTGTGACAAGAGGGATGTGATTACTCTAGAACTGTTTCCTAATCCCAGTGAGTCCAGCGTTAATGACGGACCATGTGGTTTTCCAGAACGGATGGTTTTTCTCTATGTGGCGTAGTGTGTGAGCTCTTTTCTGACCCCAGAGGAGTGTTTTGAGTTGCTTGTAGTTGCTGCATATGGAGAATGTCAAACTGTGCTGCTTCAGCCCTTAGAAACTCTATACTGGATATAATGGTCATTTTTCCCTAGGAAAAGGACTCCCTTGTACCAGATGCTGCACCCTTACTCCCTTCAGTAGTTAAGCAGCCAGAAGTTTGAATCGCTTCATTCAACAGAGGACAGTTTCGGAGTGCAGTGTCTTGTGCTACACTGCCTGAGCTCGTTAGTGGCATCGCATTCGGATCTTTGATTCTTAGATCACTGAAAAATCACTTGGGTGTATTTTGAACGAGTGGTTTGGCTCTTTCCTGCAGAGCAGAGCACATTTTGATACTGCTGTGCTGATGACCACCAGTGGTTTAATGCTGATTGCCACAGTACAACTCTCCAGTTACCAAATGATTTGTGTGAGAGGATAGCTGAAATAGCATCGAACTATGCTTTTCTTTAGCATGACTATAACCTTAGAAATAGAGATTTGCAAAGTAGAGAGCGAGCACAAATATCTTTCAGTTGCCTACAGGTTCATTTTCCCTTTGAGCTGTGTAGGGTTAAAAAAAAAAAAGTCATTAATGCAGACTGTTAATATAATAGTGTTGCTTTTGATAATTGGTGTTAGGATTTCCCCTAGGCAACTGCAGTAAACACACGGTGCGGGGCGGTTTCTGCCAAAAAATACAGAATGGGCTTTTTCATGTGCGAGGGGAAAAAAACCCGTCAGTATATTGAACTTGAGAAACGATCATCTGGTTTGTTCATGAAAAGCATCCAACATCAAGCTATTATCTCGATGGAAGTTTAAAATAGGGCGTTTGATGATTTTGATGTTTCAGGCTGCTATATAATGACAGTGTTTGACAAATAGTTCTGCTTTATTGGCAAAACAGTGCCAAATGTTTCCTTACAACAAAACAGGCGACAAATACCATCAAGATAATACAGTGCAATGTAGCTTCCTTCAGTTTTTTCCCCCCCGCTGATCGCAGAAGACATTAATAAAACTTAACTGGTGGCCTGTGTTATTTATTGAGGTTTTCTTCGGGGATAAGGTGGCAAACAAGGCAGAGAGACCTGGCTTTCCGTGCTGCAGCTGTTGGTCTGCAGCTGGTATAGGTTTGGAATGGGCAGGGAGTTGGGGCAGCACATTTGTCATCAGGGTTAGTTTCTGTATTGGTTAATAGTCTTGAAAATCTTGGATCAGTCCCATTTGAAGGAATATTTGTGGCATGGATTCACTTAACATTTAACTTCTTGGGTAGTATTTTTTTTCTTATGTTTGGGATTGTAAAGCCGAAGATGTAAAGGTCGCTTGTCTGAAGCTGTAACGCAGAGGAAATCTCCAAGTGTATGAAGACATTAAGAGAAGGTCTTTGAGGATTCCCTACTCCCCCTTCCCCCCCGGCCAGGATCTGGCCATAATGTCAGATACAGTGTGATTTATGAGGGAGGCTGGTTGTAAACATTCCACTTGGGTGGTATACAAAGTTCTATCTGGTTGATATGGGAGACATTACTTGGATTACCTGATACCTGTTATTTGTAGCTGTAATTTCACTAGATTATAGATCGAATTATTAAATTCAGTATAGAAGTTCAGCAACGTCAGTTCTGGTTATATTAAACAGCTTTTGGGTTTAGTTGAATTGATGATATGTCTCAGCTCCTGAGCTTGGGTCAAAGGTTAGGGCTGGGTGAAGTGAATTTGAGCCTTGGAAGTGCTTATGAAGAAATAATCTGGAAAGATCCTAGTGTTAGCAAGGGGTTCTTGTTCTTCACAGCACCCAAAATGCAGTGCAGCTTGAATGCTTGTAAGCTGTGCTTCCATTTAGTGAATGAAGCCCCACAGCAGATCTTCCCTTCTTGGAAGCGTTGGATGCTGACGTTTTGCAGCTTAGATGTGAAGGGGAGCTCAAATATTGTGCTGTCTGCTGCCAGCTCCTGGCACTTCCAAGTTATTTATAATACCTCTTTATTTGTTTGCATGTGTTTATCACTTGTCTTGTCTGGCTGGTTTGATGGAGAATTTGGATTCCTTAAAAATACAGTTTGTACTCGTGTTGGACGTGGTGTGTATATACACACACATGTGTGCTTTGTCTGAAGAGGATTCTGTAACGCTGGGCTGATGTTTTTCGTCTTATTCCCATGCAAACAGTAATGAGTTACTGCTTCCTCTCACCATTGAGTGCCACTTCTGTTTGTTTGTTTTTAAATTGAACCCTGAAAAATCAGTGGCCCTTAGCACTGCTGGCCTTGCTATTGTAGAATATTCTTACAGAGATGATGGTCTTCCTCTAGCTCCTGAAAAATGAAGCCTTCTTTGGGCTGGGTGTCAGAATGACATACTGCCTGAAACATCTCGTGCTCTTCCAGGGCTGTTACTGCCTTCGTGTCAGGGGTAGACTGCCTGGGAAACTGGGATGTTGACCGAACTGCTCCTTATGCAACGTCCTAATTCAGAAGCTCCTCTGTTCAGCGATACAGAAATATTTATGTTGGCAAGGCAACAGCTTTTCTGTCTTGATCTCTGTGTCCTGCAGGGAAAAATCTTACTTCTGGGCTCATGAAGGATACAAGGTCTAAATTTTCTGTAGTTGTAATTATTAAAGTTTCTAAAACTGAATGTGTGTTGCTTCTCACAACTTCCAGGTGACCATGCTTAGGACTTGGGGAGAAATTTGATTAATTTTTTTTTTTCTAACCTGACTTGAGAATTGCCCATTTTTCGACATCCTTAGCTGTAGGTGGTGGATTGCCTTGCTCAGGCTGCTCTTTCTCACAGTGCAGTATGGCAGATTGCTGCTGGCTGTCACTGGTGTCCCTTTCACTGTGTCTCCTCCTCTTTTGCTGTCCTCTGTCTCCATTAAACTACTTTGTTATAACTCCTGTCTTAAAGTTCATTTCTTCGTTTGCTTCTAGTTCCCTTTCTAGTCCTTTCTAGAGAATCTTGATGCCCAAGTATTGCCACAATAGAAAATCAATACTTAAAAGTAACATTTTCCAACAAACCCATGAGTTTACATGCTGACTTCATTCCTGGAAGATGAAGGTGGTGTTTTCCACTAAATAGCTAGAAGAACTAAAGTCTTGTTACCATGTGACAATGAGTGCTCAGGTGGGAGACAAATCCATCTGTGCCCATCTGTAATTCTCCTCTGAGGGGACAACAGGTTGTTCTGCCTGTTCCTGGAGTTGGCTGAAGACAAAGGCAGGCCTTAAGTTTATTTAGGTGGAGTTCAGGAGGCAATTGGAATACAGATCAGAAGCACTTGAAAGCTTCTCTGTGTCCACTTTTGACCTCCAGGTTATGGTGTAGCTAGGAATGTGTTCAGCTTGACCAGCTCCACTGCAGTTGTTTGGAGAAATGCAACCGCTCTCATGTTGTTGTGTGTTTTTTCTCTCTGCCCCCATATGACAGCTAGCCAGCGTGATGCCTCTCTACCTTCTGATGGTGGCTGTGTGCTGTGGGCACAGTGCTGATGGCTTCTTGGCATTTCCTCCAGTGCAAAATGAGCCTGGTGCTATGGTGTTGTGTACTCAGACCAAGTGCTTTAAGAAACTAAGGTTGATTCATAGTTTGACACTCAGTAGTTCTGTTTTTCTGCTGATGTAACTCAGTCACGTGGGTTTTCAAGTGAAAATATTTTTTTCAAACTACTACTTCATGCGATTACTTCACAGAAATGACTTTTTTTTTTTATTATTATTCTTATTGTAAAGGGTGCTTGTTTCATGTCCTCAGTATACCTTCCATATTGACTGTCAGTTTTCTAGTACAAAATTTGGCCTTACTTGTTACATTTATCAAGGAAAATGTAGTTTTAGTGAGAAGAGGTTAATTTTGATCCTCAGGAGAACGTTTTGGTTTTGTCCTGTTGGCTACGAAGTTCCTCACATTGACAGCACTGTGTTGGGCAGGCTGGTGATACTCGAGAGTTAATCTGAGTGGCACAGCGCTGGAGAAATTTCCATTTCCATGTAGAGCTGTGCAGGGCAGGATTGTTTCCCAAGTGCCAAAGGAAGAGGACAAACTGAAGGACTCTTGTTGAAAAAGATGCTTTGAAAGCAGTGGTTATAAGTACGCGGGAGTGAAACGGCCTCTTCTAGCTCACGTCTAGAGTGTTGTTGCAGAGAGTGCTGTCCCTGTTCAGGTGTAACTGTGATAGGCGGCTGTCAAAGGTGGCCTTGGACATTAACATCCACCTTCCTGAGGCCACAAAACTATTCCAAGGGCTGGAACTCCTCTGCTGTGAGGACAGTCTGAGAGAGTTGGGGTTGTTCAGCCTGGAGAAGAGAAGGCTCTGGGGAGACCTTCTTGTGGCCTTTCAGTAAGTAACGGGGCCTCTGAGAAAGCTGGGGACAGACTTTTTAGCAGGGCCTGTTGTGACATGACAAGGGGTGATGGTCTTAAACTAAAAGAAGGGAGATTTAGACCAGAGAGAAGGAAGAAATTTTTGACACTGAGGTTGGTGAGACCCTGTCCCAGGTTGCCCAGAGAGGTGGTCGATGCCCCATCCCTGGCAACATTCCAGGTGAGGTTGGATGGGGCTCTGAGCAACCTGCTCTAGTTGCAGATGTCTCTGTTCAGGGTAGGGGGGTTGGATTAGCTGAGCTTTAAAGGCCCTTTCCAACCCAAACCAGTCTGATTCTGGAAACCAAATGAGTACCATATCATTTTGGATACCACTGAGAAAGCAGAAGCTTGGACATGCGAGAAGGGGTTAGTTTGCAGTGCTCTTTATGTGGTCTGTGTTAATTCAAGAAAAACAGGCCACATGGGATCTGTCTTTCAACAAGGATAGTGCTGGCTCTTCTCAGGGCTTGACCTGCAGGTCTTCCATGTTGATGGCAGACGTGGCTCTGGGGTAATCAATCTTTCTGTTGGCCTGTAGTTCTCAAGGTATAGACATTTAACTAAATACCATTGAGTGCAAGTGGTTCCATGTAAAATGACCTTAATTCTTGTGTTCACTTCTAATATCTTAAAAATAACTGTGTAATTTATGTAGAAGAAATTCTTGGATATTTTTAAGTCAGCTGAAAAGTCAGTGCTTGGTGCAGATGATGGTATCTGAGGTTATAATGTTGCTGTGAAGGCAGCACAGATGAACTTTATGTTCTGGGTTAGGTGGAGATGGGGCCTTCTGAAAGGGGACGTGAAGTTTTCTACAGAAATTCATGATTTTCAGTGTAGATACCTGCAAAATTTCCTGGGTGACTCAAGGTGACATTGTTATGAAGTTGTTTGAGAATGATAGGTGATGGAGAGAGCAGGTCGAGCTCAGCTAAGAGAGACGTTTGTTTGCCACCTTGATGGTGTGTGGGGCTGTGTGAGCAGGCTTGCTGAGTGCTGTACCTATCTACCCTCAGCATGGAAATGCTCTGAGTGTGTTTAGCTGCTTTGAGAACTTAGCTGTAGGAATCCTTCCCTTTTCCTCCCCCTTCTTATCTCCTGGTCTTGTGGACATAATGGGTGGGGAGCGAAAAGCAAAATAATGGAGTTGGTTTGCTTTCTGTTCAAACTTAGGTGTTCCTGAGATTATTTCCACCTTTTCTGATTGCTACTCACTTTACCTCTCCTGTCAGGCACCTTGGGTTTGTGGAAGCTATGCAGCAGCAGACTCGTGTGTGCCTTCCAGTTCCCCGGTGTGAGTGAATTACCTGCTAAGGCAGTGAATATCCTGCCCTTTGAACCCGCTGATTTTTAACCTGAAGCAGGGAGGAGACTTCACGATAAGTAGGGGCCAATCACAGGGCACTGCAGTCATCTTAGGACTTCTTGTTACTCCAACTGCCCTCTTCTTCTGGGGAGCAGAACTGATACAATGAAAGAGCTTTTTCTGAAAAGCTTTCTGAGAGGTTCCCAAGTTTTAATAAATAAATAAATAAATCTCCTGTCATGGAATCTAAATGTTTTTCAGTTCAGTCATGCCTGTAAGATAAGAAGCACCATGGCTGAGTTTTGTGGTTTGTGGGTTTTGGGTTTGTTTGTTTGTTTGTTTGTTTGTTTTTAACAGTGATTCTCCAGAGCTTTATAGTTTCTAGCTTGGCAAGTAGTGTCATTCAATTTAGCTATGGTTTAGCTATCCAAGGACCTGGACAGACATGCTGCTTCTTGTCATAAGGTGGTTGTGCTTATCCTCAGTGGTGTGTTTCTGCTGTTACACTTGAGTGATTAAGCTAAAATAAAGATGAAATCTTTTTATTAGTTTCCTCTATCCATGTACAAACAGTTTATAACCCAAAATGCCCTACCTCATCTTATATCTTACCGGCAGAAACAAATCATCTCGCCGTCAAAAAATGCATAGACATGGCACTTCAGGACATGGTTTAGTGGTCATTATAATGTTGGGTAGATGGATGGACTTGATGATCCTAGAGGTCTTTTCTAATCTTAATGATTCTGTGACTAAAGTATAGGTCTGGTGTTGTCATTCAGCTGTCAATGTGCCTCTTGTAAGTCGTCTTCTTTCAAATAGATGCTTCTAGATGTGCATAGATGCTTTTGTGCTTGAAGCATTCCCTGTCTGGGTGCTCCTGTGTAGATGAGCAGGATGCCCATACCACTCATATTTTTTTCTCCAGAATGTTCCACCCAAGTCTCATCCAGGGCAGCCACCAGTATTTTCCTAATCTGCACTAGGTGCTTGGTTTGAAGGAAGAGAAAGTATCTTTTGGAGGAATTTTACCAGAGCTGTCTATAGGCAGTTTTCATCTGCTGCATTTGAAACCTGTCCTGATTTGGGTGCAGTGAAATATCAGTGCTTGATATGGAGGGACATTTTTGTCCCTTCTGAATCAAGTCTGAAGGTCCGCAGGGGATGAAGAACTGGTGATGATTTTTAACTGGAAAACCTGTTAGTTCTGTTCTTTAGTCCTTTTCTTCCACTTGTGTGCTGCAGAAATTCATTCCCAGCCCAATTTCTTCGTTTGGCTGTTCATCCCCGTTGGTGGCAGGAAGAAGGTGATGCTGCTGCTGAGCCAGGGATGGGGCTGTCTTCCAAAACCCACCTCTGCTTCACACCACCACTGGAACATCTGCAAAACGAGTAGAATTGTTACTCACTGTCCTGAGGGCTCCAGATGGTACATGGGATCCTCTGGGAAGTAGGACTCTTTTGGAGTTAGTTTGGTGGGGGAAACAGAAACCTGCCTTTAAAATAAAAGACTCTAGAGTGAGGTGAGATTTAGTTGCTGCTTTAATCACAGGTTTACTTTAGGTAACTGTTAAGTGATACTGTGTTAACTGCCTCCTATGATTATACACCTTTTACCATCAAAATAGAGGTTTCGTTGTGCTTGTGAAGCTATTATCTGTTACTATTTAATGTAAGCACATAATTGAATCTTAACTATGGAATCACTTCAGGTCCTTCACGTGTGTGTGGGCACGTTGTGGACTTTTACCTGGCAATCCCTTTCTTTAGGTGACTTGAGAGAAAAATAAGTGCACTGAAGGGAGTCGTCGTTAGGTCACTCCTAACATTTTGGCAGAAGCAGAGGGAATGTGCATCAAGGTTTTCTGCAGTAACCCCCCCACCCCTTCTTCCCTTTAATAAGAGGTGTTGGGACAAAGCTCCTCTTCTTCATACTCAGAGTGCGTTCCTGTCGCAGCTTGCCTTAACCTCTACCCTTGCAAAGTATGTAAAGAATTGACTGATAACAAATCCCTTTCCATCCCCAAATAAAGAAGAAATTGCGTGTGATCCGAGCGTACACGCTCGTTTGTATTTTTAGGGCCCCTAGGTTGAGGCATCAGCTGTATTCAGTGTAATGTTGCCCATATATAGCGTGAATAAAGCGTGAAGGAGACACAAACCCAATTTTCTGTGAAAACAGTGCTGATGGAAATCTGTTTGATGTTGGGGGCTTGATGGCGTTTAGTAGTGGGTGGTGGAGCTTGTTACTCCGTACTGCTGACTTAAAAAAATAGGTGTAATCCTCTTTCCACAAGCACAGGATCTTCCCACAGTCTTCCTTGAGCTCTAATTCTCTTCAGAGTCACTGGCTGTCCCAGAAGACCCCTCTGCTTGCACCCTTGTGCTGCCAGTGTTTTGGTGTGCAGGGCTGTCTCTCGCTGGCTTTCCCACACCCGTCTCCTTTCGTGTCTGCATATTGCTGTCTCCTTCACCAGTTTATTTGTATGGCTGCCGCTGAGGCAGCTGGGGAAAAATAAAGAGGAATTTAACTGTTCCTTCACTCTGCCTGCAGGAGAGGAGTTGGGTTACCCAGCCAAACTGGAGCGAGTTTTGCAAAAGAAAATCCCCAGTAGTGCTGTTTCTGCGCAGTGTGCGCAGCGCGTGACAGCGGGATTACATGGTTCAGGCTCCGTGCAAAAAATTCATTTCTTTCTGGACCCGACCCGAGCTTCTTTCTCGCAGAATAATCCTAGGAATGTGTCAGTGCAGTCATCACAAGCACTGCTGGCCTTTTCTGTTTACGCGTGCCGGCCCTTGTCCTCCCCAGTCGTACCAGCGTGACAGCCAGCTCTGCCAACACCATCTGTCCTCGGGGGAGGATGCTGTAAGTGTTTCCAGCACAGCTCTGCAGTAAAAACTGAACAGAAATCACAGCAAACCCATAAAATATATATATATTTCCCCCCCCAGCCTGTATGGAATTCTGTACATTCTGCCATTCTGCTATTCACTCCCAGGACTACCTCCAATAAATATTTGACTAATGAGCCACGAGAGCTCAAGAAGCTTCATCTGATGTCCCCAAAGGCCTTTCCTGCTAGACCAAGGCTACACTTGTGCTCAGACCACTAGAAATGAGCTTATCTGTCAACTCTTGTGTCCTTTCCTGCCAATCTCCAAGGAGCTGGCAGAATCCCCTTTTTCTATGGCTTAGCATTTTTTTAGGGATGTTATACATAACTTTATATATAATGTATTTCATATGCAATTTTTTTCTATAATATGTTAATACATATATTTTAAAAAATCAGAAGTCTGGTTGCAGCATCTTTAATTCAGCCACATTTCTGTGCCTATGTAATGGATGTTAGGGCTGTCTCTAGGCTGCTGAGCTCTGTGTTAGGATTTTGGAGTCAGTGCGCTCTCTTTCCCCTCATTCTTTCACAGTCTTTTTGTGGGCTCAGGAGACAGGGAAAGTTTGAGTTATAAAAGCACTTGCGTTAAACTCCGGGGTCATGAAATCAAGTCAGTTTTACCACCTTCATTTCTTCTTCATGTTTGCTTAGTAGAATATGCACCCAACAGGCCCAACCTAGGAAAATGTGAATGTGGGACTAATAAAACAAGCTGAAGATTCTCAGGGCTTGAAGTAAGTAGTCTTCTGGTACTCTCACTTTTTTCCCAGCTTAAAACCTCAAAGTGGTTAAAAAAGCCTCAAGGTGGTTGGGAGGCTTTTTTTTTCATGGTTTTACTGCTTCCTTCAGAGATGGTGGGGAAGCTTTTGAGGAGTGTCTCGGCCGCTCTGACTAGTAGATGAAGTGGAAACAGTTCATGTAAACGCTGTTTGAATTACAGCATAACCTTTGAAGTCTTCAAGTTTCTGGTCAGCTGAACCTTCAAGAATGTGTTGTTTAATTTCTGTAACAGATTTTGGAGCTAGGAACTAAGGCTGTTGAACTTCACATAAAGTAAGAGATGATTTGAGTATAGAAATGCTTTGCAAATTGCACCAGTTGCTTTTGAATTGGACTGAACTGTGGTTTCTGAGCCTCCAGGAGGTTTGCAGCCCAGCTGAGATCTTCTCATTGACATCGTGGGCAATCTGAGTGGAGTTGCACAGATGTGTTCAGTGTATTCTAGTCCTGCTATGAGGACAGCATACGTGAAAAGCGAAACGCGAAGCTCCAGTTTTCCATAGGGTCTTACGCTGTCTGTACCTTTTGTCCCTGGGCGTGTTGTAAATCACTTCTGGAAATAATTTGGAAATAACTGAAAAGAACTTCAGCAGCCTTTGAATTGCTGCGAGGAGAAAATATTGTATGCTGATGGAGCCTTGAAAGAACGGCATCATATTTCTCCTTTATTGTTGATTTTATGTTTAGGGGGAGGTGGGGGATTTTTGTGGTTTGGAGTAGCTCAGCTCAGGTTTAGGTGGTGTTCTTTTGATAAAGAGTCTCCTTTAACATAGCCTGAGGGGCTCAGCCTCTCAATGATACTATTTTTTTGCCTTTTCTTTTTTTGGCATGGATATTCAGTGTTTTCTACTGCAGGGTTATGTCCTGTTTAGTGTGAATGTTTGTCCATAATGCCAGTAGATGCCTTCTACATATTCTGGAGTAGATGACCAATTTTTCTGAGGCAAATGCTTTCATGGTACCTTCAAAATATTTAGTGCTTACTGTATGTTTGTGTTGTGTAACAGGCTGAGGAACTCTGGCTTTCAAATACAATGTCTGCATCCAAGTTTTGGAAACTTATATTGCTTATTTTTTCACTTATGCAGAAAATCTTGTAATTCCTAATCTGATTAATCTTTAACATTTTATTCCCTAGGTTTGAATTGAGTAATGTCAGCTTTCTGTTTTTTAGAATGTGATTTCCACAAGGTCTGTTTGAGATTCAGCATAATTCTATCTTCTTTTTTTTTTGGTTTTGGTTTGTTTGTTTGTTTTCTCTAGATGAAAATGTCCCCTCCTTTAGTTGTATTAACTGTTCTTGAGCTGTAGCTGTCCAGATTGCCTGTCATTTTGGAGGTAAATTTTTCTTGTAGCATCCTTTGGGATGCATGGGAAGATGGTCATAGTCATCCGGTTGGATAAACAGCAGAAATGGTCTTTTTACATTTTGTTGTTTTTCTCGTTGTATTTTGTGCTAACTTCCTCAGAACTTCTCGTAATTTCAGGAGTAAGGAGACTTGGTAAAGCTTGGGGTTACTTGAGTCATGGGTCAGAACCTTGTGAACAGGCAATTGGTACTTAAAGGTGCAATGGTACAGTACTTAGAAAGTGATCAGGGATTTTCAGTTCTTGAGGAGGTAGACATGATCTTGAGTAGATGTTTAAATCAGAGGCACAATTCTCAGCCTAAAATCCATAGTGGGTTTCTTATTCATTGTATTTATCTCGGAGTTTTCCTTCGTAGAGCCTTGTCTGGACAGAGACTTCTTCATCCAGTTATTCTTTGAGCCCCTCTATGGCTGCCTGCTGATTTGTTTTTTGTTTGGGGGTTGTTTTTTTTCTTTAATGGAGAAAAAAGTTGAAACTGCTTGAATTATTTAGAAGTAGATTGGGTGAATCAATTCAGTAGTCAGAGGTGCCGTGGAGTGGCAGGGATAAGCGTACGTTGGGATGAATATAAAATCCCATTGCAAGACATCCTCCCATTTATCAGCTGGACAGGCTGGAGTTTGCTGGTTTTGTTTGTGCAGGCAACACATGAGCTTTCCAAAAAAACCTCATGTGAAAGGCAGTCTGTGTGGTGTGGGTTATTTTTTAATTTTTTTTCCTTCAGATGATGTAAATTTTTACTGCAGTGCTGGCTGTGCATTGTTACTCCAGCTCTTCGCTAGACAATTTTATTTTCTTGTCGTTTGTTACAATACTCACAGCCAAAACCTGCCTGAAGCCAAGTAATCAAGTGATTTTTAGTTGGTTTTTTTCCAGTATATCCTCAACATAATTTCCAGTGGTGATCATCACCGTAGACTGTTCCAGATGACAAACATGTCTGGTGGTATATATACATCTTGCTTAGCTCTTTAGAAATGGGGATGCAAATGGTTTCTGATACATATACATAGTGTATGGGATAGAACAGGGCATGCTGAACATGTAAATCAGCTGTAATGTTGAGCAGGGTTAATTAAAATTATCTTAGGATAATGGCCATCACAGGGGAAGGATTTATGGGGCCCAGAGGCATCCGCTGTGGGCTGTCCCCAGGGCAGGAGTGATTTGAAGGCTTGCTGCAGGAGGGCCCAGTGACCCCAGTAGAAGGCACTGTTTCAAGTTTATAAATATCTGCTGGCCAGTTTGGTTATAAAACCAGCATTCAGCTTTTGATTTTGTAATGCAGCCTAACCAGGTGAGCCTGAGGAAAATGACTATGTGCCTTGTCACCTTTTTCTTAGCATTATATAGCTCCTACAGCTGCTACCCAGGGGAAAGGGCAACATGAGTTGATAGGCTTATTCCATGGGGTTTCCTGACAACTTGCAGCCCCGGTGAACTGGCCAGTCCCAAACAACAGGTAAATATTATCCAGTTACACTGTAGGCTGGCACCGAGGCAGATAAGGTGAGCAAATCGTCCTGAGATATGTGTCTTATTGTCTGAAGGAGAAGAAAGTGAGTTGGACAATATGGATTATCTGAAAACCAAAATGGGCCTTTTAGTAGCTGCGCTCTAACATCAGTAAGTACAAGCTCCTACAAGTGTTGGTTCTGGTTTTATTTTACAGTGGATATTCTATTATATACCCAGCTATATCTTGTCAGGTGGTTGATGTTAACTGTGCTCTTCCTTTCTCCATGAACTGCCAGTCTTTTTTGTAACCCAGTATAACACCCCTTTTTAAAGGCTGGTGAGTCAGCAGAGGTCTGAGTAATGGGCGGTTCTCAGCCCATACGGAAATACCTTCTCCAAGTGATAAAGGTGAAGTGTTAATTGGAGCCAGCTTGTAGATAGTGCATTACCTCTACCTTCAGATAAATGATCTGGAGACTTGTCTTTCAGAGGTTGTGAATCACCCAAACCACCACCTATTATAAAATGAGTTGGGTTTTCTCGGCTGACTGGTGTTGGTATTTAGGATATAAAATGTTTAATTTATCCATAAACACGGAAGAACATTCCAGATATGTGGAATAGATTTCACTACTAGAAATAGCTCAGATTTAGAGGAGAAGGGGCAGTGGACACAAACTGGAACCCAGGAGGTTCCATCTGAACAGGAGGAAAAAGTTCTTTCCTTTGAGCATGCCAGAGCCTGGCCCAGGCTGCCCAGAGAGGTTGTGGAGTCTCTTCTGGAGAGATTCCAAACCTGCCTGGACAATGCCATCCTGGGCACCCTGCACTAGATGTCCCTGCTGGAGCAGGGTGGTGGATGAGGTGATCTCCAGAGATCACTTCCAACCCCCCCAAACAGTAATTTTGTAAAATACTTGGCTTTCCTTTGGTTTCAAAACCCTTCCTTTCCCCTCATGACTTTCATTATTGAGTCCAGGCTTTTTTTTTTATCTTGTATCTTTTTCCAAGAAAGGTTGGACCGGATGATCCTTGAGGTCCCTTCCAACCTGATGTTCTATGATAAATAGCATCATTAATTGAGTGTGTAACCTGCAGGATGCTAAAACCCCCCTCACGTCTCTGAATTATGTGGAAAGGTCAGCAACGGCACTTAAAAATACATTAATACTGTGTCAGCTTGCTTAAAAATAAACCATGTGAGTTGAAGTCTACTGGAATATTTCAGGTATAAAGGGCAAGACAAACTATTGGTCTTGCGATTTGCTGTGTGGTACCTGGTGTATTGTGCACAGGCCACGCTGGGAAAGCTGGGGCTTGCGTAACTTGGGTTTCAGATGCATCCCACTGCTGCCGTTGGGCAGATGCTTGTTGTAAGAGCACTAAACCTCCAGCTGAAAGATTCATAGGTGGAAAACTTGATTAGGTTATCAGTAATAGCCAGGAGTTTCTTGTCCCGCAGGGTGTGGGTGCCTTCCCCAGCATGGCAGGCCTTGCGGCTGGAAACAACTGCAGACACTCCGCAGCTGCTGTGCACGGCATGAAAACCTGGGTGCTGGAGAAGAAATTCCCCTATCGTTGCGTTTTGGTTTATGCGAACATCCCGTGGCAGTTCAAATAGAAGTGGAAAAGCCACTTCCTAGACAGAGGTTTCAGTGCTGCTACACGAGTAGCCTGGCTCCAGCTTGCTTGCGCAGCCTCGCTGAAAATGGTGGAGGGACTGAGTGCTGAAAATAACTTCTTAACCCCCCAGCAGTGGTTCGTGTCGGCCTTCCTGAGGGAAACGAGCCCTTTAATTAGTAAGACAGTGAAGTTTATTTTGGGGCTTGCTTTGTTTTTAGTTTGAGATGTGAACTCTTTATGCACTGTAGCTTAAAAAAAATAAAGATAAAAAAAAAAATCCCAAATCCCAGTCGCGTAGCTGTGACAGGGCCTGCTCCAGCTGTTGGCAGCAGCTGCGGCCTGTGCTGTGCTCTCCTTGTGCCTGCCTTTGCCTGCGAAAAAAGAAAGCTCTTTAAATGGGGAGGAGGAGCAAAAAATTGTTTTGATCTGCACCAGTAGCTGACTTGATGTGCTAACCTTATGTTGTCTCTGTACATGCAATCCTAAAGACATCCCCGGTTCCCCTTGTGTTGGGCAAGTGCAGCTCTTGGTAGCCTGGTAGAATGGGAATCGTTAAACTTGTTCTAGCTGAAAAAAAAATTAGCGTCTCTCAGTCAGATAAATGCCCCAAATTCAGGCTTAGCACGGCTGGCCCCCATTGTCAAAAGATTTGAGAGCTGTCTGGCTGCTGTGTGTTGTGCTTTGGTTTGCCCTCTCCCGGTACTGTGCTCCGGCCTTTGGGTCATTTGGAGAGGCCAAAGGATTTTCATAGCACAGCTGGGTTTTGCAGAAGCAAAATGAAGTCCCCAAATGGAATACAAAGGAAGAAAAGGAGAAATTGCCATTTCTGCACCCTTGGATGTGTCTGGTTGAAGTGTCCGGGGTAGCCCTGGCCCAGGCTCTGGGCAAACAGCTTTCTGCAGGGAGGGGGTAGGGCTGGGCCCTCTGGTGATTTCCAAGATGCTAAAAGGGATCATTTTTTCCTAGTGTGGTCTGCTGCTGCTTTTTGGGTGGGTTTCTCGCAATCCGTAGACCATAGCTGTTTGTTTTCTGGTTTTGGGTTGGTTTTATTTTGTTTTCTTTGTTTTTTTTGGGTTTTTTTTTCTTTCTTTTTCTTGTTGTACTGCTTCCAGATGGCTGGGTTTTATTCTGGGTGTAAGGCTGCACTTGATAGTGTTAATTATTTTTTGAAGAGCGTGCCTTAGTGTTGTTGCTGGAGTAGAGGCTGACACCCTTTTTGTTAGCTTTGAAGTACACTTTAGATCTTTATGTGGTTTTGACTTTCAGGGTTTTTTCCAAACGTGGAAAAAAAAAAATTCTCATAATGAATTTCAGTCTCCTAATGCAGTTGAGTTTACCTTAGGAAATGGTACAAAGGTGAAAAATAATAAAAGTCCTGATGGCATAACTGGCCTCCAGCTTGCTTTTCTCAGCTCGTGAAAAGGCAGTAGGAGGTTATGGCATTAATAGGGAACAGAATATGAAGAAAGAGTAATTTCCCAAGTGTTTGGATGCTGGGGTGAGGAGTCAGTTTACAACGTGGCTTGCCTAGAGTATGTTGTAGGTCAAGCCAGAACAGCGGGAAGCTGCAGCAAGACATCTTTTGCAAAAAAATGGATTCTTTTTTCCCAGTTCTCCCTTTAATGGGGCTCACGTGCGTGCTGTAAAATAGCGGGTACAGAAAGCGTTAGAGCAGGTTTGCAAGGAAGGAGGCACAGGTCTCCTAGGTGTAGCTAAATTGTTTTCTGATTCCTGAGCTCTGCATGGGCTTCTTTTGAGATACCATTTCTAGTGGAATCATTTCAGTTTAAAGTACATGCCTGAGGTGATGGGAACATGATGAAGCTCTGAAGACATACTTGAGTTTCTTGGCTTCGCCCAGGAAACACAAATGAGAATATAGCCAGAGGGGCAAGAATTTTGCAAAGACCAAGAACAGTTTTACTGCTGGGTGAATAATTTATTTTTTTTTTTAAATTAAATACTACTAGTTTTAGCAAAGCTAAAAATGCAGCTGATAAACCTGAAATGGAGAAGTATTCGGAAATTGATAATTGTGTCTTGCTGGGAATTTTTGCTTCCAAGAAAACGTCATGGTAGCCTCAGAAGCACATCTGGTTCTGCATTGATTTGGGTCCCAGCAATTTGAGGTGTTGCACTAATTCTGAGCTGGGTTGTGAGCGTGGCTTGTGTAATGGTGTTAAATCAACGTAGCTATGATGGTAATTCTGCTTTCCTTTTCCCCTTGCAGGCTTGATGGGACAGGCCAGATCTTTCAAACTTTGTAGTAACTCTTGAGGTTTGGAGAAGCTGGATTTAATGTGAGCTCGTGTGAGGTTTGAGGCATCCTTTTTTGTCAGACTCTTGCTTCAGAGCTCTAGTGAAGTTGAGGGTGAGGTGGGACAAGTTGCCAGGGAGGAGAAGATGAAAGATTGGTAGAGGATGGCTGTGAACCTTGGGATCCCCGGGATTTAACTTGCTTGCCTTCAGCTCCCTACAAACCCGCAGCTTTATCTGTGGGTGGAAGTTGAAAGAGGCTTTGTATTCTAGTTAGTCACCGAGTCTAAAGTTCATCCGACAAATGTTTTGAGTTTCCAAAATAAATAATTCCCACTTGGATAGGTTTACTGTGCTCTGAAGTGCCTTGTAATAGCAGGTGCTTTGGAAAGAGGAAGCTGGGGAAGGAAGCTGCTTCTCTAGTGGGGCGTTTAGTCACATGTTACCTTTTTGCACTGTTAGTTTGTGAACAGTCTAAAGGCAAAAGATAATGGCAGCCCCAAGCCCTTCTCTCTTGCTTCAGGAACAGAAGGGAAAGAGGCTTTCCCTCGTTCTTGCTCAGCTGTGCAGTGTGTGAAGATGCTGCTGTTTTGACGCTTCTGTAACTGTCCAGTGTTTTGGTGGTTTAATGGTCTCCTAGGCGAGATGATAATGACCTGGAGTAACTGGGCAGTATCCCTCTTACAGGAAGATAACAACTGATCATCTGAAGGAGCAGCTGAGGTGAGTAACTCAGTGCTTACGTGTGCTGCTGAAACAGAGTCTGTGTGTCCCTGTGCAGCTGTGGGGAAGGACATGGAGGGAACAGGAGAGCACACAGGACACTTGCCTGTTCCTGGGTTGCCTTTAGAGGAGGGAAGGCCTTCTCCTTGCTCCGTGAGGCTGGGGAGACAGCCTGCCAAACAAACACCAACCATCCGTTTCCAATACTTGCCTCCACCCCACTTTCATACAATCACAGAACGGTTTGGGTTGGAAGGGACTTTTAAAGGCCATTTAGTCCAATCCCTCTGCAGGGAGCAGGGACATCTGCAACTAGAGCAGGTTCCTCAGAGACCCGTTCAACCACACCTGGAGTATTTCCAGGGATGGGGCTTCTACCACCTCTCTGAGCAACTTGGGCCAGGGTCTCACCAGCTGCAGTGTAAAAGATTTTTTCCTCAGATCAAGTCTAAATCTCCCTCTTTTAGGTCAAAACCATCATCCCTTGTCCTGTCACAACAGGCCCTGCTAAAAAGTCTGTCCCCAGCTTTATCATAGGCCCCTTTAAGTACTGCAAGGCCACAAGAAGGTCTCCCCAGAGCCTTCTCTTCTCCAGGCTGAACAACC
>WUAM01000244.1:294308-307061 GCA_024336885.1 Actenoides hombroni | reverse complement strand
TTTGCTCCAGGCCAGGATGCCGTTAGCCACCTGGGCACACTGTGGCCTCATGTTCAACCAGGTGTCAGCCAGCACACCCAGGTCCTTTTCCAACACACAGCTTTCAAGCCACTCTTCTCCAAGCCTGTAGAGTCGCATGAGGTTGTTGTGACCAAAGTGCATGACCGAGCACTTGGCCTTGTTAAACCTCATCCAGTTGACCTCAGCCAATCATTCCAGCCTGTCCAAATCCCTCTGCAGAGCCTTCCTACCCTCAAGCAGATCAACACTCCCACTTAATTTCATGTCATCTGCAAATTTGCTGAGGGGGAATTCGATCCCCTCATCCAGGTCATTGGTAAAGATAGTAAACAAGACTGGTCCCAAAACCGAGCCCTCAGGGACTCCCCTTGTGACTGATCGCCAGCTGGATTTAACCCCATTCACCCAAGCTGGGCAGAGGAGGGACGGGGCCATGCTGCAGTTCAGCTTTTGGGTGAAATCTGCCTTAGAAGAATAAATCGGCACATCTGCAGCTTGGGAAGGAAAAAAGGGCCGGTTTATAGGTGTGTAGTTACAGCAGTCATTTCCTACTGGCATGCAGGGTAAAGCTGTATAATCTGCAATTCTATCAAACTGAGTGAGTAGGGAGGGGGAAAAAAACCCAAGCCAACATTTTCTGATACTGATATGTAAGGTTTTCAAAAAAATGTCCATGTTACTGCTTTGTAGTTATTGTTTGTAATTGGACATGGAATAGAATGTACAAACAGAGAGGATCTCTATCAAAAGCTGGTTGATGATGTTTTTTAAAACAGGTATCAGATGAATGAGAAAATGAATATATAAAAGCAGCCTTTTGGGATATGACACGCTCTTCTAAATAATTTTTTATGCAAAGCTGAAAAGCAGGTCACAATATTTTTCTGCTACACTTTGTCGAAACTGAGTTTTGTGTTTTGACTTGAAATGCTGGGGGCTGAGAGATTACCCCTCCTCTGAAAAATGCATCTTTTATTAGTATTGCAAGCCTCAACCCCAAAGTTGCTCATTTCCCACTTTTCTGACAAAAACAGCACATGAGCTTTGGGAAGTACGTTTTGCAAGTGCTCCTTTGATACAGCTCCAAAAGAGAGATGTGTGTGTTTATCTGCATCTCTGTGGGCGAGGGGGAACTTGCAGGAATATTTTCTGTACCTCTTTGCTCTCAGGTTTTTATTTCCAAGTAGGAAATAGCTCTTAAATATTGGCTTGTAATGCAGAAATGATTGAGGGGGAGGATCAGGGTGTGATGCAGTTGTTGGTGGTTTTAACTTCACTCACGTGTTTTTGAGGCCTCCTGTTCTTATCAGAAAAGAAAGGATCTTTTGCCGAGTGCTTCTAGAGAAATCCCCTTGGCTTTGCTTTTTCTTTTTTTTCTTTTTAATATCTTCTCCCCATTTAAAATGACAGCAAAGGGGCTGTGGGATAGCCTGAGGGAAGCTCTTACTAAGAAGCTTTCCAAGAATCACGGAAGATTTAAGTCTTTTCATGTCGTACTGCAGAGACATCTGCCTGCTCTGTGCTCATCCCTCCTTTTGGACAGGTTTGCAATGAGATTTTCATCTCAAGCAGACCAAAAGAAATCCATGAGCTTCTCGGGCTTTGGGTTGAATTGCCAGTCAAGGTGAGGTGTTGCACTGACAATAAAGGACAAAACAAGGTCAGTGGAGCCAGGGCCGGTGCGGTACAAGGAGCGAAGCTCTGATGGTGATGGGCTGCTGTGATGGTATTGGCGTAGCTTAGCTTTTCCCAAAGTATTAATCAGCAGACAGGCTTCATTGGCTTTTGAGAATTTATTTTTTTTTAAGCAGGAGGGACCCAAAGGATGCTGTAAATCTAATCAGCCCCAGTTAAAAGTATTTACTCTGTGGTCTGATTAGCTGCCGTGCTGCCGTTGCCCGTGGCAGTAAGTGGAGTTCATTTAAGTTAGCAGTGGGCCTCCAGCATTAAAAATCAAGGCTGGGATGAAACAGCCTGCTGAACCCCTAAGACAGGCTTTTCCTGTGCTTATTTCTATAATTGCTGTGAAACTTCTCCGCTTTTCATACAGGACTTCCCTCCCCTCTTCCGAACCGTGAATGGTTGAAGTGACCTTGACTCTCTGGTCTCTCAATAACATCCTTTTGCCAGTATTTATTTAGTTTTTAGTGATTGCTTCTGGGTTTGAAGAAGGAAATCTGTTTTTTCTCTTTGAAAAGTTATTTCAAGCAGGGCTTTTATATAGGGAGTGTTGAAACAGACTTTCTTGGACATCTGTAAGTGTGTTATGCCATGGAATACATAAATCTCAGCAAGAATGGCCATCAGAGTCCAAGGTTTTACAACTTTGTGTTCGTGGGGAACCAAAATAGCACGTACACCTGATTCTTACTGTTGGAACTGATCGAGATGGTTCCTCTGCCTGGAGTTGCTAAAGTGAGGTCTTAATACAGCCAAGGATCTTGTTGTTTTTCCTTTGGTGTTGTGATGTCTAAATGGAATGGAGAAACTAAATGTAGTGCTGGAAATTAAAAAAAAAATGTGTGTGTGGGGGGAAAGAAATATGAAAAAACGAAGGCTGCTTTGTGGAGAAGGAAGCTTGGCAAAGAAAATGCAACTTAAGCTATCTTCCTGGTGCACGTTTTAAAAATAAATGATTGACGCCATGCACATTTGAAGCTTTTGATCATTGATGCAGAAGTTAAATGAACAGGACATGCAACTGTGATTAATTATTGACAAAAGTCATTCCTTTCATATGTATAGTCTGTAGTTAGATGTGAAGGTTGAGTTCACTTGAATTCCGAAGTCGGCAAGTAATGCAAACAAGACTCCAGTTGATCAACTTCATACATGTGGTTCTATTTATTATGCAGATCTCCTCCAATATGTTTAAATCAACATGCAGTAATGGAGGTTTTTGGTCTTTTTTCAGCAGAATATGTTTGTGGACTACAAAATTTGGGCTTTGCACGCTGCAGTTTGATGCATCCAATGTTTCATAGTCATGATGTAGCTGTAAGTTTGTTTTCTTTCTTTAAAAAAAATAAAAATCTCCAAGTTTCTTTGTCATGTTCTATCTGCAAGTATTTGACCTTTTCACCTTAACTTCCATGGGTCTTGGGACTTACTCGGAATAAATCACTCCATTCTGAAGCATTTGTACCAGAACTAAATGGCTTAGCTGGGCACTGCCACGTCCATACAGATATTGGTACGTGAACCTCATTTTGCTAAAGGGGATAGATGCTGTATCATGACATGTCCTGGTTTTTTCTGTCATTATTCCTTGTAAACATGCCAAGGTAAATTATCCTGAGGAGAGGAGATTACCTCAGATCTCCTAATAAAAGTTTGTAGCTTTTTTTCCTTAGTTTATTTGTTTGTTTGGTTTTTTAAAGGGCAATGGAAAACCTTCTGTAATTTAATTGCAGAATGAAGCTGATAGTATTGTGAAATTTTAGTTTAAATTACTTGGGTTGAGATCAAGCTCTTTTTGTTTGTTTGGTTTGGTTTTTTTAAGCGGGCATATTTTTGCAGTAACATGGTACTTCAAATACTCTCAAGTATGCTGGACACTCAAAACCCGTGTGGATATCCATAACCACGTACTTAACACAATGGAGAAGGCAACTTTGCTGAGAACCTCAGCACCTAGTCAAGTTAGTTCTATTATATTTCTTTTAATTCTGATCAGCTATAGAGTAAAATGCATATATTTCTCATATTGAGGGTACTTGCTGTCTGAAACAGTTTGTTTTCGCAGATGATTGTGTGGGTTCTTGGTGCATTTCCATGAAGGGATGCCTGGGTAGGATGAATAAGTCCCCAGCCTCGGG
The DNA here is from genome assembly GCA_024336885.1 of Actenoides hombroni. Lineage (NCBI taxonomy): Eukaryota > Metazoa > Chordata > Aves > Coraciiformes > Alcedinidae > Actenoides > Actenoides hombroni. The sequence continues at coordinate 303,222 of WUAM01000244.1, read as the reverse complement.
CTGGATCACGCTTCCTCCCTGCAACCACCATCTTTCTCTGTTGTCTTTTGGCCTCTTGGCTTTTTGGAAGTTTCTCTTTCATTGCCTCCCCTGTCTGATTTATGCTTTTGGAATCTACAGGTCTTACAAAATAATGAGAAGGCTTCTGATGTTCTTCTTACCCTTGTGAGGCTGCTCCTTAACCTCAGTGCTAGACTATGTTTGCACTTCTCCAAAGTGCTGGCAGTTATCTGCTCGCTCGTCTCTTTTTGAAATCTTCTATAGTGAGAAAATCCACTGCTTCTTTTTTACTGAAGCTTGTTGACGTTAGTAGCGAGGTATCACTTTTTGTTTCACACCCATAACACCCCTGCCAGCCGGGCATGATACTTGCCTGAGACTGATGGTTTTCTTTGACCCCTGAGAATCTGGAGATCAGCTGAAGCCTCCTTGTTTTGTACTTCATTGGTTACTTCTTCCTGCTGCTGAGTCTTGCAGATAACATGGAATATAAATGGTGCTTGGGGTTATGAAGAGGGCTCCAGGGCAACTTAGGTTTGCCACGTGGATACATGTCATTAATAGTTAAAACTGTAATGGAATCAGGCTTAACTGGAGTAGTCTAGATCAGATAGTCAAGGTTTTCCATGGTAGGGTGTGGACTTTGCTCGTTAGCTGTGCTGTGATGTTGCTGTGATGTATAGGCTGACTAGTGAGTTCTATGTGGGGGGGGGGGGGAAGTGACGATCGAAAGTATCAGATTTATAAGTGCAAATGAGTTGATATCTTTCCTAGGGAGGGGAGTAGTAGTTAAACATACAGTGATATAATTTAAATCAGTGCTTGCATGTTTTCAAGCATATAAGATAACTGAATCTTTATCACTGTTCCCCAAGTGCTGACTAGAAGAACGAGTATGTAAAGTTACAGAAATTGCAAGATATGCTTGGGAAATCTGTACTTTATGTCCCCTGAAGAAGTAGGTTTGTGTGGAAAGGAATTGTTTAGTTTTTTGGCTTCTCATTATAGTCAGTTCTTTCATCTCAAGGTTGAGTTAGATGGTAATTTCTTCTCCTTTTCCACTACTTCCCAAGTTAGCAGCAGTTGAAAGCAAATCTGTGAAAATGAGCAGTTTACTGCCAGGTCAAGTTAGGGAAGGATTCCCCTTCTGTGAGAGGCTGTAGCAGGTTTCTGGAGGTGGTGTTTTGATTCCCGATGTTCTGGTGCTCTGCAGGCTTCCCAGGGGCTACTGGAGAAGCTGTGGGACCTGGAATGAGGCTGTCACAAGGATGTTTGTGTGTTCAGCTCGATGACAGGAGAGGAGCCCAAGGCTCTGCTTGTCAGCTTCGTTTGAACACTTGTATCCCTACTGTGTAGTGTTTTCCCCTGCTCACTGTAAAGGAAGAACCTTCCTTCCTGTAGGAGAGTGGGAAGGAGAACATCCAGACTCAGTCATGGTCCTTTTTGAGCGCCTTAACTGTGAGGTTCCTAGGTGTCATGCTGTGTTCTTCATTGGAATACCACTGCTGGTTTGTCTGCCTCTCTTAAGTATATTTTTGCCTTGGCATGCTAAGGAAAGTTCTCCCTGACTTTCCCAGTTTGAGACTTCATCGTATTTTCACATGTTCCTGGATTCTAGATGGTCTTCTGACTGGAGACAAGAAAATGGGGCAGTAGCTGCTCAGGCCAGATGAATCCTATATCCCTGCCCCTTTAAACAGAGGGACACCTTTGACTCAAGCAGTCTCTGAACCAAATTGCTGTTAGTCTGCAGGAAGAACATCTGCAAGTGTCTCCTGTTACTCACCAAGTATTATCTACTGGTCTCTGCTGTAGGTACAGCCTAAAGACCATTACTGGTCTCTGCTGTACATACTGCTGTAGCTAAATCTTTGGCCTGATCTGGTGCAGCCTTTTTCTATGCAGATGTGGTAGCTTCTAGGCAATGCAGTAAATAATATGTATTCCAGCTGCCCTGAGTAACTTAAAAAGGAGGAATGTTTTGGGAGCAGAGGGCTGCGACAGCTCTCAAGACGTTCAATTCTTTTCTCTCCAGCCCAGCTCTCAAAGCACTGTTCATCCTTCGCCATCATCTCTGTCCTTATCTTTCCCTTTCTTGGCTCCCAGCCTTTGTTTGGTCTGCAACAGTGATGATGTTTGGCAAATGCCTTTCTGCTACTCCTGTGCAACCAGTTCTTTCGGAGCTCAGGATGAGGTAGTAACTGGAAGGTACTGTTTGTTTTCACCATTTAATAGGGCTTCAAGTTGTTGTTACCTATTTGAAACTGGAATGCTTAGCACTAAAATTTAGCTCTAAATTTAGCTTCGTTCACTTATCCCAAGCGTATATAATAATCTCTGGGTTGCCTTCTGTGGTAAGAAATGCTGATGCGATCGTGAAGGAACAAAAAAAAAATACTTATGAGCAGTATTTGCTTTCTTAAACCTTTACTAGATCACCCAGAATTGACAGGCAGTGGGTTTCAGGAAAATGATTTGTGTGCTGCTTCCCAGTCAGACCTCACCAGTGGAAGAGACTTGTTTTAACTGGTGTACAGCCCCATCCAATATAGGTGTCAACCTGGGACTGCAGTTTTTTTATGATCTCCAGTTACTCCAGATCGTGCAACAGGAGCCAAATGACCATACTAATGTCTTCTCTTGCAGATGGAATACCAAAAGGTTAACACAGGTCTTCAGGGCATCTTAATACGATTTTTCTTTTCCTTCCACCAGGTGGAAGTAAGAGGAGGTTCCAGTTGCTGTCTTCTCCTGGTTTGTGTTTCTGAGGGGATGTGATGGCTTACAAATACCTTTGCTTGCCAACGGGCAGTACAGTCAGGCATAACTTCTTGCCTGTTATTTCCTCTAACACTGGGAATTGACTCTGCAGCACTGGGAGTGCTTTGAGGCTGTCTAATGACTGTGGAATTGCGTCTGATCTGCTTGGCCGGAGTGTCCCGCGCGTGCGAGACGCGGTCATTCATCTGGCTTGCCTGGTTTTGGAGAGGGTTAGATCAGCATTCAGAGGAATGCTGTTTGGATTTGTAATGGCAGTGTCATTATCTGTTTACTTGCAGTTCACTAGACCTTTACAGAAGGTACAAAGCAATCAGTGTTTTGGGAGGTAGAAAAATGGAACCTTATTTCTCTTCTTTTTGGTGTGGAATTGTCAGTGAGGTTGGACCCAGGTGCAGTGATAAACTTTACTCCCCAGTTTTCCAGAATTCAACCCCCTCCTGTTCCCGCTGTTTAATTTCATAGTAAATGGCTTTGTGGTTTATTTCTGTTTAGTTTCTGCTCTGAAAAATAGCATGTTTCTATAATAAACAGATATTCTCCCTCACCTGGGCAGGGATGTTACTACCAATGCTGGGAGTTGCAGTTCTTGACATTAAATAAGATTCACGGTAAAAAAAATAAAAATGTGTTTTTAGAACAGGCAAATCTGTCAAGAAGAAGGCTGTCAAGTCTCATAAATTTGAGCGTGACTTTTGGCCTCACGTACCCAGAGCCTCAGCATGAAATTCTGTGCAGCAGCCCATGAAATGTCATTGTACTGATTTTGTGACTGTTGTCCCTTTTTACAGATGCCTTTGTAAATAGCCAGGAATGGACACTCAGCCGGTCTGTACCAGAGCTGAAAGTGGTGAGTTCATATTTACTTCCATCTCTGAAAAACATCCTGAAAATGTTAAGCACAAGTGAAAATCTTCTAAGCTTCTCTAAATCTACCATTTGGGGGGGATTCAATTTTAAAAAGTAAAGCTTGCTTTTTGCTTTTTTTTTCTTTTCCTTTTCCCAACTCAACTATCTATGAAGTTTATGTATGTTCTATTTTTATAATCACGCTTCAAAGATCTATTTGTATTTTATTGCTGTTTCTTCTTGTTTGGCTACATGAACCATTGTCCTCGGGTGGTCTTCTCAGCAGGGAAGTCTTACACTCCTGTAGGAGGGGGAAGTGGAAGTTAGCAGCCGATATGTGAAGGTCCTTTTATCTCACTGCAGTAATTTTGCACAATTTCTTCAAGGACTAAATGTTTTTTCTCCCTCTTTTAAAATAATTTAACTGAATAAAACCCAGAATATTTTGAAGGTTCATTTCGTGCGTTAAAGACTACGTTTTACTGTAAGAATGAGCAGTGATGTAATAGCTGCTTACAATAACTTTTCCCTTGGTCGATCCATTTTCCATATTGGTGGAAGAAAAGGCAAAAATAACACAGAGGAATTGGGTAAATTTCCAAGATTTACTCTTTTAAGCATTATGAACATTGGAAGCTGGAGACAAGGGCTGAAACCACCTCATAGTGGATATCAAACCAGCAGCTTGTCAAGCCAGCAGCACAGAGCTGTTGAGGCCAAATCTCTGTGATGTTTACCACGTGGAAGTCCAGATTTAATCAAACACAAGCAATTTTTCAAACCCTACGAAACAACTGTTGGTACCCAAGCTACAGAATTTGGTCATACCTTTGGTAGGTGTTCTCTGCTCAGCTCCTGTTGTCCAGCTGTAACTGTGGACGAGCTGCTCTGATCCGAGTACCCGTTTGCCGAGTGGCAAATTGAATGGGGCAAAACAATCTGAATTTCAAAATTCAGAAGGGGCCGTGCTTTACTAGCCCACTTCTTATGTGGTAAATGGTGGGGTTTTTTTCTGAATCTGAGCTGATCATGGTGTTTACAGAGGCAAGAGAAACCATATGTCAACCTTAGTCTGATGAAGGGACTTATACAGAATGGCATTTTACTTGAAGCAGCTTCCTCTTGACAGCTGTAGTTACGTTTGGATTGATTTCAGCAGTGCACAAAGCAAGTAGGAGGAAAATATAGTAGTCAGTGGATGTAACTATATAATAAGGGAAGGGCCTGCAGCAGGTCACCTGATTCAGTTTAACTGATGATGTAACTTGTTAGAGAACTGTATCCTAAAATAGCTCACACAACAAAATACTAAGACTTTAGGAACAGGCGCTGATGGTTCACGTGAGTCCAGACATATCCATTGTGCTAGCAGCTAAATAATGCTGGGGAGGATCTGCAGAGGATCCTGTTGTTCATCCATTCCCCATCTCTTAGCTCTTCTAACTCACAACACTCACCAGTAAGCTTGGAGCTTCCAGGTGAGACCGAAGCTGCACTTACTACATGTTGTAACACAGAACACACAAAATTGCCCAGCGTTAGGTGGTGATCTTGAGATACAGTTGTTATGATACCACAGCTGCATTATGGGAATACTTGCTTTGGGTGACTTGCCCCATGTTTCTGAACCAGTGGTAGGAAAATAAACAGCTTCTGTGCAGCTGCTGTAGAGAATTGATTTTCAGTGGTCAGTATGTGTGAGCCATCCAAGGCTTCAGTTGGTATAAGCCTGGATAAAAGCTGAACTCTCACCATTACAAAAATAATAATTTGATTATACCACTGCAAATTATTGAAGCTAGCAGCACCCACTGTGGCTGGGAACATGTTTTCTAGCAGGAAGGGCAAATCAGAAGTCACATCATGGTGGGGGTTGAAAGGGACCTTTGGAAATCATCTTGTCGAACCCCCTGCTCCAGCAGGGTCACCCAGAGCAGGGTGCCCACGGTCTCATTGTCCAGGCAGTTTTGGAATCTCTCCAGAGAAGGAGACTCCACAACCTCTCTGGGCAGCCTGGGCCAGGCTCTGGCACTCTCACAGCAAAGAAGTTTTTCCTCCTGTTCAGATGGAACCTCTTAGGTTCCAGTTTGCACACGTTGCCCCATGTCCTACTGCTGGATACCACTGATAAGAGTCTGGCCCCATCTTCTTGAGCCCCACATGCCTTTTAGCTATTGATCAGTGTTGATCAGATCCCCTCTTAGTCTTCTTCAGGCTCAACAGCCGCAGGTCTCTCAGCCTTTCCTCATCACAGATATGCTCCAGTCCCCTCAACATCTTTATAGCCTCCTCTCCAGTAGTTCACAGAATCACAGAACGTTAGGGGTTGGAAGGGACCTCTGAAGATCATAGAGTCCAACCCCCCTGCTAGAGCAGGACCAAAAGTAGGGCAGATCACTCAGAAATGCATCCAGACAGGTCTCGAAAGTTTCCAGAGACCTCTCTAGGGAGTCTGTTCCAGTGCTCTGTAACCCTTACAGTAAAGAAGTTCTTCCTCATGTTGAGGTGGAACTTCCTGTACTTGAGCTTGAATCCACTGCCCCTCGTTCTATCACAAGGCACATCTTTTTTCTCCTGTCAGTTCTTCCAGCTACAGTAGTTGTTCTTTTCCCTTAAAAAAAAAAAAACAAAATAAACGAGACTTTTAAGACACAAGTCAAACAAGACAACCTCATTTGTAAGGTGGTTGAGATCTTAACTTCACTCCCTGGGCACTTACCTCACAGCACACTCAGTGCAGGGGGAACTCCACATGAATTACGGCACCAAACAGTTGATGTACAGATGTTGTACATAGGTACTACAGACAAGGGATTCTCGTGCAGAAGGCCAAGACCTGCGGCTCCTGAAGAGCATCTTGAAGATTCCCATCAGAACAATATCTCTTGGTACGTACACAGAGTATCACATCTTCCATTTACTTCACACTTTGGTCTCAAAAAAGACCAACTTCATCTTTCCCTTGTACCATGACAGGGAGGAGTAAAAGTGAAAGGCAACCAACAACAAAAAAAAACCCCCATAGCAGGGGAAGTTTCTGAGAGGAAAGTTACTGTGGGGCCCAGCCTCTGAAGCTCCAGCACCTTCATGGAAACTAGGAACAAAGCTCTGAGTCAGAGGTCTCAGACCTTGCTGCCAGTACCAGCGAGAGGCACCTTGAACCTGCTGAGACAGCCTTCTGTAATATCCCTTCCACGTGCCCAAGAACAGCTACAGGTACTCGTGAAGTGGTAGCACAGTGCGAATCCAGCACCGCTCGAGAACCGAAACGTCGGCCGGAGAACGTGCACTGCCACCACCACACTCACCAGCTCCTGCAAAATAAACACCAGCTCCCGTAGCGTCCCCAGCCAGATGAGGCCTGTGGTGCTGAGGAGCACCTACACCCCACCCCAGCGCTCCGTGCGCTACGCGCTCCTACCAGAAGGTTCCCTCAAGCCACTGAAATAACAGCTCCTCTCTCAGGCTCCAGGCTGCTGGCACTCACGAAGCAGTTTCACGCACCTTAAGCATCGGCAGAGGAGCCACCTCACGTAAGAGCGCCTGTTCTGGGAACACAATATGCTCTAGAATCCACGGGAGTCTCAAAAGAACAAATTAGCATCTTCCGACGGGCCTGCAGAGGTACCGGTGCCGAAGAGAACAAACGGCAGCGCGTCCTCGCCGCGTCTCGCCAAGCTCAGTGAAAAAGGGCAGCGGCTGAAGCACAAATCCCTCCTCATCCCTGTTCAATCAAACCCTTCAAAAGCTCATTAACTATGAACAAACTCACGGAGAGCCTGGTGTCAGACGGCAAGCGCGGCCCAAGGGCCTCCTGGCCAAGCGCTGAGAGCCCACACCCTCTGCTGTGCTCCAGGCACCCTGCCCCCAAGGTCCGAGCCACCTTCAGAGAGGTGGACTCCGGGGTGACTGAAAGCAGGGCCAGAACTATCCCCTGCTTCTTGTCCCTGGGCCTCCTTAAACCTCTCCTGAGACGTCATGCAGAAGACCAGGTACGTACCCAGAGCTGAACCGGTACGTTTTCACTGGGTACGACCAAGTTAGAGCAGCATGCAGTGTAGTCACAGACTGGTTTGGGTGGGAAGGGACCTTTCAGGGTCACCTGGTCCATCTCTCCTGCACTGAGCAGGGACATCTGCAACTAGAGCACGGTGCTCAGGGCCCCGGCCAACCTCACCTGGAATGTCTCCAGGGATGGCTCCTGGTGAGGCCACCACCACCTCCCTGGGCAACCTGCTCCAGTGTCCCAGGGCAAAAGTGGAACAGACCAACTAGAAGTAGCCTCAGTGATCCTCACCTACACCAGTTTACTTGTAAATTGCAGTTTCCCAGGCAGCTTGGAGGTCATTTGGTTTTGGTTTTAAAGAAGGAAATCAGCATCTTAGGGACTGAATGTTCTGCAGGGCCTTTTTAACAAGCATTTTATCAATACTTTAGAAAAACCAAACAAACAAACCAACCCAAACCTCCAGGTTTATAAACCAGAAGAACTTAGGCAGCTATTTGACCTTTACATCCTTAGTTACGGATTAAAATCCTTTCAGTGCATCGTGTTACTGCTGAAGTTTCTCTCCTTGTGAATCACACCAGAAATACCAGTGCACGGATGAAGAACAAACCCACCAATTCCCCCAGAGTTGTGTAGCTCTGTCTAAGCCGTTCCTACGATGCCGCACCAACGCCGGAGAAATAAACTCCCCACAGCTCTGAGTTATGCCGATGCCTCAACGCTATTTCTTCAGCAGTTTGAAATCTCTCTTCTTCTGAGGACTTCCTTGTTAGAAACCCCTCCAACAGAACACGCTGCTGTGCTGAGCAGAAGCTGTACGGGGCCAGTGCTGGGAACTCAGGTGATGCCCGACACGGCACCCGCTCTCAGGGTCTCGAGAGCTCCTCTGTTCCCATCTCCCAGCAGGACTCTGCAAACAGCAGGCACAGATTGATTTCAGTTTCCTCTTAGTTGAGTTTCTTTTACAAAACCTCCACTAGGAACCCTGCAAGCTCCACTGTCAAGTGCATGCAGCAAATATTCCTACCTATGGATAAATAAAGGACAGTTACATGATTATCAAAATCCAATCGAAGTTCAACTCAAAATTGGTTTCTTTAAAGTTTTGGATGAGATACAAAAATCTCTGCAACCCTGCCTATTTACCACAGTCTTTTGGTGCATTAACCTTTTCCACCTTCAAGTTTCTACTTGCTACAGAAGGGTCACCCAGAGCAGGGGGCCCAGCAGCGCAGTGTCCAGCCGGGGTGGGAATCTCTCCAGACAAGGAGACTCCAC
>WUAM01000244.1:283152-294208 GCA_024336885.1 Actenoides hombroni | reverse complement strand
GAAGTTCTTCCTCATGTTGAGGTGGAACTTCCTGTACTTGAGCTTGAATCCATTGCCCCTCATCCTATCACAAGGCACAAATTAAAAGAGGTTGTCCCTGCCTTCTTGATGCCCAGCCCTTATATATTTACAGACATTAATTAGATCCCCTTAGTCTTCTCTCCAGACTAAAAAGCCCCAGGTCTCTCAGCCTTTCTTTGTAAGGCAGGTGTTCCAGTCCATTAATCATACTCGTAGCTCTCTGTTGGACTCTCTCAAGTAGATAACTTGAACTGAAGAGAGTTCAAGAACTGAACTTCAGTTGAAGGCAGTTCAAGAACTGAAGAGAGTTCAGGAACTTGAACTGGAGAGCCCAGAACTGGACACAGTACTCAAGATGTGGCCTCCCTAGGGCAGAGTAGAGGGGCAGCAGAATCTCCCTTGACTGGCCACACCCTTCTTCATTCACCACAGGAGACTATTGGCTTTCTTGTCCATGGGGGTGCATTGCTGGCTCATGGTGAGCTTGTCCCCCAGGACTCCCAGGTCCTTCTCCATTGAGATGCTGTCCAGCAGGCCAGCCCCTCACCTATACTGGTGCAGGGGGCTATTCCTCCCCAGGTCCAGGGCCCTACGCTTGCCTTTGTTCAACTTTATGAGTTTCTTCTCTGCCTAATTCTTCAGCCTGTCCAGGTCTCACTGAATGGCAGCGCCACTCTCATGTGTCAGCCACTGCTCCCAGTTCTGTATTTATCAACAAACTGGCTGAGGGTCCACTCTGTCCCTTCAGATAGGAGCTGCTTCTGAAATTTGCTCTGCCTTTCCTGTACTGCTGCCCTTGGGAAGGAGTTGGTGCAGACACTCATCTTCCCTGGCATCCATCCTTATTGTCGGTGCTCACTTCCAGCTGAGGAAGGAAAGGGCCACCTTAAAAGCCAAACCTGCCTCTTCTGCCCCAGTGCTATCATTAAATTCACCACTAAGGATCACTGTGGGCACGTCGCTTTAGACTGGGGCTGTGTTGGGGACGTCAGAAGCATGAGAAGTGTTTGCTGCCCTCGCTGTGCAGTGCAGATGAAAGGAGGAGAGAATCCCAGTCTTTCCTCTTCCCCTCTGCCCTCGTCTTTAGCAGTACAGGTTGGGCTTAATTTCTTTCTGGTTTTCAAAGGATATTTGTTTCTGCTGATCCAATAGTACCACAGAGTTTTATTTTGGGATGTTGATGCTTCTGTTATGGCCAAGAGCGTGTTAGGCCAGCAGGGTGGGAGCAGTGCCTTTCCTGAGCCACAGGGGTATTCCTGGATCCCCTTTATCCAGCTGGAAAATAAGGGTGTTAGGCAGAATAAATTCAGAACTTTGAGGACTCAATAATTTTATTTCTTCTAAAACAATTATGCAAAATGCGGTCTGGCTTCTGTGCTGGATAGCTTTAAAATGTTAAATGTTGTCAATGTATTTATGCATTTTTACAAACAGGCTTTAGAAGGATGTGGCCATAGTGGCTTGGCTTTATTTGCCAGCATGTCTGGCGTGTGCAAATAGATGATGCAGTGTTGCCGAAGTCGTAACTGACAGAGCGTTGCCTTACAGCCTCCTTAGCTGAGTGGTCTCCTTTCTGACTTGGGTTATGGTGGTAGTTTTGTTCTGTAGCACGCTTGTAACTTTGTGTATTTCATATGTATCCGTAAATAAATAGAAATTATTTAGATGGTTTGTGTATAAAAACAGGAGACAGGAATATGACTGCTCTGAAAACATGCTTGTCAGACCGAGGGGGGATCATCCTTAGAACAAGTATTAATCCCCATTAAGAAATTGTAGTAGAAGTCAGATTTTTTCAGTGTGAAATGTATTGCTCCTAGTTTTCAGAGGTTAATGGTGGACAGAGACCAGGAGCAGTAATGCCAAGCATTGCACTGAAGGCTGATTCTGCTAGCTTTTGATTTCATGTACTGGTTTTGTATCTGTTAGAAAAGAGATGGCTGCCTTGTCTCTTCAGATACAGGCACTGAGGTCAGATCATAAGGAATCCACTCTTATCAGATGAGAAGAGGAGGAGAAGGCAGATGTCTCCTAATTGCTTTCTGAAGTAGTCGTCTAGGAGAAAAGAAAGCTGTGTGGCATATGTAGATTTAAATTCTTTTGGTAGTCATAGAATTATGTGAATTGTGTGAAGTCTGTAAGATAACATATACTGCTGTGGGCTTTAGGATATGTGGGGACACAAAAAAAAATACATATATAAAATTGTCTTTTCAAATCACTAGTTACCTTTCAAATATTTGAGGTCTCTCACTAAATGCAGTAAGACGTCCCAGCCGAGGGCAAAGGACATAGCATGTTCACTCTCACTGGAGCCCAAGCTGATGGTTTTTAGCAGTTTTTCCTTCTGGTTACGTTTTTTGCACTGGTGTAATATAAAATAGCATTACTTGGCGGGACTGGTCACTTTGAAGTGAAGGTTTCAATATCCAGGGCAGGTTTTGGGGTTGAAGTTAGGAAAAGCTTCTTTCCCAAAAAGGTTGTCAAGGCTTTGACAGGCTGCCCAGGGTAGTGGAGTCCCCATCCCTGGAGGGGTTTCAAAGCAGTGTAGATGTGGTGCTGAGGGACATGGTTTAGCAGTGACCTGGCAGTGTTGGGTTAAATGTTGGACTCAGTGACCTTAAAGGTCTCTTCCAACCAGAACAATTCTGTGATCTGCTGTGAAGGTCTTTGCGTGACTGATGGTATTTCCTGATCTAATGGAGGTTTTTTTGTGGTTGTGTTAGTGCTACACTGGTTTGCTCTGTGGTAGGTCAGAAATGGCTTCAGTGTGTTGTTTCCGAAGGTCTAGAGATACTACTCCTAAAGTGAAAACATAAACCACTCTTCTCTGTCAGTATTTTCTTAGCAAGCCTGTACGAAGCTTGCTTTAGAAATCGCAGTGCTCAGAAAGGGCTCTACCATGACTATTTATGTGCAGAGATACATCTAATCTACTGATTTACAGATGTGATTTTTGTTTGGCTTGCCATTTTTGGCCCAGACTGTCATAATACAGAGCTGGTGGGGAAGGAGGAGAGGGAGCTGCTTACCTTGAGAATGTGGTGTTCAGCTTCTGCTCCAGGGTGAAACTGCTACTGTAGTGTGTACAGCCCACTGATGAGCTCATGTGCTGAAGAAAATAGACAGTTAGCAAGCAGTTTAGATCATCTCTTTTGAAAAAAACTGAAATCTGTTAATATCTGAGAAACTGTGCTTTGACCAAATGTATTGGACATTTTAAAAACCAAACCGAAACAAACCCAAAACTTTTACACCAAAACCAATACATTTTCACACATTAAGTCTTAAAATTTAGAGTGGTTGTGAGTCCTTAGAGAAGAAATTTTTCCTCCTGTTCATGTGGAACCTCCTTGGTTCCAGTTGGTGCCCATTGCCCCTTGTCCTGTCACTGGGCACCACTGACAAGAGTCTGGCCCCATCTTCTTGAGCCCCACTGGCCCTTCAGCTATTGATTAACATTGATCAGATCCCCTCTCAGTGTTCTCCAGGCTAAACAGCCCCAGGTCTCTCAGCCTTTCCTTGGCACAGAGATACTCTGGTCCCCTCAGCATCTTTGTAGCCTCTGCTGGACTCTCTCTTGTCTCTCTTGAACTGAGAAGCCCAGAACTGGAAAATGAAGTTGTGGTTGTTGTGAAGTTGTGCTTCAGTCAAGCACTCAGAATGGAGGTGCCCGATTTAAATGCCAGTGCAATATTGCTTCAGTTTTTGTTCTTTGTATGTGCAGGTGGAAGGCCTGGGCTGGTTTTTCCCTTCCTTCTGATTATCTTCCCTATGCAGTGAATGGGCAAATTTGGGATCTGTGTTAGTAATAATAATAATAATAATTATAATAAATGTTAGCTATTCAGCATTGCCTGTTTTCTTGTGCTGTACAGAATCTTGGGCCTTTATTTACCGTCCACTTTTTGCTTTTCCTTTTGAGTACAGCAACTCATTTCTGTATTAAATTTTCTTATCACTTAATTTTCAGTGACACACCATATACTTTCCCAGTATATTTTTGAGTTGTAAGATAATTCTTGAAAATATGGGTGCTGGAGAGAGCAGTTTTAGTTCTTCTCATAGCTTGTGCTCCATGTGAAAGATGCTGAGCCAGAACTTGCAGGAAAGTAAACCCAGTGCAGTCGCACTGTGGGTGTACCACAACACTCACAACTGTTCTCTTTCTCATGTTGGCAAATTGGGGAAGTCATTATGACTTCATATTGTATTTTTTTTGAGTAAATTGCCTAGAGGACTTAAAAAAAAAATAAAATCTCTGTACTTACAGTATTTAGTCGCCTAAACCAAGGGACCTTCTCTTTCAAAACCTTTGCTGTCAGTGAGTGGGCATCTTGGAGGCAGCAGACTTGGTCACATTGCAGGTCTGACCTGCTTGCAAAGCAGGGTGGTATGTGGAGCATACTAATAATTTAGAAGATCTGAAGCATCAGCGGTATCCTTGGCTTGTTGGTGTTTAGCATCCAAGGTGATGAGTTTTATCAGGTAGATGGTTAGGCACCTGTAGAAGCTACCCTTCCTCCTAAAGAGGTTATCAGTAGCTTTGTCTTTTCTGTGAGGTTGCAAAAGTACCTCTTGCTAGGAGGGTATTTTCTGTAACATGGGTTTTTTTTGTCCTGTGTTCCAAGTAAAGTGTGTTAGTCTTAGAGGGGAAAATGGATCTGATCAATAGTTTTTTCTTAGCCAGAGCTGAATGAAGCTCTGCAGTGTGTTTCCAGAGAGCTTTGTCCCATGGAAGTGGGGTGTGAGGACACAAGTGGCATTTGCCTCTGTCATGTATCTTGAGCTCACTTTTAGATGCGGGCATTACTATCGTGGCCTGTAATCCCTCTTAGGTGTTGGATGAAAAAGCTTCCAGTATGGTACACTGGTTTATTTGCTCTTCAAAGTCAGCACAAAACCCAATAAACAGATGTGTGTTGTCCAACCACTTGGGCTGTGGCTTCTTTTTTATTTTTGTGGGACTGCTTTTCAATAACAGCTATGCTGAAAGTGGCTTTCTTAGTTTATATTTCTTTTAATGTATTATTATTATTATTAACTGTTTTCTGTCTGTTCAAGTTCCTTCCTGCTAACCTGAATAAAGAGAGGGTGAAGCTTCTTGCAGCCTTAGGCCAGCAGGAGATCTTGTGTATCTTCCCTGCCTTTTCTGCCCTGCACACCTCCAAATCAGGGTGTATTTTTTTTCCTTGCTTGCTGTTACTTTAGAAATCTCTTTTGTTATTCCTGATTTTTTCCTTTTTCCGCACTGTTCATCGCACTTAAATCCTGTGCTGTCGTAGGGGCTGGAGGGTGATGCGAGGCTGCTTTCCTTTTGCTCTCTGCCTAAACTTCTGCTTCATCTGAGTTGTTGCACATCAGCTGTGGGCATCCTTTGCAGCACTGGTATCCTTGTCTGAATTGAAGGCTGCTATTCCCCCCCTGCACTGATTCCAGAACTGTCATTGGGTTTGTTTAAGGTGGCATGACTCTGTTGGTTTAAGCAATTTTTGATGAGGAGGATGGTTTCTCGCCAGTTGGGAGTATGAAAATGGAGCAGAGAATGTGTGTTAGTGTGTAACTTGTCCATGCAGCTTCTGTCTGTTTGGCAAACTCGGGCAGATCAGCAGAGTTCATCTTCTCTCCAGGGATCTTATGTTCTGAACCTTTTGGTTAGAGTCAAATTAAATATGTAAGAGCAGAGTAGACATAGATTTGTTTAAAGTATGAAATAAGTTTCCATCTCCTCCCCCAAAAACTAAGTACAATGTCTTCAGAGATAACAGCTGAGCAAGAAAAAAGGCATTTATTTGAAACATGGAGAAGGGATGTTCTCCAAACCCTCCTGTTTCCTGGGCTGTGCAGAGCAGGGCAGGCAGCCAGGCTTGGACCTTGCTTACTGCATCTGTCAGTCTGCATCTGGTTGATGGTCAGGCCCCGGGACAAATAGACAGGACTTGCATTGGCCAGCAGTGAAAAGCTGTGGCTTGAAAGGGATGGCTTGGTGGTACTGCGGGAGTATTGCAGGCAGGCTTCCAAACTCCCTCGCACTGCTGTTAAAGAAACAAAAAAGCACAGATCTTCACGTTGTTGGCATTTGAGCACCTCTGGGAAGAAACCCCATATATATTCTACTTGTTCTGCCAGGGTTTTGAAAAACAAGTGCCAGCAAACCAGCTTAACAGAGGAGTCATATGTGGTTTAAGACTACTTCTAGGGCCACAACAGTGACTTGAGGGCTGGAACCCCTCTGCTGTGAGTCCAGGCTGAGAAGGTTGGGGTTGTTGAACGTGGAGAAGAGAAGACTCCAGGGAGACCTTATTGTGGCCTTTCAGTACTTAAAGGGACCTATGATAAAGCTGGGGACAGACTTTTTAGCAGTGCCTGTTGTGACAGGACAAGGGGTGATGGGCTCCGATCAACCCGCTCCAGCTGCAGACATCCCTGCTCACTGCAGAGGGGTTGGACTACATGACCTTTAAAGGTCTCTTCCTACCCAAACCATTTTGTGATTCTGTGATTATTTGATTATGAGATGTTTTCAACGGTGCAAATGTTTGTGCGTGTCTGGTTTGAGTCGTAAACTTACTGGTAAAAGAAGGCACTTCAGCAGCTCCTAGCGGACACGCCAGAATAGCCATTTATAGTGGACGCTTCAGTGGCGAGTCAACATGAGTTCCATGCTGGTTTGCCTACAGAGAGGAGAATTTAGCCACGTGTTTATATTTTTCAGTCAAGAGGTGACAAGCTGGCTCCGAGCTTCAGGCTGCTTCCCTGAAGTCGGTGGTTTGCCTCCCGTTCACCCTTGGCATTGGTGGCGAGGTGGTTAAAGGAGCACTACCCCAATAAACTGGGTTTGGCTTACACGTCTTGTCACATACAGGCTGTGCTGCAGCCTTGGCTTCTTGGCAGTTCCGGTTGGTGTGTCCTGGAGTGTTCATTGTGTGGGCTTTCTCCTCAAGTTCAGAGAAGTTACTTCTGCATGAAGATTTTTCTTGAATCTGCTGGGTTTTATGGGGTTTCGTTGCAGTTGAATTTTTTTCCTTTCTTTTTTTTTTCTCCAGGGGATTGTGGGTAACCTAGCAAGTGGCAAGTCTGCACTTGTACACCGGTATCTGACTGGCACCTATGTCCAGGAGGAATCACCCGAAGGTATGTGGATATGCACATTTCACTTTTTTTCTTCTTGGGTTGTTTTTGTTGGGTTTTTTTTTTCCTTCCCCACAGACTACATCTTTATTCATTTTTAATCATGCAGAAATGAATCAGTAAAGATTCCGATTTGCTATTTCAGTGTTCATGGAGATTTTTCCTTCAGCATTCTCCAGACTAAGTATAGATGATGAGTATAACTGGAGCTTTTTCATAACTGTGTAGCATCCTTAAGTACTTTGGCATCCAGTATGTGTCCATATGGGAAACTTGTGTCCTGAGAAGAGGTGCCTGCTCTCAAGAGTGCTACTGCTGCTTTCAGTTTGGATGCTGAAAGCCACAGTTACTGTATCCAGTGCTGGATTTCTGCAGAATCGGGCCCTTTGGGTTGTGATGTTGGGAGAATAAAATAACTTCCCAAGCCTAAACTAAAGATGTAACTTGTTCCTTGTTTAGTATAATAAATCTTTGGTCTTGAAGTATGTTGTTTGGGTCTTTGTTTTTAATGATCTTATGCCACAGAAAATTAATTTACACATGAAAACATTGTAGTGTTTAACATTAATCCAAGTTTATAGCTTGAAATCAAAAATATCGTAGTACCTTTTAGAGGTGTGTCTTACACTAAATACTTTTTTGATTATTTTTTTTTGTTTGTTTGTTTTTTATCTGTTCTCCTTATGAACTTTTAAATCCAACTCTGAGACACTGAATTTCTGGTTCCTTCTTTTCCTTACTGGCTGTTCCATTCTTTGCAGATATGGATGCAGGTAACTATACATTGTCTTCATGGCAGCTCTTGTTTTGAAGAGACAGACGGCAGTTTCTGTACTATAGCGTTTTCCCCTTGTTCTGTGTATCATTTTGATTTGTTTCCTTTTGATTTCAAGTCTTTAGTACATCTCACTGTTTTTGTCTCTTGCTGTAGTTGTCTTTTCAGCAATAGTTTGTAGCTTCATGCATTTACGATAACATTTGTTTCAAATTAACTCTTGCCAAAGGAAGCTATTAAACATATTTCTTGACATTTTCACAGGCTTGAATTGTAGTTAAAATGGGAGGAAAGGGAAAGGGAGGAATGGACAAAGCTTTTTCTTGTGTGATTTCACTAACAGTGAAGCCTTATAAGCTTGCCTTGATTGTTTTTGCTGCTTTGTAGCTATGACTGATGGGGTGATACTTGAGTCTTGCCACAAAACTTGCGTGTAGATCATATTTATGCCCACTGCCTCTGGATGCTGAGAGTGAGAAGTGGTTATATAGTACCTAGATCTGCTGAATGCAACAAGCCTTCAGAAAAAATGACTACAGATCTATTTCATGAACAGAAACTATTTTTGGATTTTTTTTTTCCTTGCAAGATTCAAATGTCTCGGTTGTCCAGAGGGTTAACAGTCCTCTCCTCCTCAACTATGAATATTTTACATGGTGTTCCTTGAGAGTGCTGCCATCTGTCCTCTTTGTCTTCAAGGATTTTTATTTACAGTGCTTGAGTGACGTTCTGACTGTTTTTTCCTGAAAGGATTAGATGACAAAAGCAGTGTCAAATCATTTCTTCACACATAAGTGCAGCTGACAAGGCTCACTAATGACACCATTCCATTTCATTAACAGCAGAAAAAATGGAATAATTAAGAGCTCTAATTCAGCTTGTAAGGGATAAGGTCAAGATCACTAATCAAGTTAATATTAAAGGAAATACAGCCCATACAAACTATCCTTAGTAAACATCTGTAGTAAGGATTTGTTAGTGTTTTTCACCTCAGTGTAAGGCCATTCTGTAGAAAATCCAGCAGCAGCACAGAAGGTTTTATTGCATTGCGGTGCGGGACGTTATGATTTTCCCATTCTGCATGGGAAGCTTTCAGTAAACCAAGGCTTGGTATAAACCTTTACGTTGGAGACCAACACAGATCTTCATCTTTTCCTTTTCTGAAGTCTTCTAAATGTGCCGGCTTGTTCAGTTGAATAAAGAATAGTATGTTTTCCAGGCATTAAGGTGTCAGCTGCTTGACTATGTAATAAAAAATCCCAAAGTTTACTGACTTGAAATGGCTTACTAACAGCAAAATTTATCAGGCACCTTATAATTAGTATCTAATTGGTAAAATGATGGATGCATACTTCATGTGAGAACGGTGATTACGATCAGGGACTGCTATTTCTACTATCCTTTGCCTTCTAAATTGCTACAATTACCATGAAACCTGCCTGGAGTTAGACAAGTGTCAGAACTCTTGTTGGCCTTTAAGGTAGCTTCAGCATTCCAGTAAATGAGTCTTAAGTATATAAAGATGGTTTCATGTTTCCTTCAGCTCTTTTCTTTGTGACAAGACATTTCACTTGCTGCCTGACACCACCTCCCCTGCCAAGAGGAGAAATAATATGACACTAAGGGAAGGAATATGACATATTTAATATGACACATTAAAGGGTGAAGCAGGTTGTTGTTTTTTTTTTCTGATGTCTGGCCCAACTTTTATTTCTCTTCAGAATGAATTTTAATCTCTAGTGTGATTGTAACATGAAAACCTTTGTTTTCTCATCAAGTCTTAGGTGTGGAGAAAAGGCTTTTAGACCCTTCCTGTGTATAGTTTGCATGCACATAGCTGTACTCCTGGGTGACACTCTTTTGCAGCAGATGGATTTTGGTGTAGAAGGGAGTGATGCATTACCCTGTAACAAGAGGGAATTTCAGTAGTCTGGGACTTGCTGGTTTTTTCCTTTAAAGATACAAGAAGGGAGTGATGGGAAATAGGGGGTTTTAGTGATTTGTAATCTTCGAAGAACATTCTAAGTGATTGGAAGAAAAACCACTACTGAACAGTCTGCTGGGCTTTTTTACTTAGCTGAAACAAGTGTACAACCAGGTATCTTTTTTTTTTTTGCCTAAAATTTAATTCTACCTGTAGTAACAAACTGAAACTTGGTATGCGTGGAATTTGAGACCAAGTACTTTGCAGGGTAAGGTGAACTGAAGTTTACAGGAATAATGAATGTCAGGAGTGTTCTTTTACTGTTTGGGGTTTTGTTTCCACAAAGCCATGGAGGTGCAGAGCATGATTTAAAGGCTTTTGACATCTCTGGTATGTCTATGAATACTGTAATTTGTGTCATGATTATTTCAGATTTGTTTTTTGATTCCAGTGAACCTAATGAAAAAAGAAAAGCAGATACTTCGTGGTCCAAGATGTCTCATCTGGGATGAGGAAAAATGAGTTTGTTTTTTTTTCCCCCCTCTCCCACTCCACTGCCACAGTAAAGTTAGATGGCGGCACAGACAAATCTGATGAAAGTGCTACATCTGTGCAGTGTGTCTTCTGTTTAAGAAAACCAAGAAGGAGAGGTGAAGTCATGTTAACCAAATCCCCTTAAATTTGAAGATGCAGCATAGTTGAGTGAGAGTGAAGAAGGAAGCAGGTTCCTTGCTGAGGAAACCGAATTCCTGCCGTGGCTCCTGTGTTTGTGCAGTGCCACTGAAGGGAGAAAGGCAGCGCAAGAGGTGTAGCCACTGGTTTGGCTGTGTCTGTGGCAACTCTTGGAAAAGTTTTAAAGGAGCAGGTCTCCAGTGTGATTTGTGCTCAGGAGACTGGTTTCAAATAGCTTAAAGCGTAACTTTTTTTCTGAAATTAGTAACTACCTCTCTTGCTGCTCAGTTTTGGAGAACTGATGATTATCTAGTGGCAATCTGCTCTACTTTGGCATTGAAATGAGGGACAGATGTTTTAAGTAGGTTAACAGCTAAACGTTTGGGTATGTTAAAGTTTGTTGGGTTTTTTTTAAATTATAATTCATTTATTTTTTCTGGATGAAGTAAAACATTACTTTTTTTTTTTTTTTTTTTTTTTTTTTTTTTTTTTTTTTTTTTTTTTTTTTTTTTTTTTTTTTTGTTTTTTTTTTT
>WUAM01000244.1:264058-280292 GCA_024336885.1 Actenoides hombroni | reverse complement strand
CACAGCTTTGAAACCCCTCCAGGGATGGGGACTCCACCACTGCCCTGGGCAGCCTGGGCCAGGCCTTGACAACCCTTCAGTGGAAGAAATTGTTTCTCATACCCACCCTAAACCTGCCCCGGTGCAGCTTGAGGCCGTTTCCTCTTGTCCTATTGCTTGTTCTTTGGGAGAAGAGATGGACCCCTCCTGGCTACAACCTCCTGTCAGGGGATTGTTAAGAACAAGAAGGTCACCCCTTAGCTTCCTTTCTGCCAGGCTGAAGAGTCCCTCAGCCACTCATCACAAGACTTGTGCTCTAGACCCTTCACCAGCTTCCTTGCTTTGCTTTGTACACACTGAAGTGTTGGCAGGAGATGATTTATGTGTTATATTGAAAGCTAGAATGGGTTAGAGTCTGGAAGATGAAATGTGTGATTAGCTAACTTTTAAGGAACTGCAGTAATAAAGAGCTGTGGTATTGTATGTCATGGAGCTAACTTTGTAAGGAACTTTGTTTGGAAAGAGGTGTTTTGGGATGTAAATGTTTTAAATTTGAAAAGGC
The DNA here is from genome assembly GCA_024336885.1 of Actenoides hombroni. NCBI lineage: Eukaryota > Metazoa > Chordata > Aves > Coraciiformes > Alcedinidae > Actenoides > Actenoides hombroni. The sequence goes on along the minus strand of WUAM01000244.1, from coordinate 279,751 downwards.
TGGTGATAGAAACAGGTGGGAGTGTTCTAAAGTAGCATCACATCCTGCCCAAAGAAGTTGATTGCTGCTCTTTGGTTTTTGTTTGTCCTCAGCTGGCTTGACAAAAATAAGCTTTTAAAATTAGATTTGTAGCATATATACAATTAGTGGGTGTGATTTGTAAGCAACTGTCTGCACCTGCTGTCCATAGAATAAATAGATTTAAAAAAAAAATAAAAAAATGTTGGATATGCCTGATTTCCTATCTGATTAATAGAAATTGAACCATTAATTTGATTGTAGGCCTTTGCCACCCAACATGATAGGGTCAGACGGGATTTTTTAGGGATCCTTGGCAGGCTGCTGACAGCACTATTTATGTCCCTTTGCATTCTAAAACGGCATTAATCGTGCTGATCAGGGATCCAGGGGAGAGGGTGCTGGGCACAGCCCTCCAAATACAAAAATACCTCTTTTCTCTTTCATTTTAATATTTAATGAGGCATAGCTTTTAAAATCCTTGAGCATGTCCATCTGAAGGGTTTTACTGTCTGATCAAGCTCAAACATCTGATGTCCGTAGTTGTGCCAGGAGGCTCCTGGCGCTCGGGACATTGGGGTGAATGCAAGAGGTCTGGGTCACTGGAGGAGGAGGAGATTCCTTGCAGGTTCCTGCTGCTTATTTTTCCTCCCCTTCCAACTGTCAGAAATCTCTTTTCACATGAATGAACTATGAAAAAGGGCATGCTCACAACATGTAATGGATTCAGCTTTTATTTGCTCAGTGCCAAAATTTTTGTATATTTATGTGTGGTAGATGTCAGATGAAAATGTGTTGCTTCATCATGTTGAATTGATGGGTCTCTAATGTCTTGTTTGTGGAGTAATTCTGGAGACGTGAACATTTGCATGCAGGGCACAGGTGCTTTATCGCTGTGCAGAAAGCGTTTCAGAACTTGGGGAATTCACGCTAGAGGCTGGAACAGTATTAAAATCTGAAACTTAGTGTATTTAAAAAACACAGAGGTTGGAGGCCTTTCTGTGGAGGAAATACAGCTATGGATTCTTTCGGTAGTTGTGTTCTAGGCAGGTGTGAAGTGACAGGTGTAATTCTGGTGTATGTGCTAAAAATCAATGTGCTGCTTTAACACTTTTGTCTGTAATGCTAAATGTTAGGGACTGTATAGGACTATTTCTGCTGTGTCACATACTTCAACGTTACCTAATCATGTTTTTTAAACCACCTTGAGAGGTGCTACCAACTCCATGGTTCCTGAGGAAAAGAGAAATCAAGCCTAAAGTCCATAAACCAGGCAAATTTAATAGGGTAGACTCTGTAGTTTATCAGAGAGCTTATCAGATACTGAATCTGTGCTAAACTGGGTACTCTGAGGGATAGTGATGCTTCCGGCCAGGACAGTGAAATCATAGAAAATGTTTTCAGTGCTCTGAGGGCAAACTGGGTTAAAATGCACATTGGAAACATCCCATTATGCTTCTTGGCTTTGCTGCTGGACTGTAGATCCCAAGGTGTATAACTAGAAACGTTGTGCCTTTTGAGTAGAGCTTTGTAGGTTTGCTTCCACTGGCTACTTCTGCTCATTTACATGGGATTATAATTAAATAGAAACTGAAGAAATTGTAAAGGTTTTTTCCCTTTCCGTAGAATAGAATCATCAGATTATTTCTTAGTAAGAACCCTCACCTCTTTGCTCTTCCTAGTTTGGTCTCTTAAACAACTACAGTTCATATGCTGATTTTTTTGTTACTGTGTGTTTTCTAGGCAGATTTTTTTTTTTCTTCCCAAGTATTTATGATCTTTTTTCACTCAGTCCATATCTTCCATGCAGTGCACTGCCCAGAGCAATGCAGGGAGTTCTGGTGATGCTTTGCAAGCTGCTGGTGACAGGAGAGCTGGGATGAGCTTTCTGCTGGTCTGCACCTCACAGGAATTCACGCTGCTCTCTGCAGTGCCAGGGGTTTGCCATCCTACCCCCTCTCTCTGTAACCTGTTGGTCCTGCTAAAGTGGAGGACTCTCCAGTTGTCCCTGTGATGCTGCTGTTGTTTTTTCCACTCTGTTTTTCTACATTGTTATGGTCACGTCAAAGTACAATCCAGTTTTCTAATGTAATTGCGCTCCCTCCTGCTTCATTGTCTAGAAATTAAATAGCCTGGTACTTCCATCGTCCAGATTATTAGTACAATACTTGGATGAGGCTTGAAAATCCTGCAGAAACTTGTGTTGCTATGTATCATACTCTTTTTAAGATGAGTCATTTGATGAGTACCAAGTGTGGCTTTACCTCTACTTCTGCACTCAGATTACAGGGATTTTATTAAGATGAGGTTTCTCTAGTTGGCTTATAAACACTATGCCACCAACTGTCAGAAGCTTTATAGTGAAAACATAACATACACCTCTTCCCTCCAAATCCTGTCTCTGTGTAGTGAAGGAAACTTCATTGCTCAGAGGATGGCTTTTTTTCCCCTTGTTTATCTTGATGACTAATCCATCATCTTTTTTTCCTCTTCTGTCTGAATTATACCATTGGATGGTAATTCTGGCCTGTTTACTGTGCTTCCAGCTTCTCCTTTTGCCAAGTTCTTCTTACAGAGAACCTGCTGGGGATGTATTCCCTGCACCAGAATTCCTAATAACTGCATTTGTGTGCAATAACATGTAGTTGGCTCAAATAAATGCTCTTTCCAGACTGGTCTGTGAAGCATCAAACTGTGTTTTTGTTCTCTTTAGACGATGGCAACCGTTTAAAGTTAACGGAAGCGACTGCTGGGTGTTTCATTCCAGTTGCCTGGTGTTGAGCCAAGAGCAAGTTCCAGCAGGATGTCACCCTGTCCCTTATTGGCTTAATTTGCAGTTGCAGGCAGCTCAGGGCAGCACTACTCTACCTACTAAATGGTTTTATACCACTTGGAAATGAGACCAGTACCTTTGGAGCAGTGTCGTTCAGTATCCCTGCCTCACTACTCGAGATGAACCCATCACCACACCATTTTCTACCTAAGCATTAGTTATGGTTTCTGATTCTATGCAACTTGAGTAAATACTTTTTTGAAGTGTAAGCTGTATTTTTCTGAACGCTTGAAAAGTTAAAATTCGGTTGATGTCCATTCAAATCACTCCAGGCTTTTCTGGACCCATCAGATACAGCCTTCTGCAGAGGCTCTGCAAATACGTCAATGAACGGATCTCATAACTGAGTTGTTAATTGTCAGTGCAGCTGCTGCTGCTAAAATTGCAGTAGTAAAGGCCTCTAAACCATCTATTCATGGAATTACAAGGTGATATGCTAGTGCTGCTTTGGCAGTTTTTATATAACGATAAGATTATTTAATATTACTTATGAGGTAATGATATTGCATCATAAATATTTTGTGCCTGTGGGGGTATACCTTGCTTTAACCGACTGTTGCTTGATACTTCAGGGAAAATGCAAGTCTTCTAACCATAGAATTAATTTAGGTTGGAAAAGACCTTTGAGATCATCAAGTCCAACCATTAACCCAGCACAACCAGGTCACCACTAAACCATGTCCTTCAGCACCACATCTCCATGGCTTTGAAACCCCTCCAGGGATGGGGACTCCACCTCTGCCTTAGGCAGCCGGGGACAGGCCTGGACAAGCCTTTCAGGGAAGAAATTTTTCCTCGTGTCCAACCTATACCATCCCTGGGGCAATGTGAGAAGCAGATAGTGGGTTTTGAACAGCTCAGTCTAGGTTGTGTTGTTGGTTTCTGTGTTGGGTTTTGTTTTAACCCAGGTACTTTATTGGGAGGATGGTGCAGTTCTCTGCTTGCAGGTGTCAGCTCGCGCGAGAGCGATGGTTCTCCAGTCTTTGCACTTCGGTCGTTACACGCTCAACCCAGCTCTCAACCACATTTGATTTCTCAAGTATTGTCTAGCACAATATTTGCATTAAGGAAATAACCCAGAAGCAAACTTTCCATGTGGCTGAATGGTGGTTTGTGATGGCCTCTCTTCTGCTAATACCAATATGAGTTGACATCAAGTACTGAGCACAACTTGACCTGGTGAAAATATAATGGTAATGCTTCCTGTGTGCAATTATGCTTTATTGGGAAATGTTGAGAAAAATAATTTTGAAAGCATAGTTTAATAAAGAAAAAAATTGGGGTAGCGCTGAGTTGCAGCACTGACCTTGGTTTGCTGGGCTGTTGCGGTCATTCTTTGGAACTTCTGCTTAGCTGCAGAAGATCTTGTGAGCATTTCTCTTTTTCTGAGCTCAAGCAGCAATTTTCATAGGTTTGGTCCTGAAATGATGGACACATGAACAGAGGGAATAAATGATATTTTTACGTGTTCCCCTGAAGAGGATCAAGGTTCTTGGCACTGTCTTTTCTTTTTATTCCTTAAGATAGATAAGAGAATCTGTGTTTGTGAGACAACTGACCACTGCTGTCACAACACACACATCACTGGGAATATAAAATACAGGCTTTTATGGCCGCCTCAGTTTTATCTTCTGCCTCTCCTCTCCTGCCTGCCCTGCCCCCATGGCCGTGGTAGACATTCAGCTGCTGCATGGCTTTGTCGTGTGGCCAGCCCCCCGAATTTATCTTTCTCATATGGCCAAATAACTTTATCCCCCGTGGCAATTTGCTTGAATAAAGAGCCTGTCGAGTGCAGTTGAGCCTGGGGATACAGTATGAAAATCAGCGGTTGCTTCAGTGAGCAATTACGCAGTGAAACAGCTATTGGCTCGAGGAAGGGCTTTCATCGCTGGCTGAAAACCTTCGGCCGAGGAATACCCAGTGTAGTATAAAGCTTCTGCAATATAGAGCACCTTTGATCACCAATGTGCATGGTATTTAAAATGAGTATCAATTTTTACTGAAGGGCAGCTTCTTACTCCTGCCAATTGAAAGCAGCAAGCTTCGTAGGGTGGTGCACATAGAAATGAGATTAAGAAAGCTTTTGTTGGTTCCCTTGGCCTCGTATTCTGACTTGTGCTGGGTCTTTAGTCGTGGTTGTAAATCGCTGGCACACAGAATTTGTTTAGCTTTATAGGCATCAAAGTGGTATTTTTATCTGGAGGTTTTATAGTAGGAATCTGGCCTAATGCACGTACGAGACCGGGCGGCTGTGTCGGTTGCGTTAGAGTCACCATTCTGTGTCTTCTGGTGGGTATTCTGAGTGATTTGTACACAGGAATAATATTTGCTGACTTCTGTGAAATTTTGCTTGTGTCTGAAAGTGAATCTGTGTGAAGTGACGATGTTCCGGCCCTGAAAACCCGGGAATAAAGCAGTGATTTATAAATACAGAGTTTCAGAGAAAATAAACCACTTACTGAAACCCTCTCAAATTAAGGCTTCCACACAGTTTCTGTGATTTGTTTTTATCAAATTGCTCTGACATCTCATGAAAACAGTTTCTAGCTCCATCTGCCTGGCTGTAGAGAGCTGTTTAGATATTCACTGGCATATCTTTTTTTATGGCTGTAGATGCAGGATTGGGGCTGCAAGTAAATGGCCTTCAGCTGTTGCCTGCACGCCTGGCTCTTGAGCATCTCTGCGTGTGCTTTGACAGGCAGGTTAGGACGTAGCAGGAGCGATCACCCCGTCCTTCAGCCCCGCGGTCCGGGCTGCCAGCCTTTCTCTTCCCGTCTCCTCCTTTGGCAGGTACCGATGGGAGTTGAGAAATTCCCTCATTAAAAAACTCCATGTGTCATAATACTGATGGGAGCGAAACAAAGCTAGCTGCCTCCCTAGGGACGAGCACCGTGGGTTTGGAGCTCTTTCTTTAAATTAAGAAGGTGGTTTCTTTGTTTGCACTGCCGTCAGCTTAGACGGTGCCCTGTGGCTCCATCACATACACAGATATTTAGAAAAATACGGTGTTATTTTGTAGCCATGGGAGACTTTGTGCCACCTTTGACAGGTTGCAGTAGTTCAATATTCAAAGTGGCTGATCCCTCTCTAATTTCTCCTTCCCAGTGGCCCTGTGATGCTTTACAAACTCCCAAGTTGTATTTTTAAAAAGAACAAACCAGCAAGTATGGGGCTGTCCAAGCCAAACCATCCCAAAATCATAGCCCTTGCACTGTTTTTACTTGCCCGACATGGAGATAGGCCACATCAGGGCTCATAAAGTCAAAGGCAGAATCCATCTATTGTTTGACTCAGTCTTATGGCCACAGGTATCTGCAGGGTGACCACGTAGCCCTGGCTTCATACGCTGGCAGAACTCTGTGTGTTCTTGACTGTTTATGCTTCTGTTTGTGTAAATTTGTGATAGTGAGGTCGGTTTTCTCAATCTCTGTCCTGTGTCGTACCTGATTTCATAATGGGCTTTTCAGTAGTGTGGAAACGTGTTAATAGGGATGCATCCTGCTTTGGTCTCTAATCTCCATAAAATAATTCTTCTCTGGGGGATGAGCATGAGTCTGCTGTTACATTTCTGGATCTGCAGGTTTGTTTTTAAATTCTTATTACAGATTGCAAACACAGACCATTCTTTGAAACATTTCGATGGGGGGAGTTACTAGATTTAAACTGTTTATCATGAAATACCTAAACCCAAACAAGCCCAAATGAATGCATGAGGATGTGCAAGGAACTAGCACATATTCTTGATAACGAGCACACTTGGCTTTTAAGGGTGAAGAAGTCACTTGAAGAGATTTGGATTGACTGTGTGCTGGTTGACTGCAGCGTGACAGAGCATGGTGAAGCAGTACAGCATGTCAGGATTTGAATTTAATACTGGAAATAAAAATAACAAGTGCCATTGTACTGAGCTCCACACGCAGTGGTTTGGGGGAAGATGAGGAGCAGGTGTAGGAGCCGATGGCTTAGCGTGGATTCAGACAGGAAGAGAACTGTTGGCTAACTTTATGCTGTATTTGTTAAACATTCTTCTCAAAGCCACTCCCTCAAAAGAGAATCATTAGTGACCATGAAGTGGGCTCTCAAGAATAAATCTCTTGGTACTCATGTTTGTGATCATTGTATATGCATTTTAATACTACATCAATGGATTTTTTTAATATTCCCCCTTGTTTTTTCCTCTTCTCCAAGAAGGAGAACACTTCTGTACTGAAGCGTTTTATTTCACCTTCTCTGTGCCTTCTCTATGCCTCTGAGGACTGTTTGAAGATACAGTGAGACTTGAAAGGCGTCCTATTGACAAGAGGGAATAATGAGTTGGCTCTTCAATGTGTTCAGTTCATGGTATTTTATAATTAGCTGTGTGAACTTTCAGTGCTTAAAAAAAGGAAATGGGAAATGGCAATTACGTGGAACTTTCACTCTTCGATCACGTATATACTGCATTTCCATTGTTACTTACAGCTTTAAAGACCCTCTCTGGAGGGCTGTAGATTAAGTAATTCATCTTATTTAACACTTCACTGTGGAGCGTATACAATTAATTGACGACCTATAGAAATAATGATCTGGTTAATAGAAATGCAGTTCTTGAGAGCTGAGACGAGTTTCCTTCAAAAATTTAATGCTTGGTTTTGATCATTAAGTTCACTAATGATATATATTTATCTGCAACTTGATCTTGAAGGTGAAGTTGAAATCCAGTTTGTGAGCAAGGTAATGGAAATCTACACATAGCTCCTCTACTCCTTCTGTGCAATTATACAACCAGAAATATGACAGCCTCAATTGTGGCATGTTTGCTACTGTGAAACTGCTCATAATAGGGTTGGTTTATAGAGAAAATTATAAAAAAACAAACAATAAACCAACACAGAACCAAAACACACACACATACACACACACACACACACACACACACCCCCGATTGTTATGTCTTTTATTAAACATGAAATGTGGTTAAATGTATGGTTAAATATTGCATAGAGCTGAACTGTTGAGTGATCTGGATTTGAGAGGTGCTGTGATGGTTGGGCTGGCGGAATGGTGGGTCTGAGCCAGTTTGTTGTCTCCCTAAGGCTAAGCAATTTTTGTGCAAATGTTTTGAGGATCAGCGTTAGCCTGGATCCGCTGACTTACTTGCTTAGGGAGCTGCTTTGGAGAATAAGTCAGAGTTGTTCACTCACCTATCACATGTTTAAATGCATAAGTTTTGATACTATGACAAGTTTTGAAGTATATGCAGCTGGGAAAGGGGGTTCAAATTGAAATAATTCCAGTTTAAAAAAGTAGGGGTGAAGAAAGAATCCAAGCATGGCAAGGGTTGAAAGGGACCTCTGGAGATCATCTCGTCCAACCCCCCTGCTCCAACAGGGTCACCCAGAGCAGGGTGCCCAGGATCACATTGTCCAGGCAGGTTTGGAATCTCTCCAGGGGAGACTCCACAGCCTCTCTGGGCAGCCTGGGCCAGGGCTTAGAAATTTAGGGTGTGTTAATAGATACATTTTTAAGGTGTGTTAATAGATTTGTTTTATCTTAGCCTTGTAAGCTTGGATGTGAGGCAGCTGGGCAGTGCTAAGTTTGGAGTCCTTTGGGGCCTTTGTGCCTTAGGTGGGGAGGTAAGATTGGATTTGCTTCCAGGAGAGGAGCTAAATGAAACCCAGCTACTTAGGCAGGCCAAGTTTGCTAATCCTGGCTTAGGCTCTGTCACACTAGAAACCCCAAATGTGATTTGTTAATATCTGAAGTCTGTTGTGAGATGCAGCAGGATGCCCAAAAGATGCTGAACCCCAAAGGCAAGCAGTCCCAGTTCTGCCCTCAGGTCATGCTTGAAGTCCCCATGAGGCCAGTGGAGAAGGAATGTACCGAGGCAGCTGCGCACCCCAGTTTGGTTTCTTAGATTCGGTGCCAGCTCTTTGGTCTTCACAAGCACTCAGGATTCTACCGCTCCCTGAAATAATAGGATCAGGAATAGAATTTGGCTGGAGGCTCCAACTCTGCTCTTTTTATCTAGATCTCCAAAACAGGCCTTTAATTCATCCTGCTAGTAAGTGGCACAACATCCTCCGTTAGTTTAGCACATCTCTACAGAGGTACCACCATTGTAGTGTTTTTTTTGTCTAACATGTGTCTAGTACTTTCCCCTAACTGTGGTTTGTGGATATAGAAGTATCATTTTCATAACATTACGTGTGTGCTGTAGGAACTGGGCTTCTCTTGAGGAAATGCCAATTCACACAAATTTATTGTAGTTCTCATCTGTGATACTGTCCCATATTTGCCTTTCTTAGAGATACCTTCTCACCGTTATATAAAACAAAGGCATAATTAATTGTGCAGATCAGAACCAACATGGGAGTTGGTGTTTGTGAAGCAATCATTGGCTTTTTTCCCCACATTAGCCTTATTCTTAAAGTAGGTGACTTAACTTTCTTAAGTAATTTCTCTGTATACGAATTTAACTTCTATTCCCAGTAGTTCATTAATTTGCAAAAGATGTTAAGGACAGTGCTTTTCCACAAGTGAAGCCTTTTTCTGTTTTGTACTTTTTACCTTTTCTCTTCTGTAACGAGTCACTTTGTGTGACAGGTGGGAGATTCAAGAAGGAGATAGTAGTTGATGGACAGAGCTATCTGCTGCTGATCAGAGATGAAGGGGGCCCTCCGGAGGCACAGGTGAGCGTTGCATCCATAGAGCTTTACCAGCCTAAAATCACTATTTCCCTCCTTTAAAAAAACACAAACAACTTCCTTTAAAAGAACTGGCTTTGTTTTGTTGTTGCCTGGGGTCTGGTCATCTTTCTGATGGGAAGATCTGTACGTCACCATCAGGTGAAAAATACTTCGTTTAGAAAATATTTGGGATTTCAATTACGTTGTGAAACTGTGTAATAAAGATATAGGACTAACTTAAAGAATCATGGAATGCTTTGGGTAGGAAGGGACGTTTCAAGGTCATCTAGTGCAACCCCCCTACAGTGAGCAGCGACATCTGCAGCTAGAGCAGGGATGGGGCATCAACCACCTCTCTGGGCAGCCTGAGCCAGTGTCTCACCACTCTGTGTCAACATTTTTTTCCTTCTCTCTAGTCTAAATCTCCCCTCTATTAGTTGAAAACAGTCACTTCTTGTCCTGTTGCAACAGGTCCCACTAAAAAGGCCTGTCCCCATCTTTCTGACAGGCCCCATGCTGAATGCCTAATCATTATGCTTCCAGTGACCACAAAATTGCGTATCATTAAGATTTCTTCAGAGTTAGAATCTCTGAATTGTTAAAACACAGAGTAGACATCTGCACAGTGACATACGTACCTGTGTACAAATCTTTGCACTCCCTGTTGCTTCCACATTTTGCTCCTGGTGCTGTTTCAGACTCAACTTTGTGAGTTCCAGTTCAGCACCACCAACTTCTTGGATTTCTGTATCACCTCCTTTGTCTCATAGAAGGCAACTCATCAGGATTTGCCTGTGAGAAGACACTTGTGGTTTTGTGTGCTTAGTGCTGTTCCTCTAGTTTGAGTGATAGGAAGCGAAGCCTTTTGCTTCAATCCCCACAAGACTCTGCCAGCCTGGCTTCAGACAGCGTTCTTGTCTTCAGGCATCCTCCTTGTCTCTCCCCTCCATGTCTTCTTACCTGGGCCCTAGCAAGGTTCCTCCAGCACGTTGGCTGCCACTGGCCTTGCTTTGCTCAGCTCTTCAGTGGTGGATCAGCTTCCAAAAAAAATACAGATAATGCAGCAGCAGGAGCTGTGCTGTCGCCCAACAGCTGACCGGGAGCGGTGCCAGCAGCAGCAGCTTGGGTTTCAATGCTCCACTATTGCTCATGAGCTGCAGCAGGATTAGAGCGTGGCGGAAGGTGCCCGGACAAAGGAGAAGAGAAAGGAGATGGAGGAAATGGAGAAAGAGAGAGACATCCTGGAAGGAAGTTAAAAGCAAAACAAAAACTTAGTGTCGCTGACACATCTGCAGCCGTGTGAGAGCAGGAACCTGAAACAAGTGCTCTGTGTGAGGCTGTGAGGAATTTGGCTGAAGCACACAACAGTTTCCAGGCCTCGGTGCTCAGAGAACATTCACTTAGAGAAAAACATAAATACTGGAGTTGTAAAGGTACCCACAGAAATCTAAATATTTTTCTACCTGAAGAATTGGTTTTGCCGCATTCATTTGACCTAACTGGAAATGGACAGTGTTCGCCTTTGATTTGTGCTAGGTAAATTTGGGGAGGCAATAATTAATTATTATTGTGGCTGAGGTTTGTTCTTCAGCAAATCACAAGGATGGAAAGGTTTAAGGTGTTAGTGCTCTTTCACCTTTTGGAAGATGTGTCTCCCATGTAAATTCCCCTTGGATTTTTGGGGTATAATTTCAAATTGCTTGTCTGCTAAAGATCTTTAATCTGTTTATTAATTCCTGGAATCAAAACATTTACGTCTGGGTTAATGACCGTTTATAACTGTATAATGAAAATGGAGTACTGGAATAAAAATGTTTATCTCCCACTATTTGCTTATAATATAGAAGGAGCTGGTTATTTTAGCCTTAAGGTTCTGCTTTTTTGCAACAGTACAGTATGTTTTTCTGGATAACTGGGATAGAATTACATCCCCAGTAAGTGATGAGCTGAACTGTGGTCTTCCTGGCTCTGGGTCAGGGAGAGTTCCCCGCTTCAGTGCAAAGGCTGCAGCTCAGGTTGCAGTTTACTGTCCCCTTCTTGGCAGGAAGGGAGGGAAAACAAACTCACCTGAAGACTCAATTGCTGGATCTGTGATCTCTCTCTTCCTTGTCTAACATGAAATTGTTCAGAGATGAAAGAATTTTTTTATTTTTTTTTAAAGCTCATTTCATAGACTGGGGGAGGTGGTGAGAAGCAGTAGCTGAGGCTGCTTCAGTTGGTGAATATTGACCATCTCCTTTGCTCACCAGGTTTAATTTTACTCTTGCTGTGATCTGTTACACATGTAGTGGCCTCCTGCTGCAAAACCCGATTAACACAGCAACTGTGAGCTGTAAGGAGCTGCAATGTCCTATTTTTTTTGTCATGTAGAACTTTTTTTTTTTAAAAATATAATTTTCTGTGGTTTGGGCTTATCTTGAACTAACAGATCTGCTCAATCACAGTAGTCAGTCCGCAGGTGGATTTCTGTATCAGCTATAACCTACTGATCTCAAGCCATTCCCTGCACAGTGGGATGTGGATAATGCATCCTGGGTTTCCAGACCTTGTGCATGTTTTCCAAAATTCCTTTGGTTTTTAATATCACAGGTCTGATATCCACAAAGCTTAAACTTACTTTAATATAAAAAGAGAAATAAGAATTTACTGGAAATACTTTGTGTCTGGAAGAACTGCATTGAATAACGACCCCCTGGATGTTTTAAATAATCCTCACTAGCAGGCTGGTGCTGCACATTTAATCAAACATTAAGAAAATCTAGAGAGACTGTTTGCTCTCAGACTTGATGCTTTAAGAGCATTGAAGCTGTAAGGAAATGTTCTTGGCATCACGCTGCTGAGTCCAATCAGTGAGAACCATTTTATGATAAGACCCAAAGCCAGGTCCACAGGAATGATGCTGTCTCTGGATCCTTTGGTTGGAATAGTTCAAATTTCACAGTGTAGTAGTTGACCCTTCTTCTGCAGTAACTATGCTGTCTGTAAGCTGTCCTGTTGTTACCACCCTAGGAGATCATCCTGACTGTCTCAAAAACTTCACAATATTTTTGGCTATTTTTACAGTGTTAACTGTAAGAGATAAGCCAGTGTTTAGTTTCAAGTACAACACAGTCATGAATATGCATATGAACTTGAATTATCAGCTAATTTGCTATGTGAAAAATATGTGAGAAGTACTGCTAGCTTCTGATTCTGAAAAAGGAAAACTTAATGAGCTCAGCAACTTAGAGTATATAAAGAGCTTTCCAGATTCATGCTGTTGGCTCTTTTTTTTAACTCCTTCCCTTTGCATATGCCAGCTTGGGACACGTCCCTCAAAGCTGAGATTGTGTGAATCTAAAACTAGCAAGTGAAGCAGTTTAAATCCTGAAAGAGCAGAAACAAAACCACGGGAATTGGTAGTGCTGAAGTAAGTGCTGACAAACCTAGGCTGGCGGTGTAAAACTCAGCAAAACGTGTACAAATGTTTCCCAAAGGAACCTCCTTGCAGCTCTTGGTGTGCTCAGATTCCCCCCAACCTACCTGGCATATCATAGTAGTAATTTAATGAAAAGCATAAATACCAGTGGCTGAAACTTGTTTTCATTGGTCTAAATTTGGGTAGGAATGGAATCACTTAGGGAAAAATAAAGGCAGTGAGGTAAGCTTAACTTCAGTCTTTTTTTGCTGTCCTGTATATGTTGACTGTTATGCTAAATGTGTTTAAACAGCCTTACTGCACTTGTGAGCTAAAACATTTTCACTTGCATGGTCACTGAAGCAGCACCTTGCCTTGGCCCATGTATAAGCATGTCTTGTAGCAGATCACTGAGGCTGAGAGAGAATAGTTTGATTTCACACTGAAAGATGAATGAGACAAACTGTAATACTTGTTCTGGCATTAACAGGAACATCAGCGTGCACGTCTGCATGTAGAGCACAGGGTGGGCAAATAACACACCAAACAGGGCACTTGACTGCCTAGAGATAAGTATTTTTTTCATTTGTAATTCACAAATGCAGGAATCTGAGGTTGCAATGTTTTCTTTTTCTGTGAATCAAAACCAATGTGCGTTGATAGTAGTTGGTTTTATCATAGCATATAAAAATGAAGAGGCGTGGTTGTGAGCATGGGGGAAAAAACTGTGTGTCTCAGATCCCCATCACATAGAATAATAGAATCATTTAGGTTGGAAAAGACCTTTAAGATCATCAAGTCCAACGATAAACCCAACTCCACCAAGTCCACTGCTAAACCATGTCCCTCAGCACCACATCTCCACAGCTTTGAAACCCCTCCAAGGATGGGGACTCCACCACTGCCCTAGGCAGCCTGGGCCAGGGACTTACCAACCCTTTTGGGGAAGAATTTTGTCCAACTTAAACCTGCTCTGGTGCAACCTGAGGCCATTTCCTCCTGTCCTGTTGCTTGTTCCTTGAGAGAAGAGACTGACCCCACCTGGCTCCAACCTCCTTTCAGGGAGTGGGAGAAAGAGCGAGAAGGTCTCCCGTGAGCCTCCTTTTCTTCAGGCTGAACAACCCCAGGTCTCTCAGACGTTCCTCACAAGACTTGTGCTCTAGACTCTCCACCAGCTTCATTGCCCTTCTCTGTACCTGCTCCATAATGTTAAGATGGCGTGATCTCCATCATGCATCACTTGCAGAGTGATGAGATGCATCATTTTAGAAACCACTTTTAGGGCCTTGGTTGTTGTCACTAAGTTCCGCTGAGGTGTATTTCTCTCCAACCAAGTAAGGTAAGAATGCTTCTCTTTTTCTTTTTTCTGCCTCTTTACTGCTTTTTCTCACCGTATGCCTTTTCCCTTTCTGTTCTGCAGTTTGCCATGTGGGTGGATGCTGTTATATTTGTCTTCAGCTTGGAAGATGAAATTAGCTTCCAGACTGTTTACCACTACTACAGCCGTATGGCTAACTATCGGAACACTAGTGAAATTCCAATGGTACTGGTGGGAACCCAGGGTAAGTGCAGTCTCAATTTACGAGTGTATTTTTGTGACCATACAGACTGTGCCAAGCTGGCAGAACCTGTCTCTTTCGCCTCTCTGGCAGTAGCATTGCCGCTCATCTGATGAAGAGAGCTTGTGGATAAACTGCCGGTTAATCAGCAGGATGGTGGTCTGCTGCTTGGGCTTCCTCAGCTCACTTGCTACAGCTTTGTGGCATTGCAAGGACTGGTTTGAGTTGGGAGACAAATGTCCTGGCAGCACTCTTTGGAGAGGGAGTGGAGGACTTCAGCAATAATGACTTAAAAGAGTATTTAAAAAATTATATTAGTTTCTTGCTCGTGATAGTGTTTTTCTTGATCAGCAGGGAAGACGCTAACGTTGAACTGGGACAGGTGAACCAGTTGTGTAACAAAGGTCTGAAGTCCAACCAGCTTGGCAGTCTAAAAGTGATCAGTACCCTGGCATTCCTAAGAGGCAGATGGAGAGGAGGTTGAAAACCTCCAACACTGTGTTAAGAAGCAGAAGTGTACCATGCCCATGTGCAGTGTCTCAGGGAGATCACTCTGTAAATCAACCAGGAACACCACTTTTTGCCACCTGGAACACACACACACACACACACCACACACCCCCCTGTCCCACCCCATTCATTTTTTCCAACCCCCCTTCCGGAGCAGCAGCTAGCCACAGCTATAGAATCATTGACTGGCTTGGGTTGGAAAGGACCCTTAAAGCTCATCTAGTCCAACTCCCCTGCACTGAGCAAGGGCTTCTGCAACTAGAACAGGTTGCTCAGGGCCCCAGGCAACCTGACCTAGAAGGTTTCCAGGGATGGGGCATTGACCACCTCTCTGGGCAACTTGGGCCAGTGTCTCACCACCCTCAGTGTCAAAAATTTCTTCATTCTCTGTAGTCTAAATCCCCCCCCCTTTTTAGTTTAAAACCATGTCTGTCCCCATCTTTCTGACAGGCCCCTTGAAGTACTGAAAGGCTGCAGTAAGGTCTCCCCAGAGCCTTCTCTTCTCCAGGCTGAACAACCCCAACTCTCTCAGCCTGTTCTCACAGCAGAGGGGTTCCAGCCCTTTCTGTGGCCTCCTCTGGCCCCGCTCCAACAGGTCCCTGTCTCTGCTGTGCTGAGGACTCCAGAGCTGGACCCAGCACTGCAGGGGCATCTCCCCAGAGCAGAGCAGAGTCCTCTCACTTGACCTGCTTGTCTACACTGCTGGGG
>WUAM01000244.1:228568-254350 GCA_024336885.1 Actenoides hombroni | reverse complement strand
ACATCTGCAACTAGAGCAGGTTGCTCAGAGCCCCATCCAACCTCACCTGGAATGGTTCCAGGGATGGGGCATCAACCCCCTCTCTGGGCAGCCTGGGACAGTGTCTCAACACCCTCACTGAAAAAAATCATCTCCTTCTTTCTAGTCTAAATCTTCCCTCGTAGCTTAAAACCCCTTGTCCTGTCACAAGAGGCCCTGCTAAAAAGTCCATCCCCATCTGTCTGACAGGCCCCTTTAAGTACTGAAAGGCCACAATAATCACAGAATTTCCTAGATTGGAAAAGTTCTTTAAAATCATCTAGTCCAACCATTAAACTGGTCTCTCCGGAGCCTTCTCCAGTCTGAATGACCCCAGCTCTCAGCCTGTCTTCACAGGGGCACAACCCCAAACCCTGTCAAGGCAGCAGGACTTTAGGTCCAAATGCAGTGGCACAGCCCTTCCCAAGACCCTTCACTTGCTAGAGCATGTGCCTCTCTGGTTTGCTGTCTGTCTCTCCAGGAACATGCTACAGCTGATCACAGAAGTAGTAATTCTTTGCTCAAGTAAATTCTTGATTTGAGTGCCACCATGTCGTTTCTTTCTTTTCCTATTTTGTATTGCTTGGAGAAGATAGAGCAAATTTTTAATAAATGTTAAAATATAAATTATCTTTAGAGAATTTTCTTTGGAGCTTTGTGTAACTGAATCAGAAAATTGAAAGAATTTAGTAATGAATGTTGGTAGAAAAAATATATAAATATACAAATCTGATACGGCTTGTAGGGCAAAGTGTGTTTCTGCATATGTTTTATTCTGAACTTGATGTTATTTTAGTAGGAAAATTTGCCCTTAACCCTTATATGCCATTAAGAACTGGAGTGGAAAATGGCAGGTATTTGTGCAAACAGTGGAACAAACCATACCAGAGCCTCCTTTTCTTTGGATTTATTTTCTGACTGATTAACTGAAATTTACACTTTATATATTTACAGTTCAAGAATTTTTTTTCTGCTGTCCCTGAGGACTTAGGCGACCTTGTTTCTGTGTGTTTTCCCTTGTGCTTGGCAGTTGCTTGGTGTTACAGCCACGCTGTTTGTCGGGATTCTTGCATGTCCTTTGCCTCGTTGCCACTCGTCATGAAAATTGCAGGGACCTTGCAGGCTTTAGGGACTTTGAGACTTGTACTGCTCCGTCAGATTTCTTCAACTCTGCACCCAGACGGAAAAGCGAGTGGAGGAAAGAGAAAGACATCTTCCAGTGACGTGTCTGTGTCCATTTTTCACATTCTTGGAGGTGAATGATGAAATGAGGAGATACGGTCCAGGGTATGGTGTCCAGGGTATGGTGTTTAAGAATGGCTTGATTTGAAGTGTGTGCAGTAAGGCACATTACTTGAAACCTAGAAGATGATGGTGATGCAGAGCTGCTGATACAGAGTAGGTGGCAACTGTTAAGTTTTCTGAAGAGTATGATAAATGAAAGACCTCGTTCATCATCTGCAAATTCTTCATTAAACAGAAACAAGAATGTTACTATATTTCATGAAAATGTGAAAGAATAAGATTTCTAGTACTGAAGAGTCAGGATCGGTTCAGTAGTTTTATATCCATTACTGCAGACTGGAAGAGAAATCCTGGGGCAGGAGGCATGATGGTTGTTTGGTGGCCAATTGCTTTTTATTGGTGATAGACCTGAGGCTGAGAGGCATAAGCAGTTGGTTTTATAGGATCATGTTAGTTGTGTTTGAGAGAAAAAATATTACAAGCATGTTGGTGAGTGTCTTGTAAGCGATTAGGAACTGTTTTCCATTACCACCAAAAACTGAAGTGAAAACAAATTCTGGAAGAGGAAGAAAGTTTGAAAACACCTAAGTATTTTTGTTTGGTTGGTTTTTGTTTTGTTTTTTTTAAAAATCAGCTGTGTTTTCTACAGCTGGTATTGTAAACTTGGAGATTTTATTTCTGGATGTGTTCTGCCTCGTCTGCTTATGAATTCAGAGCCACAAATAAAATGTCACTTTCGTTACTGTCCCACCGCATTAACTTGTCCTCCATCCGGTGTTAAAAATGACTTGTTGGACGTGTGTGTGTGTGTGTCAGGTATGTCTCTACTGCACCCAGAGATTGTGTGTTCTCTGTGCTGATGTAAGCGTAGGCACTAAGCTGAAGGACTGGGGTTGTTCTTTCTCCAGAGATGCAACTTGGGCTCATTTTTGTAAGCTTTTTCTGAAAAAATGGCAATATCTGCTCTCATATTTTTTTTGTTAAGCATTGTGTATGATTTCCAATCTACAGCTATCACCTACCACTTTTCTAAAATGCAGTCTATTTCAGATACAAGCCTCTCAGTACGTGGCGGTTTTTAATACCAAGCAGAAACAAGCCTTCAGTTTTTTGTGCCTAGATTTTAATTTCTAATCTATTCCTGCATTATCATTTTACAGCCTACGTTATGTGTTTGCTGTTGTGTTTAATACCTTGGGAAACTATCACTGCTGCTAAATTGTCTTGCATCTTGCAGGGCCTTATTCTCAATAGAGGGGGGAGGTGGAAACAAAACAGGAAAATCAGAATAGAAAGAAGTCAGATGTCCTGTCAGCTTGACAGAGGTTGAATTGTGGAAAAACATCCCTTCACTAAATTTTGTCATGCCGCAGTTCCTGGTGGAGCTGATGACAGCAGCTGAAAAGAGCAGTGACAATTTCTGCAATTCTTTTTGAGCCAAGTGACCTGAACAGCAAAGTGATTGCAGAGCGAGTAACACGGGAACAGCACGGCTGCTAACAGGGCTCAGCTGCGGGGGTTGCGCCCAAATGTGAGGATTAAAAAATACATAGAAATATGGCATGGTAATAGCATTTAGCGAGCTGATTTTTTTAGCCCTGCTTTAATGATGCTGTGATGGAGGGTGCCCCAGCTGGTCCCAAGGTGAGGTAAGGGCCAAAAAGGGCTCTGGTGGAGGATAAGCTCCTTGAAGTGCCCATTTACATTTTCTTTATTACATCAACAACCTTTTCCTTCCTTCTGTCTGTTTTATTTCTGAGGCCTGTCTAAACTGTGGCTGCGTTTTGGGGGATAGTCTGCCTTGCCAGCAGGTCTTTGTTGCTCTTCCTACTTCAGTGCTCTTCGTTATGGCATGAGAACTTAATCTGATGAGTATTTTTTCCTCAAATGTGTTAACACCGCATCTTCTGCCTTACAGCACGTGTTCGGTACAGCTGGTCCAATGAGATCTCAAGTACAGAAAGAGGCATGGCATATCTACAGCTCCATTTCTTCATTTGTCCACAAGGCATTGTTCCTTGGTCGTTGGTTTTAACTGTCATTTGTGGATTTAGCTTTATATCTGTTAGCACAAAATGGCTTTGCTGGCTTGGTACTGATGAGTAAAGTGTAAAAGCTCAACATGTGAGCTGTCTTGTCTAGAGGCAGACACGAGGGAAACTGCCCCCTGCTATAAAACTGGATGTGCGAACACCACCAGCCTCCCCAGAGCATTTTGGAACGCCTGGAAACGAAACCTGCGCTCCGGGAAGGAAGCAGAGGCTGTCAGAAGCAAGGCAGGAGGCAATACCAAGCCTGGGGAGACGTGGGAAGTCTGACTTTGCCTCGCGAAGCAGCCATGGCCTGTGCTGCTCTCTCGGAGCACGGTGCTGTGGGGTTCCCAGCCGCCCCTCCAGGGCCCAGACAATTAACTGTTGCTCTTTGTTATTTCTGGCATACAGCGGAATGAAGCTCCTGCATCTGAGCTGTTGAGCAGAAACCTCAAAACGCTGATACTACTTTTATAGCTCTTAGTTTCTGTGACTTTTGTCTGTTCCTGAGTGTGTTTGCAGTGTATTTACTAACACTGAATTTTTAGAACGCCTCTGCTGTGAGGCCAGGCTGAGAGAGTTGGGGTTGTTCAGCCTGGAGAAGAGAAGGCTCTGGGGAGACTTTCTTGTGGCCTTCCAGTACTTCAGGGGGCTTATCAAAAAGCTGGGGACAGACTTTTTAGCAGGGCCTGTTGTGACAGGACAAAGGGTGATGATTTTAACCTAAAAGAGGGGAGATTTAGACTCGAGAGAAGGAGGGAATTTTTTACACTGAGGTTGGTGAGACACTGGCCCAGGTTGCCCAGAGAGGTGGTCAATTCCCCATCCCCAGAACCATTCCAGCTGAGATTGGACAGGGCTCTGAGCAACCTGCTCTAGTTGCAGATGTCCCTGCTCACTGCAGGGGGGTTGGAGTAGAAGACCTTGAAAGGTCCCTTCTAACCCAAACATTCCAATTTTCTATTCTATTAAGGAAAATAGCTCACTTTTCCCTCTTATAATGAAGGGATGCTTTTGTTGGAGCTATCAAACGTTTAAAACTGGTGTAATGAACATAATCCTTTTGTAATGTTCTTTGTTGTGTAACAAACACATTTTAAACATCAAAGTTTATTATTAGCATAGATTGTTCTTCAAAAGCGGTTTCTGCAATGCATTGCAAATCGTTTCCTTTCAACTAATTCATCTGCATATGCAAATCCTATTGGAGCTGTTTGCTTCTCTGGGTTTAGCACTTGTGTATTCAGTGTTTAAAAGCCTGCCTGAATGTGTGGGGGTGGTGTGTGTAGTGTTGGCACTAGTCTTCTGAGTTCCTACACCAGGAAACATCCAGCACCGCTACCAAGCTTAAAATACATGGATTTTATTATTTTTTTCTTCATTGGCTATAAAGTAGAAAATCCTTAAACTAATTGCATATAACCTAACTTTGAAATTGAAGTTTGATCTGCTGAGATTGCTTTCAGTGATAAGACCCTGGTGTTGTCGAAGGAAACTTGTCACCATCAAAGGTGGAACTTCTGCCTCTTATCACTTGGGAAAAAAACCCAAAACATTTGCACCAATCTTATAACATCTGTCAACAGTAAAATGTACAGTGAATTTTATCTGTATGCTGCTCATTTTGTTTCAGTTTTGAGAGAAGCTGAGATATTGGCCTGTGTGTTGACCAGTCTTAAACAGGGACTTGCTGAACAGGAACTTTCTTTACTGCTGGTTGTTACAGCTGCTGGTGGATGGTCAGGCTCTGCTGTTTGAGATGCTTGTTAAGGGATATGCATAAGCCATAGCTGGATGCAGGATTGGGCCAGGATAGCACTGGCATTGGGCATCCCAAATCCTTTGATAAGGGTAAAAATATCCCTTGAACATACAGAAGCTCATGGTCCTCTTCGTATGGATACTTTAATGATGCCTAGATTCTTGAGGTAGTGCAGTCTTCAGTGTATATTTTGTTAATGAGGGATGTTCACTTATTTCAAGCTCTCTTTGTTTCCTCAGTTACTTGAGTTGTGGCAGTGTGGCCAGGCTCTGTCCAGCTTAGTATCTCATTAGTATTTTGTAGAACACAGAAAACACAGCATAGTACTGTACTGTACGACTTGGAGAGAAGTCTGTAAAATCTGGAACTACTTTCTATGGTTCTATGATTTTTGAGCAGCCTCTTTTTATGTGTTTTGGTATTTTGTCTTTCCAGACGTTACAGTCTTCCTGAGATCCATGTAGACTTGTTTTAGCAGCACATACTCCATTTTGGTTTAAGTAGTAAGCTGGAAAATTAGTTGGCAGATGGATGTGACCATGTGGGCTGCTTCTGTATTACAAAAGTTATCCTGACTATGAAGTGTGGCTGTTGGGGCTCAACTGTTTTTATTAAGAGACTACGGAGACTGGGGACTCCAGCAAACTTGTGTGGTGTCATCTGGTTGCTCCCTGTGCATAGCTTCAATTAATCAAGTGTTCTGAGTTAAATACGTGTGCTGTGATTTTTTGGCTGTTACTGCCGTGATGCTGGGAACTGTAATGTAGCTTTTTCTTGCTCATTTGAACTGCCTGGTACCCAAGAGTGAATTGGTTGTCTGGGCTGACAAGTTGGTGGGTTGAGAAGTGGTTTCTCAATGGGTACCCTGACAGACAGGACATCTGATTTCACTTTGTTATCTGCTGATAACTGGTAACTAATGCGATGTAGCCAAGCTGCGCGCTTTGGCCCTCAGTTTGCTTTGTTTGCTCTTCTTTGTTTTTTCTTTTCCTTCTGGCTGATGATTTATAGCCTTCGATTGAAAGTTTCTTGTGACTTCCAAAACTTGGAATTAGCTTTTCAAGAAGTCTTACAGAGACAGAAACAGAAGGCAGGGTTTTTGAGCATGTTTCTGCTCCGTGTCAAGTGCTCTGTTCCGCTCAGTAGCGAGCACTACGTTCACTCGGGGCCTTCTGCAGAGAAGTGGAGCCTTGGCCAGCCAGTCGGTGCCAGTTCCAGGACACGTGTGCTTTCTGGTTGTTAGTCAGCTGGTATCACTGCTTAACCAAAACGCCTTCCATTGTCTGAATTATTTATGATCTTCTCGCTGGGATTAATCTACTTTGTGCCTTACATGTACGTGCACGACTGAAGCCTTAATTTCCAGTAGAGTTTCTTCTGAGGAAGACAATCATCTTTGTCCTTACGATGCTGAGGGGAGATCCAGCAATGTCTGACCAGGGTAGGGTGCTGCCGTGTGCTGCCGGGGCCACAGGCACAGGATGGAGCTGGCAGCACCCACTGCTGTAGTGCTCCTGCTTGGGCAGGAGTTGCCCTGCCTTCCGAGGGAGCCAGTGTGGTCCCTTCACAGTGGATTTAAAATCAGCAATCAATGTAACTAGGCACGAAGCAGATGCAGTAGGAAAATGGCAATGTATTTTCATGTGGTGGCGGCACCCTTGCGAGTCGTTGGTGAATTGTTTGTGCTTGGTTTGTGAGAAAAAAGATCATTTATCTTGGATTTTAAAAGTAGTATCTAGCTGTTGTTTTTGGTCAAGGGATCCTCTGCTTTCCTTGGAAGAAAGTAAAGCAGCGTGCTGCCGTCAGCCAGGCTTTGCAGGGTTGGTACTGACTGCAGAGACATCAACACCTTGCTCAGAGCATGGGTACTGCTTAATCACCTGGGGGAGCTTTAATTCAGAAGGAGAATTATTACAAAGCTGGTATAAGACTAAAAAAGCTAGTAGTTTTGTTAACAAATGTAGGAATGCGTATTCTTTTTGGTGTCAGTATAATAAGTGCTGAGGTTTCAAAGCATACAAGACCTTGCTGTGTTACATACCTCCTGACGTGTCCCACCGCTCTCTTCAGAAAGGCCAAAGATTCTTTTCAGAGTCACAAAACCAATTTTAAGTTTAGAGCGTGAAGAAAAACAAACCTTCGCCTCTCCGCGCTTAATGAAAGAGCGTTATTGGCAGATGCTGAAGAAATATTTTTGCCATAGAAAATTGGATTTTGTGCATAAAACTTGTTAATGTTAATAAAGACAGGTCATTACTGGTTTCAAGTCATATATGCAGGCTCCAGGAGATGTAGTGTGCTAGCGGAGCTTCTGTTGGTGATACCCTTGTGTTAAAAAAAAAAAAAAAAAGGAGTAAATCAGCTTCAGTTTAGCATATCTAGAATTGACTTCCTCGCATCATTTATGCCTCTTCTGATGGGTGATACAGTTGCTTGTGTCTTAAGCATCATAATTTATGATTTTGCAGAAAGGTATGTTTAGATTTAAGCTGCGCAATAGTGTAACTAATGAGAAATATAGGAAATTTATTGCACTTGATGATTGATTGGTTAAGTACGTAGACATTAATTGAAAGCTGAGGACTCCCAGCTGTCTTTCAATTTAAAAAAAAAACCCCACAAAACAGAACAATCTATTTTGGACAAGCAAAGCTATTTTTTCATAGTATGTTAGAAGCAATTATCACGTATATGAAAAGCATGGCTGGAATGGAAAGGTGGGAAGCTGGTAGGGTTTTTTTGGTCACTTGCCAGCGCTTTGGGTATCTAGTGTGTATCCCTTAGTGACCTGCAGGAGCGGAGGAATTAGTACCCCTAGCAGTATCACTTAGCTCCCTATTGTCCAATCTCAGCGTAACTTCAGTTGGCTTCCCCTAGGGTTGCATGTTTCGGCCCCAATTCACTGCAGAAGCTTGGCTGTAGTCAGCAGTTTCTGCTTATCTTCCTCAGCCCCCTTTAGCCGAGAGGCACTCAGGCCGAACTGTTGTGTGACAAATTAGCCACATAAATACTTTACATTTATCTCTCTGTTAATAATGCTGTTGAACCCGTCATCTCTAAAGAGATGGCACAGCTTTCTTCTGGGCTGTCATTCTGTAAATGTACCATTCTTGCTGGAGCTTAGCCTTGTGAAAATGTCTAAATTTTCCCATTAAGTGCTTAAAAAGTAATAAAACTAAAGCCATTAGCCTTCACTCGTCAGATCTGTATCAAGAGAAATATTCTTCAGTGCAATAAATCTGATCAAGTGTTCGACATTTATATCATTCGAATTCATTCTCTGGAAATGGACCTTTGAAGGTAAATTGCATTAAGTAGGGCAGTTTAAATTTTTAATACAATCTTATTGTAACTGTTAGCAAATGATTAAAGTGCAAAGGGGGGGGCTTGTAGGTGTTGTGAGATTTATGTTAAATGCTGTATGATGCTTCTGCTTTGGCAGGTAACTGCTTTTACGACAGCCGAACGTGCATAAAACCCACAAGAAAACCCAAATGAAGAATTTAGCTTGTAGTAATAGAGAAGATGACTTTATATCTGCTATTGGATTTGTGGAGATGGTTGTTGGAACGGGCTTTATTTCCCCTGGAGTGAAGCAGCAGTCTGGATAACAATAAGCTTAATTTATTCCAGTGGGAATTAGTGTGTCTGAGAGGTGGATTTGGGTGCCCCAGTGGACAACAAGCTCATCAGCTGAGGTGTTTTATGTAATGTTGTTTAGATTCTTTGGGGTTTGCTTTGAGGAAGGTTTTTCTTGAAAGTACAAGCACGTTGTTGTAGTTCTTGATTTTGATGGTGAACAATGTACGTAACTTCTGCTTCAGAAGCGGTGATGCGTCTGCGCATCTTTTGGATGTTGCTGTGATGTTGTTGGTTTTGCTTTGCACAACGTCTGTGTTCCTACGTTGTAACTCCGTTTTCTACAGGAGATTCTCACCTCTGGGTGCAGCTGCATCAATGCTGTAATAGTGACGTTTGGTTGTCTTAAAAGTACCTCACATTCTTTTGTTTTTGAACAATTCTGCTAGGGAGGGGTGACAACTGCGTGGTGTGCTCAGAAACAATCGAGCTGATTTGTCCGCAGCTACAGTACACCTCGAAACCAGAGCTGCTAATGCTTGAGGCAGACACTCAGGAGGCTGGACATATTCTCTGTCAGACATGGATACCTGGTTTCTTTTTGTTTGTGTTTTGTTGCTTTGTTTTGGGTTTTTTTTTTCCTGAGAACATTCACATCTTGATGAATAATGTCCGTATTTGAAGTGAGGGATTTGTGGGATTTGTGGGATTTGTTCAAATTATAGAATTACAGAATGGTTTGGGTGGGAAGGGACCTTAAATATCATCAAGTTTCAAACCCCCTTCCATGGACAGGCACTCCTCCCACTAGACCAGGTAGCTCCAATCCCCATCCAACCTGACCTTGATCATATCTAGTGATGAAGCATCCACAACTTCTCAGGGCAATGTGGTCCAGTGTCTCACCACCCTCACAGTGAAGAACTTCTTAATTTCTAATCTAAATCTCCCCTCTTGCAGTCTGAAGCCGTTACCCCTCATCCTGTCACTACCAGCTCTTGTGAAAAGCCCCTCCTCAGCTTTCTTGTAGCCCCCCTTCTGGAAGGCCACAGTAAGGTCTCCCTGGAACCTTCTCTTCTCCAGGCTGAGCAACCCCAACTCTCTCGTCCTGTCCTCGTAGATGAGGTGCTGCAGCCCTTATTATATAGCAAATGTAGTGTTTTTGACTTATCCTTGGATTCAAGTTAAAATGAACAGAACTGTCAGGGATTTTGCAGGTATCTCAGACCTCTGATGTGCCCAGATACTTGAAATAAAGCTTGGATGACTCCTCTATGAGTAAGTCATCTGCTATGTAGTATTTGGCCTGCCATACGACCGTGTCTACCAGATATGCAGGAGGGCAGGGAAAGATGGGAAGAGATTGCCATTAATTCTGGTCCACCACTACAGAACTGAAGTGTGCCTTCAGTGACTTGGTTTTATTAATCAAGCTGCAGTTTGCAGCAGTATTGTCATGTTTGCATCACACACTTAACAGGAAAAGTGCAATATGGTTGGAAAACAGGATTAAAATAACAGTTTAGGGGACAAAATGCTGGGGTTGGTTAAACATCCGCATTACAAATTCTCTGCCTGTGTAAAGTCGGATACTAAAAAGCCACGGAAACAAGAGAACCAGCAGAGCTTTGGAAAGGTGGCCAGTATAGCTTGTGCTTGGAGTGCCCTTAAACCACATTGTGGTTTTGATTCCATCTTGCAGCCACATCGTACTTGTGTCCCAACTTCAGAAAGCAGCATCTGCCAGCTTTCCGACAGTTCAGGCTGGAGTGGGGGGGTTTGTGTCAGAAGTTGGTGGACCGTTTGGAGATGGAGTGAAACCACAGATGGGTCCCCTGTGCTTGTCAGCTCTACACCATGCTTTTAATTCTCCGTGGAGACCCTGCCTTCAGGGTGTCCAAACTTGTCTTGCTTACAAGCAAGCTTGGTTTAGGGCTATATATAATACAGAATTTCTTCTGACAAGTTAGATTTTTCACTCTGCCACGCTGACCCGTTTGTTTGTGCCGTGTGTTTCTGTAGGTCTGCGATCTCAAGTGTGGTCGCACCTCTGGGTTCAGAGACTTTGGGTGGTTAGGAAGCAATTTTAAGTCCTTGTGGCAGTTAAAAAAATAAATAAATAAATGAAAAATCGTTGATTATTCTAACGAAAGGCCAGATTTTTTTGGTAACAGAGTCAACCTTTCCTTCGTGGGTGAATTAATAGAATTGTCTGAATGAGGCACAAGTTCAGTTGAATTTGATTTAGTAAATGTGAACATGTTTATTTCTTTCTCCAAGGATGGAGATGTCTTGAGTTGCATGGATGTAACCGTAACCTTTCTATCCTTTTATGGCCTTATCCACGTGCTACTAGTGAGCTTTTCGGATGTGCCTAAATCTTGAGAAAGTAGAAGTATTGTCCATGAAGACAGTAATATGTTTGCATGCCCCACAAAATAGGCTTTCCAGGAAACTACTTCAAAATGTAAATCTGAAATTGTTTGCCATCTGGTACAATTAGTAAGCGTAGTATTGTTGTAGTTATTTATTGTTGTGCTACTTTAATTCTGTGTTTTGACACAATTAGCATGACTAATAAAAAATTCTCTTGTTTCATGTGGAATTAAATAACATGCAATGATACTATGCTTAAGAGCTTTATTCTTAAAGGATAGCTAAAAATTCTGTTTTATTTAGGGGCACTTTATGAAACACTTTGATTTGACATCCCTGTATTAGAGTGCACTGGTTTCTGGTTGGTTTGGGTTTTTTCTTATTTCAACATTTTTAAACCTTTGTATTTAAAAATTATACCTTTGTGTGGGAAGTAGCAGTATTTATGATTTGATTCCTCTGTAACAGAAACATAACAGAGCGTCATGATTTACTGGTTAGGTCAATCCGCGTGCCAAAGCCTTTCCCTGTGTCTGACGCTGTGTTGCCCTTAAATCCTCGAGCCGCATTCTTCTGCTTGAGACGCACTTGGAGCAGTGAAGAAACCACAGGTTTATTTTTTATGTATCTCTAGATACAGGATGCTTTCCAGGTTGCCTAGCAGATTTATTCACGTACTCACCTGATCTTGGGAGACAGTGATTTGCATATAAGTTGGGAATAAGCAATATGCAGTGTTAATCATAGTTACCTGGGGAAGAAAAAAATAGATTGGCATTGATTAGAGATACTTACACTGTATCTTATATCTGTATTTTTGTATATCTGGGAAAAGGAGAGCACTTGATGTTTGAGAGAGCCAGAGCTGAAATGCGTATTTCAGTGAAAGCATCACAGAAAACCCAAGGTGCCAGTAAGGGGTGGCTGAAAATTTATTTTAAGGAGAATTGTCTTAAAATCTTCTAGAAACGTTATCACTGAACTAGACAATTGTAGCTGAACTTGATTGTTAATGGTAGTGATTGCGAAGCAGTAATTTTCAGTATGAAATTTGTGTGTTCACACGTACATTTCCCATCAACTTGTGTTATGAGATAGGGTCGTAGTTCTTGGAAACTGTCTGTATCTGAGGAGTTAGAAAAATGTTTTAATAGGTTGGAAGAATCGTGCGTTTTAGTCACAAGATGCAACTTCAAGCTCTTTTGAGTCTGTGTAGCAATAAAACTAGCAACTTTTTTTTGCATTGTAGGTTACGTTCGGTGTATGGATTTCTTCAGTTGGTTACCTACAGCCAGGGTGAGCTTGAGCTCATGTTGAGCAGTCTTCTCTTGCTGCTGGGCCAAGTATTAGCTCATCATTCCCACAAGAACAGAAATGGGTGGCTCGCACAACTGTGTGTATCTAGACATTTGCCCCATCCCACGTTCGAGAAGGTGAAGACTAATACAGATAAGCCAAGTCTCTAGTGTTACTTACCCTGCTTTGTTCACGCTTCGCAGAAGTTGTATTTCTAGCTTTCTCTCCAGGCTGTCCTGGCACTTCTTTTCGTTCCAAAATCAACCTGAGTAGCCTTGACTTTGCTCCATCCTGACAGTAAGTGTTTATTACAGTCGGCATTTAAATCCCCGAAGTAATAGGAGAAATCACACAATAGCTTCGTTGCCAGCAAAGCAACAGCTCTGCAAGGTAGTGGAGACAGAAATGAAGATAAATTTGTTTTGCTATAATGAGAAAAAGGGAATACAGGTAAGAATTGGATCCGATATTAAAACTTGACTGCCTGTTTCAGGAGCAACTTTGAAGCTCTCACTGGATTAATCTCTAGTTATTGTCTCCATTATAGCTTTATATTACAATAGATCCCACAAGGAAGACGACGTGTTAAGCAGAGAAGATCAGTATATAGTACTCATTCACAGCTAGGGAAGGCTTTTGCTTCTCAGTAGAAACTTAACTTGTGACAAGAGTCATAGACATATGTTGATGCTTCTGAAAGATTTATTTCTTTGCATAATTTTACCTGCCTAGCGTAGGAGTGATACCTTCTCTGCAGCTTAGGAAAACAAAGTGGGTTTATTTAGCATTGTCAAGTTAACACAAATTTTTAAAGGTTTTGGAAAGCAATATTCAGTGTTACTGTGACTGCAAAAGCGATGTAGAAATGTCAGTATTTAACAGTGAGAGAAGAGAGGGAAACCAAGAGTTACTCAGTCTCCAGAAATAAAGCTCTGGAAGCTCAGAGCCTTCAATTTTTCTTCCAGATCCTGAGAATACAGAAACAGGCTGCAGGGAGAAAGGATGCCATAGTTGGCAGCAGTACATGTTTGGGAAGGGAAGGCAGGAATATTTGCTGTCTGGCTTTCCGTGGTGCGATGCTGTGGCAGAGACACCTTTGTTCTTAGCCAGCTTTTTTATTAGCACGTTACCTTCTGACCTGGCAACTGAAATGGCTTTGGCATTGGCATTGTTTCGTACCCTGTAGTTTGTCTCCATTGAAATCCCTGTTGTAATTTTTTGACTCTTGAACCTGAAAAAGCAGGTAGCTTCAAGTAGCAGATACAGAATAATAGAACTTCAAATGTATACAGTGATTTAAACATCTGCCTGCTTACCTTGTTCTCATCGGGGAGGAGCCACATCTTGTGAAATACTCCACTTCCTTGGTAACCAGAACGCTGGGTTCAGGCGCTTTTCTGCCCAGATTCTGCAGAAGTGCTTGAGAAATAATACAAGAATGCAAGGTATCTGGTTAATGTAGCCCAGTGCTTCAAAGTAAAGTGCTTTAGTCAAGTAGTAAAAATGCAGGTATCTTGTATGTATGTCATCAGATTGTTCTAAGAAGCAAAGATTTGTTAGCCATTCACCTTGTCCTGAAAAACTGCTTAATGCTTTTTGGTGCATTGCACAATAGCTACTAGGCTACCCAAAGACTTCTTGCAGTCTTCTTGGAGAGATTCCAAACCTGCCTGGACAATGAGATCCTGGGCACCCTGCTCTGGGTGACCCTGCTGGAGCAGGGGGAGTTGGACAAGATGATCTCCAGAGGTTCTTTCCAACCCCCACCATGCTGTGATTCTACACAAAACTATATTGTGTACTGTTTTTGTTTAGTTGCTTGCCTCGACTTTATCTATGACATGCTTGCACACAAGAATACCACATTAAATTGCTAATAATGTTGCATGGAACAATTTAATAATTGTTGAAAAGAACTGCAATGGAAAAGAGTACTGAGGGCATTTTATATATATATATATATATATTGACATTAAAGGAGAGGTCTCTTAGCAGAGGTGTTCCCTTCAGCAGGACAGGGAGGTGTGTTTGTCGTGGTACTGTGGTTACCTTGCTGGCCTCTGTGCAGGCACCTGAATCTTCTCTTGCCCTCGAGCAGCGGGTCAGTCTAAAAATCCAGCAAGAAATTTCCCTTAACACATTTATGAATTTTTTTATTTATTTATTTTTTTTTAAGTCTGTAGCTGTTGAAAATGTTGAATTACTACTGGCAACACATTTAGGACAAATGCAAATATATACTGACCTTTTTTGTCCCCTCTGAAAGTAGCTTGAGAAATTGCTACACCCAAGCCCAAATATTATTGGAGTCTAGCTCTTGCTTCTGTGTTACAGCTGGTACATGGTATGCCAAGCTCTCCTTTTTCAAAAGAGAAGTATAAAAGTTGTGTAGCCTAAAAAATGGATTGAATTTAAACTAACAGTCACGATGACCTTAATAGTGAATGCTTACATTAATGTTTCCCATTCAAAAGCATTTGTGGTTAGTGCTTGCTCTTGTGGTTATTGCTGCTTTGCCTGTAATATGTAGTTGTGGAATAAATTTATTTTTATTGAACACTTACTTACAGTAAACATGGAATATTAAGCTAAAATGCAGCGGCCGTAAAAATGTAAGCTGCTATATATCTTAAGTTCCCCCAGTGTGTTTTCCATAGGCAGGGCCTTCCCAATGGAACAAGTAAGCGGCCGTCAGCAGGGCTTACAGGCAGAAGCAGATGATTTTTGTTCATGATTTTTGTCATTACAGTGGTTATACTGCTTCTGTATACTAACACTAGTTGTGCTGCTTCTGCTTTCCCTCTCCTTCTCCCTGCGAGCTTCTGTTGAGATGACTGAGGTTTTTTAGGAGCTAGGTCTTGTTGAGTGTGTTTGTCCTGTAGAAATTAGACCACTGCTGATACTGTAAAATACTTTTTACAAGCGAGGATTAGTCCATGGCCATGTTAGTTTATCAATAAAAAGAAGGCAGCGACAAGCAGAGTGTGAAGTGCTGAACGTGGAAAGAGCACGTTCTGTCTTGGACATGGTTCAGACCAGCTTGCAGAGGCTCTTTAGATGCTGTGTGCACAGGCACCGAGCGCTGGGATGCACCCCAATAACTGCAGTCACCCTGTGATGGATCTGCTGACAAAACCAGATACCCAGCTGGGGAGGGTGCGAGCGAGCAGCACATCAGGTCCGGGAGGGATGCTGGCACTGCAGGGCCAGGCTGGGTGATGGAGCTCCCGGTTGTCCTCATGCGTGAAAATGAAGGGTGACAAATTTTGTGATGTTTCTGAAGTGGTTTCCCTTCCTTGCAATTTTAAGCACTAAGCGAGTAATTTGACCCTGTGCTTGTGTGCAAGGGTTAGGGGCTGGGCTGGCCACTGGATGAATGATGGACACTCTCTGTTAACCCCTCTGCCTTCCTAAAGGGGAAGAGAAAGGGAGTGAGAGAGACTTAGGGATTAGAAAAGAAACATAGAACAGTTTTAATGAAAATAATAACAGTAAATTGAAGTACATATACAAATCTATACAAAACCAGTATCAAACCCAAACCCCTGATGGCAATTCTGTCACCATCGCCACTGATGCTGTGGAGCAGGCACTGGGGAAGTCCCAGACTGGACTCAGCAGCAGATGGGAACTGAATTCAGGAGCTGAATTCTGGAAGTGGATTCAGGAGCACAGGAATGGGGATTGAAGGCAGAACGGATGGAGTCCTCCTCAGACACTGACAATTGATCCCTCAGCTTTATACTGAATGTGCAGTACATGGGATGGAATCCCTCGCTGGTACATTGAGGTTCCCCTGTCCTGGCTGGTGCACCCCAATGTGGGGCACAAGACTGACCAGTGACCTTGGTCTGCACAGGAGCAAGTACAAGCAGGAGCCTTTCTGCACACCCCACTCCTTGGCAGTAACTCTAAACATGGAGTGTTATCACTGCTGGCAGCAGAGACTGTCTGTGAAGATCTGCTGTTAACTTCAGGCAGTGCAATGAGTTAGGAGAGGCTGGGCTGAGAAGGGAAATCACTGAAAAAAAATCAGTTCTGTTTAGAACTTTTTAGCTTAGACTAGGACAGCTTGTGTAAAATTCACTTTTTGTGATTTTTATAATTTAAACAGAGAATCCAATTTCTTAAGTAATCTTCATGATGAAATGTTAATTTCCTCATACTTAAAAATACCCCTGTGGCCTTTGACTTCACAGTGAGAGCGTGCACTTCTGAGAGACATGGTAAAGCGCCCGCATCGCTTAGCCTGACTCACACATCGTCATCTTCCAAGCATCTCGTGTAGCACCAGTTGCGGTGAGGTTAATATTCCCTGCTTTTTGTAGACAGAGGTCTCTCGACAGCCTGCAAAAGCATCAAATGAGCAACTGCCGTGAACGTTACTCCAACCCACAAGTCTGCAGGAAGAATTACAATTTACAGTAAAATTTCCCAAAGCCAACAGTCGTTTGCAGAGATCGGGCTCTTCATGTTAGCAAGAGCGTTTGGGTTTCGTTCCAAACTAACGCTTCATGTTTTAGAGATCACTAATGGGTGATGTGAATGGAACGGAGACTTTCTGCAAAGACACAGCATTGTTTGTCATTCAAAGTGATCTGTGAGCACGGGAGGGGATTTTTTTTTTTTAAGATGAAAGGTAATCTTTGTGTCAACTTTCAGTGTTTTGTGTGGATTTTTCCCCCCCCTCAGCAGTAAAAATAGATATTCATGAGTGTTTGTCCCTTCTGTTGTTTTTCAGTCAGCCATGAGCATTCCATCTCCAGCTGAAAGTTATGTTCTGTCTTTTGCTAAGTGGCAGAAAATTGACTGCACAAGTCTTGCATCCCCGTCTTTGCACAAAGCATCAGGTTTTAACCGAACATGGTGTTTACTCATCATGCACGTTGGAGAGAGATGGTCTTACACATGTTTTTATGAGAAGCCAATTTTGATTTAAATTAGTGGTAATTCAGGAAGACTGTTGGCATGTCCTAATTATGCAATACATTTATACCAGTGATAACTACGAAGAGAGATATCGCCAGACGTTACAGGTGTTGTCTGCCTGGAGTCTTCCCTTTGATTATTTCAAGTGTTCCTTGGTAAAAAGCAACATAAAAGGCCCGACAGTAACTCCGTCAGCTGCCTTTTGGGAAAGAGAGCAGTGATCAGGTTGTGGATACCTCTGGATGTTTTCCAGGACTCGTCTTAAAACCGAGGAGAGATCAGGTCTCAGGCTCGATGAGGTTTCCCCAGACGCATCCGTTGTGTGATGCAGAAGTACCATTGTTTAGTTTTAGGAGGTGTGGAGCCAGATGAAGACAGTCTTACCCTGTGTCCTGAACTTCTTATAAGGAGTGTTCCTTCCCCCTGCCAGGTCTCTGCCTTTATTGTCCTTTTCCTTGAATGAAGCTGTGCTAATGAGATTTTAGAGACCTGGCTGCCCCCGCCAAAGCAGCCTCGGCACTGCACGAGAAGTTGACATGTGAACGGCCCTTTGAACCAAGGAAAGACAACTCTGTCAGAGCAGTTACTCTGGCAACAGTATTTCTAATGGTGATTAGCTCTGAAACGGAGCACAAAGAGGAGTCGGTTCATTATGGAGGCGCAGCTCTGGGTTTTGGGGAGAGGAGGTGACCTGCTATTCCTCCAGCGAGTGAATTTAGTCCTCTGATAGTCAGCCCCATGCCGTTGAGAGCGGGACAGGAGAGCTTTGTTTGGCAAAAATTAGCATACGGGGAACTTTTTTTTCCACGTGCAAATGGAAACGGTGGTGGTTTGCATGCTGCAGAGCTGCTGAGCTGGAGTGCAGCAAAGTCACTTGAGAGCTCAGAGCCTGCTGGACCGCCAGGCTTCAGTGGAAGGCTCCTTCCAATAAACGATCCAGCGAGAAGTTAGTGGGGGCTGCTTACGATTGAGTGGTTTGACGAACAAAAAGTAGCATTTGAGATGAAAGTGGCAGGGGGTGGGAAGGTTAATTTTGTTTTGGTGAGCGAGGTCAGGCATGGAAGAAGAGGCATTCAAGTCAAGAGCTTTTCTCTCCAAACTTGGACGTTTTATTCATCTGGCAGACTGCGAATTTCACATGGTTTTAATTAACGAGGCCTTAAAGCAAAATATAGCTTCCAGTCATTCTGGAAATTTAAGGTGAAACGTATAAGAAATAAGCATCAGTTTTCTCCAAAGACCAAATGTTTGCGAAGCATCAATTCTCTTGGTTTATAACTCTAAATATCCTTGGCATGTCCCTGTTTATTTGCAGAAGAGTTCTTGACTTTGCAAATAAATTTTGGTTAGCTCTTCAGACTGTAAGAGAGATGCCTTCCAATAAAAATCTCTCTGAAATTGATAGCTTAATGAAGTACATAAAGGTAGAGAGAGCACAATTGATGATGAAAAATAATTGAAATGCTTGTCACTATCTTGATTAATTTTGATACCTGCCACATAGATTAAGTCAACATCCATCTGTTTTAGAAATCTATCTTTGCAAGTATATTTACATTATATTCCGAAGCACTTGAGTCATCTTTGGAATGAGATGGAACCTGAAAGCTTGGGGGCAAAAATATTTCTGCTTTCTTGAATTCTCTGTTCACTTTCTAGTACAACATTTTTTTCCATTGCACAGCTTCCTCTGGCCTGACATTTCAATTACAGGCACTTTAATGTTAATCTGGAGATTCTGACTCGGAGTAGCCTTAAATCAGTTAACGAAGTCCACTAGTTGACTTTTGTTAATGGCAAAGAGATGGTTACGTACCGGACACCACTTATGTCGGGCATCCCTGAAGAGCTGGATTCATTGCCGTGTGTTTTCCAGTAGCAATCCCACCCAAGCCCCTCTTGTGGCAGTGGTACTGCCTTTTGTGGACCAAAAAAAAATAAATTCGTGCTTTTGGATATCTTTGGATGTCTTTTTCAATGTCTTCTTATGAAGTTACTCATAAATCCAGTGCAAACTTGTATACGGTTGAAGTTGTGGGAACAAACTGTGTTGGTTTGAGGATTTTTTCCGCCCGCCACTGCAAAGCAGCTAATGAGCGATCCCTTTGAGTCCTAACAAAGATGTGACAACAGAAATGGGTTTGGGGCTGAACGAGCACTGTAGCGTGGCTCTTCTCTGGGTCTGGTGTTAGTTCTTCTAATGATGGTGTATTTCTCTCTCGCTACACAACCATTTAACTGTGGGGTTTTTTTCCTCCCCTAACTACTGTGTCTGAAGATGTCAGCAGCAGGAGTTAGAAGATCTGTGGGGTTTTCAGTGCCAGCCATTTTAAGTTTTGTGTATTTCAGGGCTTTCTTCTCCGGAATAGAAGATGTAGAAAATGGGAATTTGCAGCAGCACTGCTGAGGAGATACGTGCTGAACCCCTTTTATTGACTTCTGATGGGCAAGATTTAGGTTTCATCTCTTCTCTCAAGGTAGCTTTAGAAAGAGCACAGTAGGTCTTCTGACAGTCCGGCGATTGCCCCACAGATGATCAGTCGCGTCTTTCATATGTCGCAAACTTTGAAGGGTCAGGGTACTCCTTTAGGTACTTCTGAAGCTCCTATCACCATCGTATCCAAGGGCAAGTAGCCCCGAGCACTTGAATATTGAATGCAATCTAATTATGGAGTGAGGGCTTCATGACTGCAATGAAAGAAGCAAAACCTGTTTGGTGTCTCAAAGGAGAGCGGGCTGCCTAATGAAGAGAGGGGAGAGGCAGGAGGAATCGTGCTCTGGTGGGGGATGTTAGACTTGTTGCCGAAATGGAGGGGGAATTGGGAAGGTTTGGCAGCTCAGAAGGGGATTTCCATTAGGGGGCACATCATTTTTCTGACGGAGGGAAGAGCTAAGAAATTTGAGGCTGAAAATGGTCTGTTCTAGAATTTGTAGCACAATTTTAAGTAGATAACATTAGATCTTCCCACTGCAGTTTTACAGGGAGCAGGATAAATTGCCCTTTGTGCTGCTCTGTGTAAGGTTTAGTTTCCAGCTGCTTTGTGGATTACTCTTTGCATTTCCAGAGTAACTATTTGTACTTTTTTATTCCTTTTTAAAACTTTTCTTTTTTTCCCTAGTCTCTGCTTTTGTAGTACTTGGCTAGCGTTCAGGTCATGTGTTTGCGTAGGTGAGTTCAGACTGTCTTGGGTTTTCTTGCTTTGTGCCTTCCTAGAGTGTTAATTTGGCAAGGCTGCATTATGTACATTAATGTGATGCTACAGACATGCTTACATCCATATTGAAGGGAAGAAGTAAATATTTTCCTTGACTAATTATTTTTCCCATGTGAGAGTGGAAGCTTTTGCTGAGAAGGTAGTTTTCATTCATGTGTGGTTTTAATTCAGTTTTGGTCTTAATATAGTTTTTTACCGCATGTGATGAAGACAAATCCCCGTGCGTATGTTAAAATCTGACCTTCGGTTTGCTCTCTGCATTCACTAACACATTGAAAAATATTTTAATATATGGCTTTCCAGGCTCCAGATCAATAAACCAATGGGTCTGAAATGACAGAGTGCTACGATATTCCTCTGTAATTTAAACATGATTAGCTGATGAAGGTTATGATCAATATGCCAGGCGAAGATAAATTAATTGATATCATCCTTTCAGGATGATAAGAAGCCTATTGGAGGTGGGATGTAACTAATGAAGCTGCTTCTTCTATATGTGAGCCATTTTTTATACAGTGTATTCTCACTAAGTCATGGTTATGCCATCATTCATTTACATGAAAAACATAAGCCACAGACCAGTTTGTTATTAAAACTGCATTTGAGAAGCAAACGAGTGCTTAGCCTGCTAAACACTGCCTCTGCCTGTGTTATAACATATGGAGGAAAAATAATCTGGGAATTTATGTTAATATCTTCTTATATTTTCTCAACAAGACAGGCTGGATGCAGTTAGTTTAATTCCAACAAGTTTCAGTGTGACTTTTTAAGTAGATACTGATAACTGTTGCCATTCTACCTCACTGGCTGGTGGAGACTCTGCAAGTGACTACAGGGTCCTTTGCACCAGTTTCAGGGGCTTCACATTGTGAATATTGCTGCGTGCAAGGAAGCTGAATTTAGGTAGTACTATTTTTGATTAGTCACTATGCTAGTCTCTGTTTCTGAAGACTGAAAATTTGATTGCTTTTTAATTTGTAACCCAAAAGTTAATGGAAAGGATTTTATTTTCAAGTATTTGTGACCTGAAAAGAGCTCTTTCCAAAGGCCTTAGCCTGAATAGTGGAATGAACTGAAATTCCAGTGTATTACAGAACAAATTTCTGAAATAGTTTGTCTTTTTTTTAAATTGTAGAAGAGGTGTAGAAGTTGCTGCATTTTTAGATCAGCTCCATTTCCATTTTTTATTATGAGCCTTTTAAGCTGTAGAGGTGCTAATGACTCTGATAGCTGTCTCTGGTAAAAGCTGCTTTTCTTACACGTTGGAGAAAAGTTCTTAATAAATGGAGAAATACATTTGGCATTTTCCAGCAGCTAAGTAATAAAAGCTTAAAGTAGAAATCACGGTAGAGCTGCTTCCCATAATAAATTTGACTGGGATGGGATGTGTGGCACCATTAATGCGGGTATTCTATGTCAGGGACCCTTTATCAGTTTTACTATTCCAGTTTTGACTTGTTTCAAACCTTATTCCTTCCTCAGCAGCAGAGAGGACACACCTTCTTGTAAACTAAACCTGCTTGGACTGGGAGTGATAATTTTCCCCCTGAATTGGAATTTGGTGATGTAGGACACCTTCCAGGATCACACCAGCGAACAGCACTGAGATGTGCTTCAACTAAATTCTTAGTCAAGTGTTGCTTGTACTTATCTTCTGTCTGCACGGAGAATATCCCAAAGAAGAGCAGGCTCTGTGTTCTACCATGAGCTTTGTTAGCATGGTGTTAGAAACATATAGCGGGCTTCGTACAGTGTTCCTGGTACTGCTTTTTGTAACTTGTACCTTTTCCCCTTCTGCTTGGATGTCACTGGTTCTCTCTGGTGCTCATGTGGTGGAGTGAGAGTTCTGGGGCAATTTCATCCATGTGGAGAGCAGAGCTGGAGATTCGCATGGAGCATATTGTGGCAAAACAGCATCTGTCGTCTTAACTGGATGTATTACCATCAGTTTTTTGGAGCAGGCTTTGGCAATGGAAAACCCTGTTTTGTGCATTGTGCGTTCTGTGTGGTTTTGACACACCGTGTTTCCCAGGGTGTACTGTAGCTTACCTGCCCCTGTGTTTTGTTTTTTTCTTTAGTTGCTCAGAAGATCGTTGCAACGAGGAAGAAACAGCAGCTCTCAATCGGACCCTGCAAATCTCTGCCAAACTCTCCAAGCCACTCCTCCGTGTGTTCTGCCCAGGTTTCTGCCGTACATATCAGCCAGGTACAGACTGTAACGAATGCTTGCTTCAAAAAGGAACCCGTAGGTTGCTTTTCGTCTGGCATACTGAATGCCAGTGCTCTTTTTGCTGCTTGATAGGGAGTTGCCATTTTTTGGAAGGCTATCAGTCACCTGTAGTTTGAAGCCGTATTTTAATATTTTATTTTTTTTTTTAAATCAACTTGATTTTGTTTAAAGAAACTGCTGCAGAAAAATAGTTTGGCTTTAAAGCTGTCTTTGGTCGTACTGATTTATGCCCAGCAATCTGCTGTTCCGAGTAGACCGATTGTTACGATGGCTGTACTGTGTTTTAAAATTACCTCACTATGGTTTTGGTTATTGTTCTCCTTCAGTTGTGTGCTGAGCCGTAATAGCTGGCGTAGCTCAGCAGTTAGCGTGCTAGAATTTTACATCTGTGAGCACTGGGCGCAGTTGTAATTGCCCATCTCTGTTCTGCGCAATTGAAATGATTCCTCTTTAATGCCACAGCAATATACATTGCTATTGATTTGTAGATACTATCTGGAAGAACAAAACAAAACTCTCCCTTAATGTATGGCAGGAAAAGTCTGGTGGCCTTGCTGGTTTTGGAAACATAGTTAACACCAACATTTTCTAACACTCAGAGTTTTTACCCACACGCATTAATCCACTCTCCTGCATTTCCCTTGGGATCCTCTTCCTCATTATCTTTGAGTGTCAAGTGCTAATCTCTGCGTACATTGTCAGGGTGTTTATAAGCTCTGTCATTCGGATCCAAGGCTTTTGCCACCAGGCAGATTGCTGTGTGCTCTCGCTCTCGGCAGATGGACATAGAGGACCATCATGGTGACCCTTGCAGTCTGTGGCCGGAGCTGTGGCCTGGTGTCCTGATTGCCACTACAGCACTCTGAAGTGTCTGATACCCACCAGCACTCCTGGCCAGTTTTTCAGTCTAAACTCAATAATGTCTTTTAAACTCAATAATGTTTTCTAAGGTTACGTTGCAGTCTTGAGCCACCCACGTGAGATTTTGTTTTATTTACAGACCTTTCTCCCACACTGACAGTGTGAGTGAAGTATAGTGAAGTTCTACTTTTGCAAAGGAAGTTTGTTGTTTTGTTTTTTTTTTCTTTTTGTGTGGTGGTGGTGGTGTTGTTGTTGTTGGGTTTTTCTTGTGTGTGAGTTTTTTTGTTTGTTTGTTTTTCTGTAATTTGACATGTTGCTGTATTCTGAAAGCACTCTTGGTTAGATTTATACCACAGGATGAAGGCCCTGGTTCTTCTGTGGTCTTAGTGACCAATCTCCTTCTGTGCCCCAGTGGAAACTTCCATCACTGGGTTAAGTCTAAAGATGCAGATGCCAGTTTGGTCTTAAGAGTTCTTTGCTATGAGATGTTCTGCCTTGAGCTGAGTGCAGATACAAACCTCAAACTGTGACTCTCACTTCTGCTGATTACACCAGAAGAAAATGCTTTCTAAAGCAGGTGCTGAGGTCCGTGACTCTTCTGAAGAGCCCTGTCACCTTCTGGCGAAGTACCAATTCCACATATGGAAGAAAATTTCCCTTTTCTTGTCATACATGATATCGACCACATTTCCTCAGCCACCCTCTGACTGGTTCATTGCCACAAGCTCTTAGAACTAACACTTAGTGCTGAATGCTTTTCTTCCACTTTCCTTTGGGCAGTTGTATCAGCTCATACTTCTGGATCAGGAGAAGTTACGCTGCTTTGTAGGGGCTGTGTAAGACTCCTC
Source organism: Actenoides hombroni (assembly GCA_024336885.1). Taxonomy (NCBI): domain Eukaryota; kingdom Metazoa; phylum Chordata; class Aves; order Coraciiformes; family Alcedinidae; genus Actenoides; species Actenoides hombroni. Next base: position 229,961 of record WUAM01000244.1, on the reverse strand, counting down.
CTGTCCAGTGGTGAAAGAGGAAACAGGCTGGCACAGAAATGTGGAGAGAGAATGGCACCATTTCCAATATTGACCATAATCTTGGATTCAAGCACAACCGAGTTTATTCTGCTGGTGACTGTGTAGTTTTTCAGGACTTTCTAAGGAGGATAGGTGATGCTTTGTACAACCCAGTCTTAGCCAGCTGCATCTCTGTGTCCTCTGTTGTTTTAAAGCAATTGCGGTCACCGTTCTTGTTGATGAAGCTTCTTTGATGAAGAGCATCAAATATCTAGGTTCTCACTAGTTTCCTACCCAGGTCTAGTTTGGAAGCCAACAGCAAAAAAACAAATTCTAGACAAGAGTTTCACCTATGCAGCAAACCTCTTGCCAGTGATGAGGACTGTTTGGGGAAATCTGGATGAGATAGCCTTTGTGACCAGGATCTCTACAGTTTGTTTCAAGAAAAACTAAATAAGGTTCTTCACTCCTTTTACCAGTTGGCATAATTACCTAACAGGGCAATTGCAACATCAGTCAAAGGTGTCTTGTCTTCTGAGACTGATGTCATACCTAAAAGTGTAGGTCATAAAGCTGTTTCATGTCTTATTGCCTTTGTGCTACACTTAAAGGCAGTACGACTTTGTTTAAAGAAAGGAAGCCGAATCCTTATCCAAGACTTAAAAGAACTTTGCAACTACAATTCGAAGTTTAAGATGATCTAGGGGAAGATGTACCATCTCTGATCTTGGCTGGAACACTGGCTGATGTCCTGCCCTTTAGAACATCTCTTTTGACGTAATGATGTCTCACTGAAGATTTCCTCCAGGAATCAAAAATGTTACCATTACAGTGCCCTGCCACTTGCATTCTCCACAGGAGTGAAGGCTTTCAGAAGTAGTGGTTACACAGATCACTTCAGATAAAGTGAGATATTGTTCCTTCTCTGTTTGGATCACTCTGGTGATCTAACTCCTGCAAACTCTTCAGACAGCTCTGCAGTCAAGAGCTTAGGCTTTAGAGAAAGGAAAAGAGCAAAACAAAAGTGTCACCTTGCCCAGTCTAGTCCTTAGCATGCCTTATGGGAAATCCTAAGGTTTAGTACCAACAAGGGCTTCCCCACCCAGTAGCTTCAGTTTTCAAACAGTGAAAGACTTGTTTCTGTCTTTGGATGCCTATCTATACTCACGTCTAATAGTCTGAGGTGGTGAACACCTAGGTAACATGCCCTTCTACAATATGCTTTCAGATACCACAGGAGGATGGGGGTTGAAGGGACCTCTGGAGACCATCTCATCCAACCCCCCTCTTCCAGCAGGGTCACCCAGAGCAGGTTGCCCAGGATCACAGTGTCCAGGCAGGTTTGGAATCTCTCCAGAGAAGGAGACTCCACAACCTCTCTGGGCAGCCTGGG
>WUAM01000244.1:202652-228468 GCA_024336885.1 Actenoides hombroni | reverse complement strand
TTTAACAACCCAACCCACATGCGAGTTACAAGCCCCTCCCCGCCCTATCCCCCTCCTCCCCCCCCAAAACAGCAGATAAATCAAATTCTTCATAGCAAAGGTCAAAAGAAGAGTAGAGAGTAAAACCGAAAACCAACTTCCCCTCACCTTCCCACTACAGACAGGGCAAGGGGAGGAAGAGAGACAAACACTCGGTATGTCCTGGAGAGAGAAATATATTTGCTTCAGAGAATGTCTCCCCTATCTCCCCGCACCCAAAAACAAGACAGGGAAATCTAATCGTCATAACTGTAGGCCAGCTGCAGCTAAAAAAACAGCATCTTCTCATCTGGAGCCGGCAGCACAGAGCTAACGTGGTACCCACAAAAAGTGCATCTTTAGAAAAAAACCAAAAATAAACAAATAAAGAAGGTGGGAGTGACAACAGCAGAGGAAGCGAAGGGAGGGAAGCAGCCCCAGGAAGGACTAGTTTCCCCGGAAAGCACTCTGTGCGGCTGCGGAGGCTGCCCCAGAGGCGGCGTTCTGGAAGCTCCTGTTGGTGAGGATGCCTTGGGAAAACTCTTCCTGGGCCCTTTGGAAACTGGCTCCCGTGCGCCGATACAGGGAATGAACCTGGGAAACGGAAGAGAGGGGACAAAAATTCAGCATGGAGTTGTGAGCTTGCTGCACAGGCCTCACTTGGCAGCTTGCTTTTCCCTGGCCCTGTCGCTAACCAGCTCTCTTGGCAGCTAAAGAGGACGGGCTGGAGCCACTGGCTCCATCTCACCCAGCACGTGATGCTGGGGATTTCAGGAGACCCTCGCCCATTGTAAAATCAGGAGCACTCAGCAAAAGGGCAGGTATCAGAGCAAAAATACTCCTCTCCCTGTGGTATGGACTCTTAACCCCTGCGTTTACAGAATGCTTGCAGAGCAGGGCCTGAAGGGCCAACTCCACCTTCAAAGGCAAGCTCATTCCCAGATGGATGAGAGGAGGTGGCAAGCCCAGCAGATCCTGTGAGCAGCCTGACCAGCTGCTCTGTGGTTCAGCCCAGCCACAACCTTGCCCCTGAGCCACTCACCTGCTTCAGGAGGAAGAGTGAGAGAACTGCGCAGAGCGTGAAGAATGCTGCCACCACCATCATGATAATGGCCACGGCCAGGTTCCCGTGCACCCCAGAGAGCGCCGCGATCCACCCGCTACAAGAGGAGAGAGTGGGGTGAGCACAGCAAGTGTAAAACCAAATGTTAATGGCTGTGGACACAGGGCTCATCCAGGCACTCATTTTGGTGCCTGTACCCCAAATCCACCTCTAAACAAGAGAACTGTGCTCACCCCATTCATGTTACAGCCCTGGCCCCTGCACCCCCCCTCTCAAGCAGCAAACTCAGCACTGGTGTGGCCAGCAGGACTAGGAAAGGGATCACCCTTCTGAACTGGGCACTGGGGAGGCCACCCCTCAAATCCTGGGGTCAGTTTTGGGCCCCTCACTTCCAGAAGGACACTGAGGGGCTGAAGCGTGGCCAGAGAAGGGCAACAAAGCTGGGGAAGGGTCAAGAGCACAAGTCTGGTGAGGAGCAACTGAGGGACCTGGGGCTGTTCAGCCTGGAGAAAAGGAGGTTCAGGGGAGACCTTGCTCTCCACAACTACCTGACAGGATGCTGAAACCAGATGGGTTGGTCTCTTCTCCCAAGGAACAAGCAACAGAACAAGAGGAACTGGCCTCAAGTTGCACCAGGAGAGATTTAGGTTGGACCTGAGGAACAATTTCTTCCCAGCAAGGGCTGTCAAGGTCTGGCCCAGGCTGTCCAGGGCAGTGGTGGAGTCCCCATAGCTTAAGAGGTTTCCAAGCCGTGGAGATGTGGTGCTGAGGGACATGGTTTAATGGTGTCCTGGCAGTGTTGGGTTAACGGTTGGACTCAGTGATCTGAAAGGTCTTTTCTAACCTAAACAATTCTATGATTCTACAAAATCAATACCTCTGGTGTCATCATAAATCAAGTCACTTCCATGAGCACCTTTTCAAAATTCAGTCCAGTAAAGCCAGGCTGGTGCATCGAAATTGGAAGAGATCAGCTGGCAGATCTGCAGCCTAGACCTTCACGTCACTGCAACAGCCCTGCATGGCCAGGGATGTAAGTGTGCTTGGCTGTGGGTGATAATACCAGGATGTCTCACTCAGAACACCCTCCTGTATGCTGGAGAAAGGAATCCTTCCAACCACTAACCCAAGCAAGCTGTGTGCCACCAGGAGAGATGGAATTGAGTGAGCCAAGCTGTCCCACCTGACGTGCTGTACAACTTCTCGCTTGTTATGAGGAAGCGGAAAGGCACATCACGCTCTACAGCCAAAAATAAGCGCGCTGCCTGGCTCGAGGAAACGCGGCAGAAAGCTCAAGGCACGCTCTCCAAAGCCAGGCTCAAACCAGAGCGCTCCCTCCCAGTCCCCCGTGACTCAGGCAGCACCAGGGAGCAGGGGACAAGGACAGCTTTGCCTAGGAGCCGTTCTGCAGGCAGCCGGCAAAAATAGGCAGCAGTTTCACTGTGCTCCTCACCTGAAGGCTGCCCCTCAGGAGGAAAACCTCTCACTGTTAACCTTTGCAGAGTTCCCAGTAACTCGGGAATCTGATCTGTGGCCAAGGCAGCAAGGCGAAAAGAAAGCCTCTGCTTTCACCACGGGGGACAACAGCTGACAAGGGGCGTGCTGGACCCACTCCAGAAGCCCAGACTCGTCCTTCTCTACAATGCCATCAAGAAAAGGGGTGAGGTTCAAAGCCTCTCAGCTTATTTTTTGAAGCACAGCCCACCGACGACACACTTGAGACAAAGTCGGGCAGAGTCTGGGGACAGAATCAGGCTGCTGGTTTAGTCATACCCAGACTGGGGGTCAGAGATCCCACACCCCCACACTACAGCCTCTACCAGAGAAGGCTCCATTCTACCACAATGCAGGTCAACAGTAGAGGCTCAGCATCAAGAAGGGGTAAGTATGACATGTATGAAGCAAGGGGGAAGGCAGCAGAGGATGCGTGGGAGATTTCACACACTCCTTTCAGTGCTGGCTCACAGCAGCAGCAGCAAAGGTACGTTGCTGGGACTAGGACAGTGAAGAGCGGAGGAGAGAGGCAGCCCAGCTGGGACCTGTGAAAGCTGCGTATCAAGTCAGAAAAAACATGGGAGGAAGAACAGACAGCTGTCAGAAATGGACCCCAAAGCTTCCAACAGTCAGAGTCCTGTTGAGAAAAAGTATCTGTGCGAGGCTGTGACAGGGTGGCCCATGGAACTCAGCTTACCTGTCTCCCCAGCCAGGAATGCCAACAGCCTGGATGATGTAAATTGCTATTTGGCAGAAGAAGATGAAAAAGAAGACGAAGAAGCTGAAGGAGCTGTCAGACCTGCAGGAGAGACAGAAGCAAGAGTGAAACTTGGGGACAGGACTTACACCACATCCACTGCACAACCCCTGCTCTGCCCCACACAGCGTGGGGTGAAGGCAGCTTCCTTAGCGCATGCAGCGTGCTCAGGAACACACCACACAGTTCCTCAGAAACTAATATAAAGTAGAACCCTACCATGGGCTAGGCTTGGATTTCAAGATGAGAAGGGACCAGCATAATCAATTCTATCAGATACTTCTCATACGTTTAGGAACAACTGGGTTTGATCTATTTAACTACTCGAAAAGCTGGAAAAAGCCTGCGGGCAACATATGATCGGAACAGATAAAACCAAAGCTCCTCCCACGACAAGATAGATCCCCATTATAGAAGAAAACAGTACTTGCCTGAAAGCTTTGTAAATTGGTCGGTACCAACAGAGAAAGGCACAAGGGGTGAATAAAATAAACCACAGGATTGAGAGACCAAAGTCTACGCCTCTCTCCGTCTGGACTGTGAACCATGCCAGGCAAGCAAGCAGGTTTAGGAGCAGGGTGATCGAATGCACTGTTCAGGATGGGGTAGAGAGACAGAAAGAGAGAGAGAGAGAGAAAATACATCAACAAGTTCTTGGAAAGCTCCGAAGTCTCTCGGAGCCTCCCTAATCTCTCACTGAACACATGGAGCTCTGCAGCAATTAAGGAGCCTTTGGGCCATCTAATTTCCTTTCCTCCCTTGAAAGGAAAACAGAGCTTAATCCAAGAACCTCATCTGATCCTGCTGCTTACAACCAAATCTTCAAGTTTTTCAGTGCACCAAAATTGACAAATATGTTTGAGGCTGTTTTGTACCTGACCTCTGACCTGCACTACCCACTGCCTTTCAGGGTCTCAGGAGAGTTGTTAAAGACTCCATTAAACAACAACTAAAAATTCTGTTGTGAATGAGCTGCTCCCAAAGGATAAACCTTGGAGCTTTTGTCCTCACGAAAAAGGATGGGAGATGTTATTTTACCCTCACAGACACCACCTACAGAATTTACCATAGGGAAAAGAATGAATTTTTACTGCACTTCAAGCTAAGACTTACACATCCACAAGTAATAGAGCATCTTGCATGTCCGCTGGTAGTCTGCTGGGATGTCTGCGGAGAAATCCTGATAAAAACATGGCTTGATCGGACACTTCTTGGGAAGAGGTGGCCAGTTGTTTTGCCTCGCTGCAGAAAGGAGAAAGGAGCAGCTCTTCACTTGCTCTTCTCTCATTGAGAGATTCATTGGGACGCCACAATTTGCAAGTTTATATACGCTAACATTAAGACCTTGGAAGAGGACAGGTCTTGGGAAGTAACAAGGTTTGAGGACGCCTTAATGCAGCAGCATCAGGACAACAACCCACACATGGGCACAAAATTGGTGTTTGAAGAATACGCAGCCAAACGTAGATGCTGAGACCACGCTCAAGGGCAGAGACCCATCAGAGCTGGTCTCCAGCATCTCTGAGCTTGTTTCCCACTTTGTCACTTATAGGGTGGCAGGTCCTAAGTCCTAAGACAGTTGCCACAGCTCTGAAGGACTAAAGGAAAGACACAGGGCTTCTAAAAAAGCTGTGTGCATTTGGACAGGCTGAGCCTTCCTCAGATCCCGACAAACCAAGCGACCCAGGCTTCCCTGGGCATCCCACTCTCTGCGGGAAGCTGTACTCACGATCGATGCTGGCTGCGTGGCTCTGCAATTCTCTTTCCTTCTTCTCCAGCTCAGCCGCCTTCCTCTCTAGCTCTGCCTGCTGCTGAAGCAGCCCAGCCTGTGCTGCTGCAGCCACAGCCTAAAGCAGGGGAAGAAAAGGGAAGTCCTTCCCTAAGAGCAGTAGTGGCAGAGCCACCAGCAAATACACCAGATGTCAAACTGGAATGCAAGCAATAGCAAGGGTTGAGGAGAATCAGAAAGCTGCATTTACACCCCAAGCAGCCAGAGAACCCCAGAGAATCCAGTTCCCCTCCTATTCCCACACGCCTCCAGAAGCCCACGGGATCTTCTTCCCACTCTCCAGCCCAGATCTGGGGAAGGCAGGAGCGAGGCGTTGCCATACCTGGGGAGTGGGCTCCACAGATGTCTGCAGAACAGCCGGCTGCGAGTGGCCAGAGGGCTGTGGGGCTGGCGTGGTCCGTGCTGCATTTGTCTGCATAGAAATCACAAGCAACAAGGCCAAAATGTGACATATTGCTGCTACTAGAGAGGGACAGTTCCAGTTTTAGCATGACTAAACTAGAAAGCAATTCATTCTTTCCAAAGTTTGTTAGTTCCTTAATGCACTGGGGGATTATAACTATTGGGCAAAGGGGAAACAAAAAGGGGTTTTGATCATTTGATTAAACCACAACTATTGCTTTATCCTGGCTTACCATTCTCCTTTTCCCATCCCATGCAGGACAACAGCCAGGAAGTAAGAATGAAGCTCTTTCAGCAATCCATCGGTATTGCTGCCACAGTTCAGCTCCCAGCCCAGAGATCAAATAAATATTGATGTGTCCTGCCACAAAATATCTTCCCCTTCACACTTCACATAGCTTTACGGAGAGCCAACAGCGAGTTGGAGAGCTGTTCCACATGAGTGGAGAGCTCCAACTGGGAGCTTATTAGGGCTCCAGCACAGCAGCAGTTGCTTGAAGTTTGCCACACATGCAATGAGATGTCCGTGGGGAACTCAGCTTTGAATCGCCGAATCCCAGCATGCTGGGGGTTGGAAGGGACCTCTGGAGATCATCTGGTCCAACCCCCTACTCCACCAGGGTCACCCAGAGCAGGGAGCCCGGCATGACATTGTCCAGGAGGATTTGGAATCTCTCCAGAGAAGGAGACTCCACAACCTCTCTGGGCAGCCTGGGCCAGGCTCTGGCACCCTCACAGCAAAGAATTTTTTCCTCCATTTCAGGTGAAATTTCCTGCATTCCAGTTTGTGCCCATTGCTCCTTGGCCCATTGCTGGGCACCACTGACAAGAGTCTGGCCCCATCCTCTGACCTCCACAGGTCCTTTAGCTATTGATCAGCATTGCTCAGGTGCCCTCTCAGTCTTCTCTTCCCCAGGCTAAACAGCCCCAGGTCTCTTAGCCTTTCTTCAGCACAGAGATGCTCCAGTCCCCTCAGCATCTTCAGAGCCTCTGCTGGACTCTCTCCAGTAGTTCCTTGTGTCTTGAACTGGGGAGCCCAGAAGTGGCCTGCAGTCATGCACCAGTGTATTTCCAGAGGCCTGTTTCTCATAGGATGAGATGCTTTCTAATCCAGTAACAGAATCCACTTCTGTTTGAAGGAGATGCTGCTTCTGTTTTGCTTCTCTGCCTTTTTGGTTTATGTGGGGGTTTTCTTGTTTGTTTAGTTTTTGTTTGGTTGGTTTTGTTTGTTTCTTGGGGTTTTTTGTTTGTGTTTTGTTTGTTTTTTGTTTTGTAGTACACGTGTGTCAGTCGAGGCGTGGGGTTTACTTGGGAACCTTTGTAACCCTTGGTGCAAGTACTTTGCATACATAGGTTGGATTTGAGGGCAGCACGTATGCAAAGGATTTTATTCTTAAATCCAAGGATATCATTCATGATTTGTGTTGGACAGAACTATTGTATCCTCTGTCAGCAAGAAGGATGATGCACTATTGCTTGTATTCTGCCAGGGAACAATTAATCTGTCTGATGCACTGAGAAGTACTTTAGTCGGCAACTCACCTTCTGTTTTTTCTGAACACTTCAAGAGGTAGACAGAGTTGTTCTGAGAGGAAGAAGTGGTGTTTAGTGTACTGAAGGGCACAGGGCATCTGTGGATCAGTCTTTTTACTTTGGCAATCAACAAGAAACTCACACCAGGGCAGTACAGATCAGTCACTTCTGTATCTAGTGTCCTCCCCATCTCTATCCCACTTTCATTCCCACCATCCCCTGCTCCTTGTCGGCCTTTCTGGGCATGGTGTGTTTGTAGACCATGCTAATTCTTACTTCAAAATAGGAAGAGTTTCCCTACATCACAAAGCCACGTAGGCATTCCTCTTCCACAAACTCATTCCTGTACTGAAGGGGTTACTTGTCCTTTACACCTGACCTATCAGGAAAGCATTTTTAGAATACTAACTTCCAAGAACAGCGCCAATATCCAACAATTCCAAAGGGCTCTTCTCTCTGCCTGGCCCCTGAAAGCAGAGATTCAAAAACCATGTTCCAAAACCCACAAGATTGCTCAGGTGGGTGCCACCCGTGGTCCTCGGTGCATTCCACCTCAGCTTGGGATGCAGCAGAGATCTGTGTGAAGCAGCCCTCCGCTAGATAACCCGCTGAGTAGTTACCTGGAGCTCTGCCTGTTTTTAAGTTCTCACTGTTGTAAACACAAGTGAAAATCCCGTGGCACAACGTTGCTCTTTGGGTGAAGGGCTTCGGCCCTCACTTAAGGCAAATTGATGGTGTGGAGATTCCAGGTGGGAGTCCCCAGCAGTGTGAGCTTACTGGTGAGCTACAGTTTTGAAGTTAAAAATGAAAAGATGATTTACCAGGGGCTATACTGCCTTGAAATCTGTAGTCTGTGTGGATTTTCACACTCACTGTTTTTCCTGGGATTCCACTATTTATGTTCTGCTGTGAGGACGGATTGAAATGACATCATGTTTCCATGCCTGCCTGTACTACATGTATTCTGCTGTTGCAGAGACCTTAGACACCACACCATCCATGCCCTGAGTTTAAAAATCCTACCCGAGTAGCAAGTGCTGCTGTGTCAAGTCACCCCCAAAATCATTATACACATGGACTGCAGTGCAAAGCAATGTTCCCTGCTCAGCAGCGTCGCTCTCCTAGAGATCTGCAGTATACCCGAGAAAGGTCTGGAGCTTCACGTACGTTTTACTACATTCCAGCTCAGCTGTGGGTAGCGCACAAGTTGCTCCCTCCTACCTGCTGCAAATCCGTAAAGATGCATTATTTATGCTTGAGCTACGCCTTTGTAGAGTTTTACTACAGTGTGATTGTCTAAATATGTAAATTAAACTGTTAAAAGCCAAACGCACTCAGCTTAATCATCCATTATTCTCCTGGATATGAGACCTGATTATGGAGAAGCATTAAATAGTAGGGCACAATTATCTTATTTATAGTGGGGGTCATTTAGGATGAAATACTCTGTTGTAATATTTTGGGCTCTTGAATAAAGAAGAGACTACATTGCTGAAGTGGCTTTTCCTTCTGCTTTTTCATGGAGCTGCAAAACTAAGAGAGAAGCGGAAAGAATATTTAATGCCATTGCAATCACAAAATGTCATAATCCTTTTGTATTTATGGGGTTATTTCTAAGTAATTGCTGTTTATGTTAAATGTTAAATAAATGTTAAAAAACATTTATTTAAGATAAGCATTGTCTATATGTGTGTACATACTCCTTTTTGTTGATGCACATAGTTTCACACACAGTACACACATACGAGGAAGTGCGTTCTCCAGGACTCAGGTGTTAAAACTCAGTGCATCTATCAGTGTCCTTTTTCCTCCTTGCCTTATCTTCACAGGACTGCAGTTGTGTTCCTGTGTCAGTTTTTGTTACGCCCCTTGTCACCCTTTCTTTCCCAAGGTATCAAACTTCAGACTTAGACTTGGTCTTCTCTTAGATATTCCAGTTCATGGTACAGTTGCTGCTGCTGTATTATTGAAGCTTATTGTCACATGGGGTTAATTGGGGTTGGACTCAATGATCTCCAGAGGTTCCCTCCCAACCCTTATCTTTCTGTGATTCTATGAAATGTTATTAGTGCTTTCACTGAGATGACTTTTCTTCAAATAGACCAGCTTGTCTTCAGAAGTTGTCTTGAGATTCTCTCTGGTCTGTCCGTTAGGACAAATCTGCTCTTTCCTCTACCTTGCTGTTACCATGAGAGAAGCTCGTGAGATGGACAAGTTCTAATATGTCCCAAAGAATGAGGTTAAACTGCTAAATAGGGGAAAATAATACAATTATTACTAGATAATTTGGTCTTACTATGGAGGCTAGACTTTGTGAAACCTCTGAAGTCGTTTATCGGGATCTGGGTTTGAAATCTGCTGTCAAATTTGCATTCCAGAGCAGTGTGCTCAAAGCTTTCTGACTTTTCCTGAGGCTATGACCAAACAGTTTTCCTCCTTGATCTATCTTCAGATGTGTGGCTGTGTATCACCCAAATTGGTTGAAAAAATTGGGACTCCCACCTGTAGCGTTGTCAGATGAAAGGCTGAGATAACTTGACTTTCAAGGGAATAATTGTACGCAAGCGGGCAAAGGAAGATGTGTCCCCACTAAAGATTTCACCATGAGGCTTCTGTGTTTCTACAGAAATAGGCTTTTCCCTGCTTTCCCCAGGAACAGAAGATGCAGGCACCAAATGAGTTCTGTCCTAGGGTCTATAATCTGTGCTTTTCAGCAAGGATTGCTTTATTCCAACTGCTTCCGGACTCCCTGAACCTCTGGGAATGTCTTGCTGTTTCAGAAATATGACCTGCAGCCTTTGTTTGCTTCTCAAGCAGTGGTTAGAGATGTTTGGGGATTTTTGTTTTTTTTTTTCTGGAGAACATCCTGTTATATCTAGAGTGCAGAAAAAAACATTGATTCTGCTTTTATCAAGAAGAAAAATTCCAACCTCATTCTTCCAGTGGTCTCATTCAGTGCTTTGGCCTGACATTTGTACTGTGTAAATGCCAGGTCATTTATATAAGGTGAATATTTGCACCAGTGGTTGATCTGCTGGAAGCAGCTCCGAAAGACCTGGGAGTCCTGGAGGGCAGCAAGTTTGCTGTGAGTCAGCAGTGTGCTCTTGTGGCCAAGAAGCCCAATGGTCTCCTAGGCTGCATGGAGAAGAGTGTGGCCAGCAGGTCAAGGGAGATTCTTCTCCCCCTCTACTCTGCACTAGTGAGGCCACCTCTGGAATATTGTGTTCAGTTCTGGGCTCCCCAGGTCAAGAGAGACCGGGAACTTCTGGAGAGAGTCCAGCAGAGGCTCTGAAGATGCTGAGGGGACTGGAGCATCTCTGTGCTGAGGAAAGGCTGAGAGACTTGGGACTGTTGAGCCTGGAGAAGAAAAGATTGAGATGGGGATCTGATCAATACTGATCAATAACTAAAGGACCTGTGGAGGTCAAGAGGATGGGGCCTGACAATTGTCAGTGGTGCCCAGCAACGGGCCAAGGAGCAGTGGGCAGAAACTGGAACCCAGGAGGTTCCATCTGAACAGGAGGAAAAACTTCTTTTCTGTGAGGGTGCCAGAGCCTGGCCCAGGCTGCCCAGAGAGGTTGTGGAGCCTCCTTCTCTGTAGAGAATCCAAACCCACCTGGATTCCAAACCCTAGTCGCTGGTTTGTTTATTAAGGAAATCTGAAAATATGTAAAAGCTTTGAAAGTGTGGGATTTGACTTGATTCAGTCTTATTTTTCTGCCAAGAACTGTAGATGTTGTATACAAAGTTTTGTTTTACTATGTGTGGTACTGGCAGCAATCTCATGACAAGCTTTAACACTCTCATTGGCAGTGTGTGCCTTTGAGGTAACTGCATGGAATGGACCTGTTTGGTCAAGTTTTGACAGGTTGATAGCTTCATCTAAGTTGTTCTTGTGTGGTAACAGCGTAGTGACAATAGTCTGCTAAATTTGTGCTTGCTGCCGCAACCTTGAATTTTTTACAGCATTTGCCATAGGTGGCAGCAAACCTAGAAGGCTGTAGAGATACCAGAGGTGTACGTTGCTGTAGGTGGTGTATTGGCCATTCACAGAAGGTGTGTCCTAGGAATAATGTATCCCTGAAATTAAGGACTCTGGATTTTCTCTAACGGTGTGCTGAAGTTCACTGGCCACCGTGGAGCTGTGTATCTTCCTAGCAGGAAGGGAAGACAAGGTTGTACTGTGTATGTCCAGAAGCTGAGCACGTTTGAGAATGAGCCTGCTGCCTTAATGAGGACAGGAAAATCTGTCACCCGAGAAAGCCAAGTAGGGATGTATCCATGTAAATGGTTCTACTGAGGCTAATAGTTTCCTTACCTAGAGTAATTTAGTTGACCTCTGTCCCTATTGCCATGATTCTCGTTAGGCCAGTGTCTCAGAAACAGCACTTTTTGCTGATATCTAAGCTATGTCCAAGTCTTGAGAGCAGCTTAGTGGAAAAACTTGATTGAGAAGGTAACGTTAAGCTGTGTAAAGTCCCAGTGGGTATTAGAGTGCTTATTTGATTGGTTTTGTCAGACACAAATTTGACCAGTTTGTCTACAGTCAGCAAATCATTTTATATTAGATACGTGTTGGCTTACATGGGATAGAAGGAAGATTGTTCTTTAGATTCACTGGCTTGATTTTTATGACTTAGGACAAACATTAAGTTCTGTGAATTATAGTTATTGCCACGTGTCCTAAATTCTGTACCTCACTCCAGTGAGCTCGTTATTCAGCGCTTGCATACTGATGGCAGGAAACTCCTCTCTACAATCTTAATGTGACTTAATAAACTCTTACTAAACTCCCTAGACTTCTGTTTGGTGCAAGCAAACAACCCAGCAGAGACCACTCGCCACCTTTGATTTCCTTCAGATGTTACCAAGAATATGGTTTCCAAGAGCTTGTCTGGTTGCATTTTTCACTGCTCCTGACTGTGCAGGCTACAGCTTGGAAGCCACCTCCTAGCTCTTTCCTGTCAAACCCATTCTCTCTGTTGAGGTGTTTCGGAGCAGCCACAGAGTTGTATACATTTAATAGATATTAAGCACCCTCAGTAGGAGCTGGAGCTTGTTCAGTATTGGTAGCCATGCTTTTCTTCTGTGAAAACCATAAAGTTTTCCACTTTTAAGCCTTTTACTGAAACAGAGAATATTTTATTCGCGCCCCCTCCCCCCCAGTGGGGGAATTTGATAGTGGATTTGTCATGGCTGATTTGAAATCATCAATTCTATTTACAAAGTTCAAAATCCAGTGGTGTTAGTATGTGTGAAGAGAAACGCTGCCTGCAGAACTTCTTCTGTAGAAGCTGTCTATATGGGAATGTTTGTCTTTGGTGGCTAGAATGCCCATCATTGATGTATTGATGTGTTTTCCTTCAGCAGTTACTCGCTCCTAGAAAATAAAGCCCTGAAAAATCCAGCAGGAAGGGCCTCACTGCAAAAAGTATAAAATGATGTATGAAAAAGTTTAAGTATAAAAAAAGACTAAAAAGGTTAAATTTTAGGGTGTCCTTTAGGTGCTTTCTCTGGAAAATAGGTACTTATGGTATAAATGTGTTAATTTTAGTTACTAAAAAGAAAAAAAGGTGGCAATGTGTAGTTAACAAGTTGATCACTGCATCCTTTTATTTTCAACAGCTTGTGGTTCAAATCCTGTTAACCGTGTGCAACATCTGGATCTTTCTCTCTTGCCCTTTTCCTCTCCCTTCTGTAGAAGAGGTTGCTTCTATGAATTTTGAGGCATAACCTGGTTGCGGTCTTTCTTTTCTCCACCATTATCATTTCTTACTGTGATTGGTTTTTTTTTCTCCTTGGGTGAGCTTTGCTGCTGCGCAGTTTTAATCTGAAATGTGTGATCTCCAGGGTCCCTTCCAACCCCTGCCATTCTGTGTTCAGTGCCTTTTCCCATTAACGGTTGCTTCCTTAGATTTCCCTTTTCTCTCATTTTCCCCACCCCAGTTTGGTTCAATCATGGCAGAGTGGACACTAGGTCCTCAAGGCTCCAGCCTGAAAAGCCATTCCTTGACACCACAGTCTTTGGTCTCCTTCCCTAATGCTGTTTTATAGTTGTTGAGTTTCCAGATGTTCTCCTCCTTTTATCAGCCACATTTTAAGGCTTCCATAGCACCCTCCTAATCTCTGACATGTCCAGTGGTTTGAATACACATTTTCAAAGTCTTTGACTGTTTGAACTCAGCAAACTTTTGGCAATCACTTTGAGTGTCCCAAGTATGTTTTTTTCCATGACTGTTTTTTGTGGAAGGGTTTTTCCTGTGTTTCTTTAGAGAATCTCTGATTTCCAGAGGCTCAGCGTGTCTTTGTGCAGGCCATTTACTCTCCTGGACCTTTGATGTTTTACTTGGTGTCTCAGCAAGATGCCACTGAGAAAGGGAAAGCAAATGTGGGGTAAATTAATGTCACTTCTTCCCAGGTTGTCCTGCTCATCTCTCCAGTGTTACCATTCTCTTGTTAGGACACTAAAAATGATCATTTCAGCTCTTGTTCTTTCATTTCCTTTGTTTTATACACTTGAGTTGGCTCCAAATTCTGCTTGCTGCTTCCTCTGGGTAGTTGAAAATGTTGTTGAAAAACTCTCTCCGATCCTCTGTTACGTTCAGTCCCTCTACTTCTGGCTTCCTGACAGCCACACTTTGCCAATTCAGTCAGAATGCAGAGAGAATGAGATTTAATGTTAGATGTATATCTATTTATTTGAAGAGGGGAAGGAGAGAACCATCTTCTCCATCAAAAAAATAACTTTCTGTTTTGTCAGTCCCATTTTATCAAACAGAAATGAGCTGAGGACCATGTTATTTCCAGACAAACAGTGACTTTCAGAAGTGGTGTTCTTGGATTTCTATTTGCACTGACTGGCTCTTCAGCCCAAACATGAGCTGCTTGTCTCATGCCTCTTTTATCCTTTGCATCTTGAATTTAAAAAAAATAACAACAAAGAAACAAACAAACCCAAACAAAAAAAACCACCCCAACCAAACAAAAAAAACCCCACCACAAAAAACCACTGACCAAACAACAAACCCACATACACAAAACAAAAAACCCACATACACAAAACAAAAAACCCACAAAAAAAAGTAATAAAAAAAACCCAAGGCAATTTGTAAAAGCTAGAAGAATCGGAAGAGGACTTGAAACCATTAAGACGCTTCAAAAGATATAAGGGATTGTCTTTAATTTGGTTCTCCTTCAGAGGTTTCATCTTGACTGCTTGCACCTTGAGATCCTGGTCTGTACGCTGACCTCCAAGGAGGTGAATTCCTACCTACAGCAATTAATCCATTACTTGGTCTCATCTTGTCATGGGAGAATCCTTCTCAGGCATCCTGGAAACACCCTCTTACCTACTTTCCTCACTTCTTTTAGGAAACACAGATGCTTTAAAGATGTTCTTTCACCCTTTTGTGTGTATCACAGACCATTATTTCCCCCCTCATAAGTGATGTGTGAGTTTTTGTCCAGACCCTTCACCCACTGCTGCTCTTCTGGTGAGTTTTTTGTCAAGAGCAGGAAGAATTCTCCACCTTTGCCCTGCCCCAGTTCCACACCAGCATGTACAGCATATCCTCAAAGGGTATGCTTGGATCTCATAGGAGCAAAACCTGTCCTGTTGTCTTTCCAGATTACTTCCACATCCTTTTTAATGATGTTTCATTATTCATTTATGTTATGTGTAATACTTAAAAAAAAATAAATCAAGAGAGGAGTTTTTCCTTAATCACCTTTTGGTCCTTTCCATTCTGTTCAGTTTCCTCACCTTCTTGCTGTTGGTAACTTGTTGCCACAATTCATTAATTGTTTATAGACAGACTGACTCCTTTATTTTTTCCAAGACTATGATGTAACTACATTTTTGGCTACTTTGCATAAATTGGAATGTCTCCCTTTAAAGTTTTGTATTTTGGTACCAATGGCTTCAGCAAATGTGTTGGGAACTATCACCATAGTATCTATTCTACAGTGTTGAATTATTTTCATTTGCTTGATTAGCTCTCAGTGAACTGGTGTCTCCAGACTAGAATTAAGTCCAGTTTATGCAGTTCTGTGGCGCTAGGTATTTTTTCTTAGTTTTGAGGCCGAATTTGGTTTAGCCATTTTGAAGTCTAAACCCAGAATTTTCTCTTTCCCCGATGTTTTGCTTCCTCGTACAATGGTCAAACAAATGAAACTGTTTATATCCAGTTAACGTCGTGCAGAATGAAAATGTGCAGAATGAAAATCAACAGAGCTATCTGAATTTTCAAAAAATAACAGCAGGGAAAATATTTAAGGGCTTGCAATAGAAATGTTTGGGGCAGTGGCAGTAGGGTAGTCCCGCTGTGTTCCTGCTCCCAGGCCGCTGTTCTTGCGTACGAGGACTGAGTAAGATACAGCTGTGGATTGTAATTTCTTGAAAGCAGTGTATCACTGTTTAAAACTAACTTTAATCCTTGCAGACCAGTAATGGAGGAGGGAGTTTAAGTGATTATTCCTCCTCTGTCCCATCAACTCCAAGCACCAGCCAGAAGGAGCTACGGATTGATGTCCCTCCCACTGCCAACACTCCAACTCCTGTCCGTAAACAGTCCAAGCGCCGATCCAACCTCTTCACGGTGAGTGAGCCAAGGAAGAGACTGTTGCTGTATTTTACGTACTGCTCTGTGGTGATGGCCTGAACTTCAACCCTGTTGAGTTGAGCTGGTCTAATCCAGGCAGGAGTGTTGAGATGGAGCTGTAGGCTCAAACCCAAAAACATCTTAGAATTACCACGGGGAGGTTCTGTTTGAGGATATAAAAAGAAACTAAGCATAGTGAAGTTACAACCTATTGGGAATTGCAGTGAAACAAGTGAATCTACAGTTGAATTCCAGAGTTTTTGTCCACTTTAATTCTCAGACCTGTCCAGATTCCCTGGTTTGGCAGTAATTAATGAGAGAACTTGGGCCTCTGCTCGCCAGTCCTACCCTTACACTGAATAACGCTGTTGACTCAGGGCTCCCTTGTGAGGTCTCCTGTGTTTGTAGAGAGGTTGCAGGGTTTACTGTGGCAATATTGTGTGGTACTGCAAAATAACTACTCCACGCTTTTATTACGAGACTGCCTCAACTCACGTTTCTTTTCCAGGATGGAGATTAAAATGATTATTTTTTTTTTATTATTTTTTTTTTCTCTTCCCAAACCATCTGGCTTTTGCTTCATTGAGAAGCCAAAAACCCAACGTACTAAATAGAAAGCTTGACTGGTCCAATATGATAGGTCTTTGTTATCCATAAGTAGTTTGGGAGATAATAATGAAGCCTTGATTGATGATTTCCTTAGTTTAGCAGCCTTGCTGAAAGCTTTGGGACTGTATTCCATGCATAATTGTGGGTTTGTAAGCAGTTTTTTGACACTTGACATGCTTTATAGCAAACACAGGATCCTTGTGGGCTCACATGTAAGTCCTGTGCTGATTGTAGCTACATGAGTTGTGTTCGGAAAGCCACAACTTCCCTGTCACCATACACAGTTTACATTTTTTTATTCCAAAGGTGATGTCATAGTCACTTGCCAAAGCTAGCTTACTTCTTGGTCATACCCAGGGAACAAAAATGGTGACACCATTTCCTCATACTCAAAACAAAATCTGACCGCTTGGCCTTTAGCAAGTAGAAAGTTCTGTCATCGTTTTTCAGTGCTGAGTGACAGCCCAGAATCCCAGGGATCTGATTTCTGCTGTCTACCTCGACAGTCCTATTTTGATTTAAAATGAGATCTTCAAACTCTTACAAAGGAAAGCAAATCATGCATTTGTGCTCAGGTGCAAATGCCCAGGTGCAAAACAATAAAATGTTCAAAGATGAGTGGCATGTGGAAAAAGTGCCCGGCTTTGCTGCTGGTATTTCCTAGCAGTGTTGCAGATTTCCTCCTGTTGGTGGGAATACTCGCTGCTCTTCGGGTGCTATCCGGCGTTACCAACCCCACTAGATGTCAGTGTCAGCCCAGGAACTGCCAGCAGAGAAATACCTCTGGAAATAGAGCTGTGACTCTACAGCGTCCCTCAAAAAGTATTCCCCAACCGATTTTGGGCTGAAGGATGTATAAATGCTGCTCTAGGGGCTCTATTGATGTTATTGGTGACATTGGGGAAACTGGTGCTGTTTTAAATCGGAGGAAGTGTAAATTTGAGAAGGTGAAAAGAGAAAAATCTACCCATCTGCAATTGCAGAAGGGGTTTGAGGAGAACGTCAGCTGCACTTGCTGTAAATGAATAGACTAAAGCTCTGGCTTGTGATCATTACTAGTGTAGCGAGAACCAAATTTACAAGTGTGAGAGGATGTTGATAGTTATCTTAATGTCTAATAACTGGGGGGAGAATGGGACAAAAAACAAGCCCTGTGGGCAAAAATAAATAAATAATGAATTGACTTTTCAGAACTAATTCTGTCAGTTACGATCCAGGCATATTGAATCCTGTGTAATGAGTGGCTCTGGAATCCATGGCCTGAAGTCTTTAACACTGGCCCAGCTCTGACTCAGGTTTGATGCCGTATCAGCCAAGTTGAAACCTGGAATTGTTTAGTTGAATAAACAGATGACAAGTATTTTCTGTCTAGTTAACGCACAGAGTGCGTAATCAAAACGTTATACTGTTTAGCTCTGGGGTTTTTGCTGTGCTTCTTTCCTAGCCTGTTACTTACACCTTTATCACTTAGACAATCAAATACGATTCTGTTTAATAGCAAATCACCCCTTGTTATCTAGCATAAGTAATATGTTTAGTTTCCTACATTAAGATGTTTTAGTGTTGGAGGAAAATTGGGCTAAGTAGAAAATAAATATGATTTTTCTTAAATTGGTTACAGCTTTTGAGTTGAGACTTTTAAGCATGTTCATATTTAAGTGTATTAAAAGCAGTATCTGGGCTTTTTGACTTTGAATATTAATATTTTAATTTTATTGTTGCAATAACTGCCTTTCTACTTAGGTGATAAAATAGTAGCAGAAGGGTAAATGTCCTTCTTTTTGTGCAGTGTATTAACAGGGACAACTAAATAATAGTGTATAGCACAGGCTGGGATTGAAAATGCGTGTGAGGTGTCCACTTCGGCCAGGAGCTGATTGTAACTGTGTCCAGTCCCATATGGGATGAACAAAATCGTGGTCCAGTAAGAATATTTCTGCTACTCAATATTCCCTATCTTAGATCTGTAAGACTTTTATTTTAAAAGTTAAAACCAACTCTCTGTGTCAGTATCTCCGAGTAGAGATCAGTGCTCTTACTTTTGGGGTTCCCTGGAGTGCTGATCCTGGGTTCTGGTTGTGCCCACTCAGGTGCTGTATCCCTCTGAGACTAAATCAAATTTGCCAGACCTAATCTGGGTAGGTAGATGCAAGTCTGCATATGATTTCCAGTGTAAAGGGGAAATGAGTTGAATGATACTCACGTGCAGGTTATTTTCAATTTTTTGGACTTTTTCTCATTCTCTTGTATGACGTTTTAAATAAATGGACTTAATGTGTAGATGTGACATCAGGAAAACTCCTAGCAAATGTTGATCCAGGATGGTTTAAAGTCTTATTTAACACTATGGGATATAAGATGCATTGTGTACGTTGTAGGTACAGAAGCATAAAAGATCAGGATATATCCCCATTTCACCACACAGTTTGTCCTTCTAAATAGCAGAGCCTGCTACAATTCTCCCCTTGAAAATTTCATGTTTTCTGTGATTACAAGCAGCTAGAATGGAAATTGCCTAATGGAAATTCCTACGTTTTTATACTTTTGGCATTTGACAATATTTAGCATGTAGGTATTTCCCTTCTGTGTGCAGTGTGCTATTTCTAGATGCAGTAACTTTTGTGGAATGGAAGACATGAGGATTTAAAACTAAGAATGGAAACTAGGGTGTAGATACTTAGCTTGCTTTTAAGAAGCAGGATACTTCCTTTCAAAAAAGTCAAATAATTAAAAAAAAAAAAAGAAAAAGATACATTGAAGTTGACAACTTCCCTCCCAAGGGTTTGGCTACCTTCACGGAGTTCCTTTAAAATGTCACTGACAGGCGCTTTGCGCCATTGAAGCTTTGTTTTGCCTTGTATGCTGGGGAAGTGGCACTTGCAGATTCAGAAATCTGTCTTGAAGGACGAGGAACAATAGTTATCCTGAACGCTGGATTTCATCCCTCCCACTTGTTTTGCTTGCTTTCATTTATTCTTTGTTTAATTCCCCGGCACGTCATTCCATTGCCCCGAACCATAGTAACTGGTGATAGGAGCCCGTTCCCGGCGGAGCGGGGAGAGCGGCACGGGATCCCTGCTGGGTAAATGTGTTGCTCAGAATGGTGTTACTTGAAGTCCTCCTCCGTGGGCTTTCTCCCTCCCCTTCCCTCCTCTTGCGCCCGAAGGCGACCGCTTTGGGGCTTTCTCTTTCCTTCCACCCCTCCATATAACACTGAAAATGGGTATTAGCTGCCCACGGTGCTAATTGTTCAGCTCGTTTCGGCGTCTCTCAAACATCTCTTTCCGCTGGAAAAGAAAAGCGGGATCTTGTGTCGCCCTGGTTTTCATTAACTTCCTATTGTGGTGCCGGCCATCGCAAATGTATTCGTTTCATATATCATCTCCGATTTGAAAAGCGCATGAAAATGTTTTCCCATTTCCGATATTGTGTGAGTAATGTTCCTATTGGAAAGTAATGGAGTGAAGTTGTCACTTGTCAGTTCAGTTATTAAGGAGGATGACTCTCAGGTCTTCGTTTTGTAATAAAATAAATCTGTCACAATCATTATGCTCGTGCGTTCTTTCACAATACTGGACTGGAATCTGAATAACTTCTTAAAATTCCCATATAACCGGATGAAGTCACGAAGGGAGCGCTACGAGCTTGCTCCTAGGGCACTGCCAGTGTTAGAGAAAGCCCAGATCAGGCAGTTCAGGTTTTAAACATTGGTTACCTTTTCTTCATGCTGATTTTTCTTCATTGTGTTCAGGTAACTTTTTTCAGCATCAATCGCTCCCTTTTCTTGCAGTTCCAACTTTCGAACCATCCAAGAGTAGGAAAAAAATCACAAAGTTCAAATCAGTGTGATTAAAACCAGCATCATAAAATCACATTTTGAGGTAGTTGATATTTCTAAAAACCACATGGGTGTAAGTAAAACATGTACATGTCTGTATCAGATTACTTTTTTTTTTTTTAATGAGAAGCTGTAACCTTCGTTCCTCTTTAGAGCTGCTATTGGAGACTTCAGAAACGTGTCCTCTGATCTGTTGGATCTTCAGACAGTGAAGCTGTAACTCTTTAAACCCAAATACCATTTCAAACAAGAGGATGGTTGAAAATTAGTGGCGATATTTCAGTATTCAGATTTTGGGACGGTTGTGTACTTTTGTAGATTCTAACTCAGCACCCTTTGAGTCTCTCTTGCTGTGTCAAATTGTGGGATTTTAATTGCTTTAAAAAAAAAGAGAATTAAAAAAGCATCCTCCATGTGAACAGCTGCATTTAATGGAGCACAAACTTTCTTTTTGCTCTACAGTCTCGGAAAGGGAGTGACCCAGACAAAGAGAAGAAGGTCCTGGAGAGCAGAACAGATAGCATTGGAAGCGGTCGCGCAATCCCAATTAAACAGGTAACACCGAAATACTTTTTATTATTTTGGCTTGGTTTTTTTTGGTTGGTGGTTTGTTGGTTTTTTTTTTTTTTTTGGTTTCTGTAGTTGGAGACACACCTCAGGTCTTAAGCTCTCTGACGGCGGCCCGTGCGCCAAGACGCGTTTGATGTGCTCCGGTGATGAATGTGGAAGTCACTCACTTGACATCAATTAGGAGAGGTTCCTATGTGTATTAAAATAGGATCATTAGAATAAGAAGAGGGAAAATGTGACAACAGGCCTAATGAAGTGCAGTCTGCCGGCCTGCATATGGAGCGGGTTTCTAGGCTGTGCTGGCTTCAAAGCTGCCTTTGTAGAGGGGGCTTTGATTGGGCCGTGTGCTGCCAGTCGGCAGGGTAAATCAGATCGCTCGACAAGAGCCCCTTGTGATCGCAGAAATAGCCTGATGTGGCCCTAATTTGCGACTGCAGACGGACATCTGAACACAGTTTCAGGCTGGTTCATAACAACGAGGCAATTAGTTGTGATAATCATAGCCGGTGTGTCAGCTGCGCGCTCTTGTTTGTAATTTGCTAATGAAGGAATTGTAACTTTGATTAGGTTCAGTTTCATTTAGACCTTATTATATAAGAGAACGTTTACAGCTGTAATGTGTGGCCTTAATTAAACTTCCTCATTACACAACAGGACTTGAATTCAAGGATTTGTTTGGGTCTGTTTTACTAGCCTAGATGCACTTTCATTAGCCCGGGAACTCAATGCTAAATTGGAGCCGCAAACGCTCCTTTGAAAGGCAAAAGCGACGCCGGCATCTGACGCGAAGTGTTTGGGTGAATGAGATCATTTACTTGCTCAGATGAAATGGCACTGATTTCAGGCAGTTGAGAGAACACCGCACGCAGCGCTGCTTCGGGGTGCTGCACAAACAGTTCCTGCCATAGCGTTTGCAAGTGTTGCCCTTCGTGTGAGTTACTTCACTGGTGACAGCAAAAGTGCCGAGGGAGGGGAGCTTGTTTTCTTCCCACACGGTCGTTTCCACTTTCTTTGGGTGGCTTTCCTACCCTTCCAGAGGGGCACTTGCCTCTTCTGATCTTCCTCACACCGTGCTTCCTCTTGCCAGGTAGCCCTGGACCTCCTGTTTGGGGCTGGGTTTTCGTCCTTCAGGGGGTTCAGGGGCTTGTTGTTTGGGTTTTGTTCTTTTTGGAAGTGAGGGATTTTGTACCCTTAACTGTTTGCAGTGATTTCCTGTCTTAAAGGCAGTTAAAAAGACCTTTGGGGGACCATCAGGCAGCAAAAGTGCTGTCATGTCTGTGAATCTCTAGTAGACAAATTTTAATCAAACGCATTGCAAATCAGAAGAGCAGTTTGAAACCAGATCAGCTCAGTATTTGGCTCTGCGTTCAGGGGAGAAGATTCCAGGCGTTTAAAACAAGCTACGATGTTTTTTTTCCTTTTTGTATGGTACGAGGTGGGTTAGGCTGGCTGGAATTCTTCTGGGTAATGCTGCTGAAACAGAAGTGCCTGTGAATGCGTCTGAAAATGAAAAGCTGAAGAACACACTTTTCAGTATTTATTTGAGGCATATATACTGTTCTTTGTGAAAATGCCGCTGTATGTAAATTAAGTTGGTAAAAAAATGCATTTGTAGGAAGAGTATTGTAAGATAAGCCTTTGAAGCGTGCTTGCTCTGTACCATGGTGTAATGAAATAGCCCCTACAACCGCTTGACTTGCTGTATGGAAGAATTCTCCTCATGAGCCCTGCTTGGTCCTGAGCGTGACCAGTCTTTTGGGAGTCCCTGCTTTTTGTTACAGATCCTAATTATGGTGGTTTCATTTTGTCACATGCAAGCAATTATCAGCAAATATTTGAGCAGGTCTGTAGTCACCAGATACATCCTATACATCAGGAGGTTGGAAGGGTTCTAGAGGGAGAGAGGTTGAATGCTGTGTGATGCTGTAGGGTGGCTGCTGTCAGGAGTATTCTACATCATATGTCAAGAGAATGGATTTGGGAGTTCATAGGTTTTCTATATTATAGACAGACAGTCTTCAGTAAAGCGTAGGAGAGCAGCACCACCCGACCATCGAAGCAAAAAAAGACGGAGTAGGGAAAGATACCTTTTTCATTAAAAATTGATATACAATGTGTGTTCATGCCTACAATGTTTCATTACTGTTTAAAAACATATATTGGTTTTACGTGGTCTTTGGTTACAAACTCAACTATTTCAAGCAGCAACGGCTCTTGAAGTTTGGCCAGGGAATAGCTTTTAGTCCACCTGCTATTTCGAATTGTAGAATCATTTTGGTTGGAAGAGACCTTCAAGATCATCAAGTCCAACCATTAACCCAGCACTGCCAGGTCACCACTAAACCACGTCCCTCAGCACCACGTCTCCACAGCTTTGAAACCCCTCCAGTGATGGGGACTGCACCACTGCCCTGGGCAGCCTGGGACGGGCCTTGACAACCGTTTTTGAGAAGAAATTGTTCCTAATGTCCAACCTAAACCTTCCCTGGAAGGAGAGGAGATGAAGAGGTCTTATCAGTAGAGGTGGCACCGTGTTAAATTGCTGATGTGACTGTGTTCTCGGTGGGCTCTGCAGGTTCCAGATACTTGGATTTTTCTCTGAGGGTGGAGAAATTCCTGCTAGAAAAGATGATGTCCTTCTTATTTAATGCAAAATGTAATTAAGACAGAGGGATGTGAAAATGTACTTTTTGAACTAATGCAAGTTGTAGGATTCACAGCATTGCTGTGGGAGTGCTGTCTTCTTATAGCATCAAAAGACTTTTCCTTTGAATCTTTTCGTTGCCGTATTTCCCGATGTTTGTCCTCTTATTAGCCTGAAAGTCACTTTGCTGCACTACCCCATGCTACTACCAAGAGCAACCGACTTCCAGTTACGTGAAACATTTTTGTAAGCTGCTGCTGAGCGAAATGCCTTTGCCAGCTCCATGCACATACTCTTCTGTTATGTCTTTGGGACACCTTCAGAAGTGTGTAGTGAACAGGCATTTTTAATATCTGTTGTCAGTACTTTTCTTCTCTGTGGGTTCTTACTGTTATGTGCATGCCAGCAATATATATATATTATAAATATGTATATATGTAGTATAATATTTATAGTGTTTATCTTAAATATATATTTATAAAGGATGGTAAAAGGCAGAAATCCTCCTATTCAGATGTTGAAATCAGGGGTTTGGTTGTCCAGTGTATTTTGTGATGCCTGTGCGTTGATCTTATCTACCCAGGGTCTCTCAAAAATCCCAACTTAAAGAAAGGAAAAAAGTAAACAAAACCAAAACCCCAAACCCCATGAAACCACAACAGCAAAAAACCCAAACAAAACCAAAATAATTTAAGTAGAGATTGGAAACATTCTGAGCCTGGGGGGGGGAAATCTCAGTGTTAGAGGAGCACAGGAAGGGGTGTGTGGGGAGAAGACCTGATATTAGTCAAGTATATTTGTATGTGGTGGGGAGAGCACAGAATAAACATATGAAAAACCATCTCTCTAGGAAGGGTAGGCATCGTGATGAGGAGGAGTTTGTCATTCATCTCAACTACAGGTTTGGGATTTTTTCCTAGCTCAGGTCTGTATTGCAGCTGTCGAACTAACGTAGCTATGGTGGATGCCTGTCACCAGAGCTTTTGTATTTTGGGAGACAGCTGGAACTGGTAGAGGAGTGGGGGGGGTTGTAGGTGCATTTAATTTCTCCTGGTTTCTCTCTAAATGCACATCTTCCTCCTGTGAAGTGAGCTACGCTGGCATAAAGAGCTGCTTCTCATTCTGTATCACAGCCTTTCTGGGACCCAGCCACTCACGTCTGGTGCATTTGTTGGTCAGAAGAAGCCCAGAGTTGCACCCTGCTTCTCAATTCCTGTTTTCAGTCCCTGAATCCCGGAGGGTTTGGGGAAAATGGGCAAAATTGTAAATGGCAAAACTTGCTCCTTCAGGGCTTTTCCCTTAACTTAAAGCAATCTGATCGAAATGAGTTAATGTTCTTACTCTTTCTGGCCTTTCTAAGTATTAAAAATCACTTCTCACTGCAGTGCTAAGTACAGTTTTATTGAGCTAAACCATGTAAAACTTTTCAGATGAACCTCGCTCCCAGCAGAAACCCAAAAAGTAGGCAATGAAAAGCATGCATGTTTTTAAAACGTGGCTACTAACTTCTACACAAATACTCTAAGGTGAGTTAAATTTTGGGAACGCCAGCTTCCCAGAGAGGTACAAACACCTTCTGCACATGTGGTAGTGTCAGCATACATTAAAGCCCGTGCTTTTAGCTTCCTTTGAGAACTGCAAATACCATAATTCTCCAAAAAGGAAAAACAAGTCTCTCTTGTCTGCTATTTAAATATCTTCTACTAATCCAGTGGAGTTGGAAAATGGCTGGAACAATATTAGTCCAAAGTTAAAATCCATCAAAAGTTTGGTACCGCTGAGAAAGAGGCACTTAAGCTAAAAATATTTAAGCTATCTTCTGTAGAATCATTAATACTACCCTTAAAGCAAACTGAGGGTGAATGGCTTATTCTGTTTGGAGTGTCTTGAGTTCAGACCCATTTATTCTGAAAAGGAAGACTTGTTCCCAGTAGCCCAAGTAAATATTTCAAAGCACGTATTAGGCCGTACGGTTTAGGCTGACGTACTTTCGAGGATGTCTTTTTTTTTTTTTTTTTTGTGACACGGGTTGGGGAGATTACTTTGTTTTCTGCAGTCTTGCTAGATCTTTATCAGTAGGGCACATTCAAATTAAAAAAAAAGGCACAACAAGAAAAATAAAAGCAAGCAGCTCAGCTCAGTGGTGAGGGGGCTTGTCATGTATTAATTTTTCATTGCTGTGGAGAATTGTACATACATAATCACTTGATTGCAGTGGGAGTTAGCGAGCTCCTATGGTGTCATTTGCATAAATCTTGTTAAGTCAATGGCAGTTAATGAAGTACAAATGAGCCTGGAGAAGGTGACATGCAAATCGTGGGTGGCAGATGGGAGGTCTGGTTTTGGGATGGCAGCTGTGTGCTCTATCTTTTTTTTATTATTTTTTTTTTTTTTATTTTATTCTTTTTTTTTTTTCTTTCCTGCCCCCTTCCCCCCCTGTTTTGTGGGTAAATAGGTTGCTAGTGGCTGGGTTTGCCTTTTTTGTTTGATTGCTTTTTA
>WUAM01000244.1:180045-202552 GCA_024336885.1 Actenoides hombroni | reverse complement strand
ACTCTATTTTTTTTTTCTCTCCTGCCCCCATCCCCCCCAGATTAGAGTGTAAATAAATACGTAAGAGCTGGCCTTGACTTTCTGGTTTCAGACCTTCTTCTATTTCCCATTTCCACTTCATCACAGATGTTCATATTATTATATAGCCCAACCACGTAACCTTGACTGTTCTTCTCCCCTGAACTGGTCAAAACGGATTTTGGCAGGTTGCCTCACCCCTTGCCTTACCCTGGGAAGTGCTGCACCTCTTATGCCCATCAAATTCCTGCATCATTTAGGAGTAGTAAACTTGAAGTCTGGATTAAAAGGAAATGTTCTAATGGTTAATGTTACACTGATGACATAGTGAAAAATTTGCCATCCATGACTTGCAAAGGTGAACTTCAGAACCCATTCTGTCCTCTCCATCTGCAAATGGCTGTACTAATGCAGAAAGTCAAATATCATATTTGGGCTTTGCTTTTAGGTAATACTTCAATTGACCTTTGCCTACCAGCTTGGCGTATTTAAGTACATTAAAGTACTCTTAATGAAATTAGGGGGTTGGTTGGGTTGGGGTTTTTTGTTTGTTTTTTGTGGGGTTTGTTTGGTTTTGTTGTGGGTTTTTTTGTTGTTGTGTTTTTTAAACTCTGAACTAAAAATGGCAAATATTTTGTAGGTCAGGACTAAGGTAGGGGCTTTGTTAGCAAATGGGGGTGGCATCACTGATTTGCTTTCCATGAAGAGGAGTTTGGTTCCTGGCTGCACAAGTGGTGGGGTTTTTTTTAAGACAGGAATAAACAAAACTGGAACTTCACGACATACATCTGAAATTTATAAAAAACAGCATTAAACATGGCAAAGTTTGTTTGAAAATGCTTTCAAGGAATGTCAAATGAAAAAAGGTCACTTTGGTTAAGGAGCTTCTGAAATACTTGAGAAGTTCTGTTGCTGCTTACGATCCCATATCAGCAAATTCTTTTAAGTACCTTTGACATTGAATCGTGTACTCCTGAGAATTCCCTGTTAACTTGTTTTGTTTAGAGACTGGCCCTTGCGTTGTCAATTTTCAATCCTTTCTCAAGTGTTTAGAAGAACATAACTGAAGCAATTTGTCCAAAACTTTCCTATTCAGGGAAAAATCTGTGCTATTTTTAAGATGTACTTAAAGCCAAAATAGGTAAGTTTTATTTAATTAAGGTTTTTTTGCTAGCAGGGCCTTGGGGCTTTAGGAAGTGCCTTTCAGATGGAAGAAGAGGATTTGAACGTAGTTTAGCTCAGACCTTGTTTTTATTAGGGTTAGTTTCAGCGCTCACTCTGGATCCGTGTCTGAGGAGATGCTTTGCTAGTAAACCGGAGCAGCGTGTCTCTTCCAACACAACTGAACAAACGCTTTGCAGGGGCCGTCTGCGCTGCGAAAGGTGAGCAGGAGAGATGCCAGGTGAGGCAGGAGCTTCTGCTTCCAACTGTTTTCTTTCCTTCCATCCGTCCGTCCCAGCTTAGGCTGTCCATTTGCATTTCTTCCCTTATTTTTCCAATGGCTGCATTTCCGCGGTTGTCTTTTTGTAACCTTTTAGCCCGAGTAGGCGGGACTGTAACCTGCTTATTCCTTACCAGTCTGCGTTGCTCAGCTTCAAAAACGAGGTTTTTAAAGCTGAATTCGGATTTTAATGGACTTTGCCCCATGTTATCTTCCTGACCTCCTGCCTGCCTACTGCTCTGAGCTGCTCAGCCTCCTTGTTCTCCTCAGTTCCCTATGGCTGCAGGTCAGTCCTGCCTCTGCTTGACTAGAGCATTTCCTCTTCCTAACCTCCTTTTCCTTTGTTAATTTTTAGCTCTAGCTGGGGACGTTTGTATGTCTGGTCACAGTGACACAATTCTTGTGTGGAATAACACCCGGGTCCTTCCCGTTGAACCGGCAAGAACATCCTATCTGAATTCTCCTTTTCCCCTGAAATACCCAGGGCTGTCTCTGCAGCTGTTAGAGCATTTCAGCGAGCGTGGCAGTGTCTTGGAAATACGTTTTGAAAAGAGATCGTCTGCCACGTCTACTCAGTCACGCTGATGTCCTTAGTCGTCCTCGCGAGCAGAAGAGCACTGTAGTGCTCCAGGCAAGTGTCAGACCCGAGACCCTCCACCATCATAAACAACAAATGCTTTTTGCAGCAGGTTTCCTGAATGTAAATGTTTACTTTGAGGCTACCAAAAGAGAGAGCAGATAAGCAACCAACTTGGCGTCTGTTGTTGCTTAATTCATACAACTTGACAGGGCGAAAGAAAACGGTATAGCCGGAGCAGGAGGAACAGACAATGGTGCAGCGAGTGTGGTGGTGCTCCCCGAGACCCACCGCTGAGCGCTGCGGCTTTTCCTCTGGCTTCTCTCTTCGGTCTGCCTTCAAAATCAGGTTGCCTTTTGAAATAAAAATGACTTGTGTCTACTTGGAGAAAAGGAGGCTCAGGGGAGTCCTCCGTGCTCTCGACAACTCCCTGAAAGGAGGTTGGAGCCAGGTGGGGTTGGTCTCTTCTCCCAAGGAATAAGCAGTGAACAGGAGGAAATGGCCTCAAGTTGCACCAGAGAAGGTTTTGGTTGGCCATTAGGACAACTGTCTTCCCTGAAAGGGTTGTCAAGGCCTGTTCCAGGCTGCCCAGGGCAGTGGTGGAGTCCCCATCCCTGGAGGGACTGAAAAACCTTGGAGATGTGGTGCTGAGGGCCATGGTTTAGTGGTGACCTGGCAGTGCTGGATTCATGGTTGGACTTGATGATCTTGAAGGTCTCTTCCAACCAAAACAATTCTATGATTCCATCTGGAGGTCACACACAACTCTAGGATTTACTTGCCTGTGTTATACTTGGGGCTTCTGTATCTAACACAGCTTTCTATGTAGGGGCTACCTGCACCAGAGCACTCAGTTCACTGTCACAAAGGACCAAACCAGTGCGATGTTGCTTCTGCTTCATCTTGTACACCAAAGCGTTCACCAAAACTACTACTGCTTTGGTTTTAATTTATTGATGCTGATGTAGGGCTTTGAGATGATTGTTTGCAAGCCCATATCAGTGTCTCTGGAGAGTGGCTTTCCAAAACTCAGAAATGCTGTGATACAAGGAACTGGTGGATGACATAATGTTATTTATTTATATCTGGTGTGAGGTGTAATTTCCTCTGTCACACTTCTGTCTAATCACAGTAATCAGTATCCAGATCTGCTTGTACAAACACGAGGGTACAGGGTTTAGCCAAATACTCTTAGTGCTGAAATCTTCTGTGTAATTCCTCCGCAATTGTTTATAATCAGAACATACACATTTTGCTGTGGTTGTAATTAGCTGATGACTAGTTGTAAAATGTTTTGTACTCGCTGTGGTTCTGCAAATTGTTAACTGGTAGCTACCAGTATAATTAAATATTTCAGAGCACTTGGCTGTGGTTGCATTGAACTGTGAAGAAATAATGTTATATAGCCAATCAAAAAGAGATACTTGTAAACTCATTTAAAGCGTCAGAGTGTGTTAGGACTATCATGGTGATGCTTATTGCAGGAGAAATTAAAGATACAGTTTTGTGCTAAGAGGCAATACAGAAATTAGTTCCTGAATTAGTTGTTAATTGATTTGGTAATTCCCTCGGGTCTGCATGCTCTTTTTTTCCCTTTTCGTTGTTGCATTCAGTTAACAGTGACTATTCCCAGTGCGCTTGAAATATTTTTTCCAATTAGATCAAATGTGCCCTTACATCAGAGGAACAGCTACAGCTACATGTACCTGCCTGGAATAATGTTTCATTTGACTGCCAAAGCTGG
Organism: Actenoides hombroni; assembly: GCA_024336885.1. Lineage (NCBI taxonomy): Eukaryota > Metazoa > Chordata > Aves > Coraciiformes > Alcedinidae > Actenoides > Actenoides hombroni. The sequence goes on along the minus strand of WUAM01000244.1, from coordinate 198,772 downwards.
GTTTGTGTGGTTTGCTGTCAGTAATTTTCAGACACTGTCCCAAGAAAAGTCTTTGAAATAAAATACTGTTGGGAAGTTCCTGGATTTGGTGGATGGATCCTTTTTGCAGTTTCAGGAAGCCTGAGGTGAAGGTTTCTACCTGCTGGTCCAAGGGCATGGCCCCTCCTGGCCCTTAGCCAAAGCAGGCAGAAAGCTGGGCAAGAACCTCACTCAGCACCTCTTGGATCGAGGCGGTTCCTTTTTCTTCTCTGTCAGTTTGTCCCACTGAGTCAGCTGCTTCCTCCTGCTTCTGGCTCCTACTGGTTTACCTTCCTGAGATGTCTGAGGGTTGCAGGAGAAAGCTGGAATTTGGGCCTTTGGCTTATATGGCTTGAATTTCTACTGCATTTCTTTTAATTGGTCTAGTATTTGAGAGTCCTTAAAATGAGGGGTTTGTCTCCCACCCTATAAATCATCCTTCTTTTATCTCTAAATACCTGCAAAAATTGTGCAGTGATAGCCCCAAGACCAAAGTGAGAACCCTATGGATGCTCGTCAGGCGTATGTAAAGATCTATAAATGAGGTATTCATAAAATTTTGAGAGAAATTAACTTTCTGTCATTGTTTTGACTGTCTATGACTGTCACCTGAAGCTAATGGGAGCCTCTGGTCCTCATAATGGAAAGAAGCTGGTGGTTTGTGAATGAATTAACCGGTTTGATTTCAGGGTGATTCACTTCATAACTCAGAAATTTGTCCTTGTGGTACAATGCATGTGAGAGTGAATACAGTGTTCTTTTATTTTACTGAATTTTTCTTAAATGTATTAAAATGTTTATTAGCGTCGATTTTGGCAAGGGACACAGAATTTCGAGAATAAGATTCTGTTTGTCCGTGTGACACAACCTCCAAAGGGAGCAAAAGGAGAACCCTGCCTTTTAGGGCAATGATGGATAGTAATAGTTCAGGAAAAAATATGACAACTTTTGGATATCCACATTAATGCCATAAGAGCTTGTAGATTGCTTATGATTGCCAGTAAGAGGTGTTAGGCTTCATCCTCTCATCCTCTTTTGGGTTTTTGTTTGTTTGGGGTTTTTTTGTTTGGTTGGGTTTGGGTTTTGGTTTTGGTTTTTTTTTGTTTGTTTTGTTTTTTTGTGTTCTTTTGTGTTGTCGTTGTTGTTGTGTTTGTTTATTCGGTTTTTAATCCATCTGAATGTAACAGTCTCACTTGTTTCTTAAAAGAGATAAAACTTCTGGGGTTGACTAGTAGTTAATGATTTCCTAGCTGATGCATCAGGGGCAATCATAGCTCTTGCACCTCATTAGGATTCAAAAGGAGATATTCCAGCTTTAGTTTGGAATGTGGTGTTGATCAGTTTAAGCATCCTTTGAGAGACTGTGGAAAGAGAATGGAAAGGAAGTAGGAGAGTGCCAGAAGATCTGTCAGCCTCGACAGAAATAGTAAGGCAGAACCTTTTCTTCTATAAAAAATTATTTTTTTTAAAAGGGCAAAAAAATCCTCCAGTCTATATCTGTGTAAAAGGAGCAGGTGCTGCTCTTTAGGATAAACCAACCAAGGATTTGTTTTCCAGTACTGTGTTCATAAGAAAGAGGGGGTTTGTTTTTACCGAGGCTCTACTCTGAACATCCTCAACTTTGTTTGCCCAGTGCTTCCCCCCAGCCTCTGTGCTTTTGGTTCCTGTAACAGTGGAGCAATGGGACTGGAGCCTGTGGGAAGCAAGCCAAGCAGGCTCTCCTGTGAAGCTTTGGAGAATTTAATACACTTGGGGTGTTCTCATCCTCTTGTGCATGCTGGTGTACTGCAAATCCTGGAGTAGATGCTGGAAACGAGTACAGAACACGGTGAAGAGGTGTCAGAATCCTTTGGGGGAGAGGAGGAGGGAATGATCAAAAGCAATGTAGATGTAAAAGAGAACATCAATAAAAAAAGCCATAATACGACTTAAAAAAATTTATTAGAATTTTCCAGTGCTAAAATGGTGTAATACATCAAGGTGGCATCTGAATGTGACATGCAGAGATTGACAGCAGTGAGGTCACTAAGGTATCTTCACTGTTGCTGCCCCTAGGCTGAGAACTAGCCCTAGCCAAATGCCTGTGGCTCAGGGTGTTTGTATCTAGATCCTGGTTTTGTAGCTGTATCTAGAAGAAGCTTACAAGAAGCATTCTTTCTATTTGAGCCATCCACATCTACCCAGATAGTTAAAACCAAAAACCTACAGCGTCACTTGGTGGCTTATTGAGCGAGTGATTTTAGAAATGGAGAGTGGGAACAATTGACCTTTAGTTATTTTTAGTGGATGAGATCTGGAGATGACTTCGTAGTAGCAATCTCTCCTCAAGCAGTAGCGGTTGCAAAGAAAAGGCTGGCAAAGACTTTGTGGGCGGAGGGGTGCTTGCAGACCTGAGTGTGCCACTCCTTGGGTTTCGGTTCCTGGCAGGTCATTCAGCGTATGGGTGCCAACCCAACCGCTCCTCTTCCACAGCCCTTTGTTTGGAGGGGACCGCTGTGTATTGGAGGTGAGTCCCTGTGCATCTGGGCTAACTTCGGTGGCTGGAGCTCTGTCCTCTGAGGGCATGGGGAATTAGGGCATGAGAAGTGACATAACAAGATTAAGTAGGAAGCTGATGACAGTTAGCAAGTGAGACTTGCCTGATAGACTTCGCTTGACACAATGATTATTAATATGTTGTAAAGATGTTTGGGGGATTCCACCATATTTGTATGGTTGCCAGCAAAATGTTGACAGTTGCATTGTGGTTAATAAATTCATTTAGATTTATAAGCATTGTTTACAGAACCTGTTCGCCTGCTGAAACTCTAACAGCATCTGTTCCTTCGTACTAATTAACTGCTAATTACGAATGAGCTTTGTGTGTTTGTCAGTATAACTGGCTCATGCATTTTGTAAGGAACATTAACAAATTGATTTACATAGTGGTAAAGCAATCAAAAGAGTAAACTGAACAGCACGCTCTTAAAGCCCTTTAGCCTAATTTTTTGAACGAAGCAAACTTTGGGCATTCTGTATATTTTCAGAATTCCTTTGCTACCTTTTAATTCCGTGGTAATTCCAAATGAATCTGAATGAGGGGTGTTGAGCCGATATCCCTTGTTTCTTGTTTATGGTTTTGGGGTTTTTTTTAATTAAGAAAACCCAACATTGCCACTGTTAGAATTTAACACATTTACCCAGAGTGTAAGTAGCTGTGGCAAACGAAAAATAGTAAATGGCATGAAGAAAGAATATTGTGGGGGATGGTCTTTGAAATGTAGGCACTCTAACTACAACTGCTTTGTAACCCGTCTTCGAAATACCTACTGTGCAAGTCCTTGCACTTTTGTTACAATGCTGTTTGCTCTAATCTTGGGTTTATTCTTCAAAATCACCCTGACTGCAGTAATTATCTACACATCCTTAGAGCAGGCTCAGCAGACAGACCAGATGTTGGCACTTCAATATTTTGAGTTTAAAGGGAGTAATTCAGTAGTGCAGTTCTTAAGGAAAAACAGAATAAAATTGGCATTTATTTTGCGTGAGTTAGAACAAGGAGAAAAATCTGAATGTTGTGTTTATTATAAAGGATCCTTCCTGTTACGATAAATTGGAGATGAGTGATACGATTAGATGACATGGATATATTTCACTTACAGTTGTCCTAGAGCTGTAAAGCTTGAAATGAGCCTTGTAACTAGTATTAGGGAGAAGGCAAAAGTAATGCAAACACACAGTTGCAGGATTTCCTTTTCCTGAGCGGCTTAATGTAACCATGAGGAATACACGAGGTAGTTTATATAGACTAAAACTTGCCAGAAAAAAAACCTTAATTGCTTTTTTGATGGAATTTCAAGATAAGTGTGTGAAGCAAACATAACAGATGTCAAATATTTGGATTTCAGTAGAGCATTTTGAGGCCACCTCGCCAGATCTTCATTGAGAGTGGATCCAAATGCCTTAGGCTAAAAGCTGTGATGTGGCTTGAAAACGGTCTGTGAGGTCAAAAGCAAATGCTAAATCCAGGCCACGAGCTGAGGTGGCTGGGAGGAAGACCCAGCTTTGTCCAGCTCGAGGGCTGGTGCCGTTCAGCAGCGCCATTAGCGACGGTGTTGGGAACACAAGCGACTGCACAGTGATCCTGTTGGTCAGCCCCAGGGTAAAGCTGATGCACCAGGAGGGAGAGGTGCAGCCATGAGGGGACGAGGACTGCCGCTGGTGACTGAATGAAAGGAGATTTGACTTGTAAGTCACTTGCAAGTCACTTAATGGAAGCCAGAGCATCCTGGTCTATCCTAACTACTTGCACACACCAGACTTTCCTCATTCCTTCATGTTCGCTATTTATAGCAAATTCTTGATGAAGCACTGAGTGTTCTCTCTTACCAGTGCTAGGTGCTTGCTTTCAAAAGCATCTTTTCATCCTTGTTTAAACAAAAACAAAGGCAATGTGGTAAAGTAAGATAGAATGAGAGGTGAGCTCAGATTAACCTGACTTAGAGACACACACACCCTGCATTGCTGTATCCAGCTCTGGAATCCTGTTGGAGCGGGGCCAGAGGAGGCCACAGCAATGATCCAAGGGCTGGAACCCCTCTGCTGTGAGGCCAGGATGAGAGAGTTGGGCTTGTTCAGCTCAGAGAAAAGAAGGCTCTGGGGAGACCTTATTGAGACCTCCATGGGCCCTCTAGCTATTGATCAGCGTTGATCAGATCCCCTCTCAGTCTTCTCTTCTTCAGACTAAACAGCCCCTGGTCTCTCGGCCTGTCCTCTGCACAGAGGTGGCTCCAGTCCCCTCAGCATCTTTGTTGCCTCCACTGGATTCTCCAGTCATTCCTTGTCCCTCTTGAACTGGGGACCCAGAACTAGCCACGGTGCTCCAGATATGGCCTCACTGGGACAGAGTCACAGAATCACAGAATGTTAGGGGTTGGAAGGGACCTTGAAAGATCACCTAGTCCAACCCCCCTGCCAGAACAGGATCCACCTAGAGCAGGTGTCCTCCCTCAACCCGCTGGTCACACTGTTCTTAATGCACCCCAGGAGACCATTGGCCTTTTTGGCCACAAGGGCCCATTGCTTGCTCATGGTGAACCTGTCCCCCAGGACTCCCAGGTACTTGTCCACAGAGCTGCTTTCCAGCAGGTCACCCTGTGGTTTCTCTCTTGGACTCTTGCTGAGGTAGACCTGGAGGTGCCAGCTGCCTGCAAGCTCGACTTGAGAAGTGCTGGTGAATGAATGGTGGATATGCTTTGTGGATAAAGCCCTCTGCATCACAGAGTAAGGGAGATGCAAGTCAAGTGCTGGGAATGACATGTGAGCCAATTGAGAGCCATACTCTGCTCACAAGTTTGTTAAAGACACACACTCATTAAGGAGAGGGTTCCAGGGGAAAATCCCACCTCTGCTGCTCTAAAGCCAGATCAGTCTCTGGCTGAAGGTGCTATCCTCTGGCCATCATGGTAATCGGGGCACGTTAGCAGTAGTGATGTGAGTTCCCATGTCAGAGCACTGCTTGTAAGATTAGAGGGCTAATTACAGGTAGTTTAGCTGTAATTAGTTCTAATTATACATGGGAAATCTACAGTGTATTTGCCAGGAAAAAGAAGCGTTGCTGCTATGCTCTGAGACACATGTGCACAGGTATGGGGTGATGAGGAGGTGATGATTTCAGGCTTCATACGACGGGTAAGCTTCTGGACTTTGGGGGACATCAGTCTGTCACATGTTCTCATCAAAGAAATAATGAAAGCTTAGTGACTTGGATTTTCTTTTAAAAAGGGAAGAGTGGACTTTGTTAAAAAGGGGGGGAAACTGTTGAAACAGTGAGATTCTGGAGATCAGGCTGAGCACTGAGTATGTTTCTGTCCCTGTTAGAACTAATATGATTCTTTGTCACAAAAGAAAAATACCAAGACGTACCATTTGCAGAAGGGTTTATAGTACAGTATATCACCCTATTATGAATGACAGTATTTAAATGGTTGGGTAGAGAACTGGAGAACTGCTACAAATCAAGTAGCTAGATTAACATCTAATGTTCTTCTCTCGTGTGAATATTTCAGGGGGGAAAAGTTAAGAAATCTTTGAGTGTGGGAGTTATTGGAAAGAAAAACCAATTAAAATAGCAAAGAAAGTGGTTGGATTGTTTAGAAATTCTACTGTCTGAAAGTCAGCAATATATCAGAATGGAGGAAAATAGGGATCTGTTTAAGGCAGGTGTCATCACTTTAGGAATCAAAGTTTTACAAGCTGTTTCATGGCCAAAATGAAACCCAAAAACTCTTCTGTGGGGAGATGCACTGTAAATCCTAGCGTAAAAGCAGAGCAGTGAGCCATGAGCAAGCTGGACGAGGGCAAATTGTTCTCAGGATGCAAACCGGGGCAGTCTAGAAATCCATATGGTTGGTGTGCTTCACATAAAATAAATACTCAGGTCTGAGTCTTAATATATGTGAATATTTATTATTTTTTTGAACCGGGTCTCCTGAAGTACATAGATTTCTGATTTCCAGTGCCTCGTCTGGAGGCTGCTCCATGCAGACCCTTTCAGCTGCAGTTAAGAGCATGTGCATCCATCCATCCGCTCAAGTGTCCTCAACATGTTGAAGACTTGACGTGTCAGTTTTGTTTAAGCTAAAGATCTTCTCCAGAGTGCTTCGTGAATTGGCCCTTTGTACAGCAAACGCTGCCGTCAATTTGTCATTCAGGGCAATACTGTATTTGTAGGTGAGAAATAATAGGTGTGTGATCATTGTTGTTAGGGCTCTAATCTTGCCACGCAGTGATTTCTGTAATTCCTGACGCAGATTAAGTCGCACTCAATTCAAATTAAGTGACACTTCTTAGTGTCGATGCCATGCAGTGAAGCAAGAGGTTTCTCGCATGTTTATGGAGCGTGAAGACTGCAAGCTCCCTGCTTCTGCAGAAGGTGAGGAGGAAAACAAAAGCAAGGGGCTTTAAAGGTAAGAGAGTTATTCTTTTTTAATCCATTGTTATCCATTGTGAGAATGCCAGCACAACGGATAACAGAATGAGAGGGACAGAACTCAAATGGGAAATAATGCTGCTGTGAGAAGCCAGAGAACCAAGGAGAAGCAAAATCAGTATTAAACAGTGAAGAGAAAGGAGGGCAGACACTGAACAAAGACCATGCAGGAGATAGGACGTGAGAATAAAAAACCACGTGACATTTTCAGTAACACTAAAAAACTTGAGCATCTTTCAGAGTGGCACACAGGTCCCTGGAGGCATCTGGTTCTTCAGGTGTTGGTGTCTTGAAGGATGGTGATCGATCGCTAGCTTGAAGCGATGCATCGATGCCTCTGGTCCTCTGCTTCTTCGGCACCTTGTCAATGTCTCTGAGCTGTTTCCAATTGAACAGGCTGAAGAGCTTTTGGTCTGTAGATTTCGGTAACGAACGTGTTGGAGTTGATGATGTCAGAATGCTGATTTTTCCACTGTTGCAATCGGAAGGCAAGATATCAATGTTATTCCAGAATAGTTCTGGTGGTTTATAAAATATTTGCTTAAAATATATATGATGGGAACTTGAAAATGTGGAGAGTAATCCAAGAGGGATTTGAGAGAGTAAACATCTCTCTGCCGTGAGTGTAGAGCACCTGCGTGGGCTGAGGCCAATTGCCAGTGCAGGATCAGTTCCCAGAAACACGAGCGTACTGGACTGAGCCAAGGGCTTCCGTGGGTTTGGTTGAGCTGGACAAAAGCTTCAGAGAGCAGCAGGTCTCTTGTGTGCTTGGAGAATCACTCTGTCAGAGAACCCTCATTTCTGAAGTCACAGCAGATACAGGCCTGTCATAATTCAGGGACTGTAGCTTCTAAAATCAGGTTTGGTTAAAGTTTTATGCTTTTGCAGGAATGCTTTATTTCGTAGGTATTTTCTTCTCCAGGGTTTCTGAGCAGTGCTGGTGGCCTGGCCCCAACAAGCTCTTGTATGGCATTAGCAGCGACGGCACAGAAGTTTTACTTTTCGATAACACAGCAGCGTTTGGGTGCCTGATTTGCTTTCCTTGGCTGATGTTGTGTCATTTTATTAGAAATAAGATCTATTTGGTGTAGAAATTCTTGGGTTTTCTGGCAATGCATCATGAGTCAGTAGGTAGTTTTGCTGGCCAGTGAATTCTGCTGTGTACTTTTTCTTTCTTTCTTCTAGTTGTTCTAGGCTTTATAGATAATGTATTTTACATTTGGAATTTAAATATTAAATTTTTCTGGAAGATGAATGAGTGTCTCTTGGGTTTTTTGTTAGAAGTTGAACAGTTTGTGATCCTTGCATCCTCAAATGAGAGAATAAGCAAGATACTTCATGAACAGTGAAACCACAGAAGGCAAGGTTTTTTCTATGTGACCTTCCTCTCTAATATGTTCATCTTGGCTCCCATGAGGTCAACCCTCTGCACAGCATTTCCAGTGTTCCCACTGACAATGTTCTCTAAACCAACTGTAACTGTGGTCTGAAATTCCTGTTAAAAAAAAAAAATAAATTAAAAGGACACAAATTGCCTAATTTTTTCACCCCACCTTGTCTGAGGGGTAGGAGATAATGTGTGCTATGGCTGCTACCAACCTGCAGGCAGGCTCGTGGTCCATCCTCTTAGCAGAATAGACCAAGCTCTAACTGCACTCTATTTTCTAAGTTAGGGACTTTTGGACATAGAGGCAAATATGAAATGTCACAGAACTTGTCAAAACATCCCTTTGGTGTCCCTGCCCCTCCATCAAATCTTGGTTGACATCAAACTTAAAGTTATAAAAGACTGGAAAGGAGACTTCAAGTGTTGCCTCTTAGAAACCTGATGAAAACGCAACTCAAAATACCACTTTAAAATGCTTTTGGCTGCCCAGTGATGGGCCAGGCTGTTCTGTTCTGCCAGTCTTCTTTCCACCTCACGCAGCCCTTCGTGCTCTCATGTTATGTTAGTGAAAAATAATCCTTGGGTTACACGTGGAAAAGCAAGAGCATTACTTTGAAATGAAGTGTGTATTTCTGTCTGGACCAGCTGCCTGGTCTACCTTGTGTTTATTATTTGTTTTCACATGCATTGGCAGGATTTTGTATGAGTGAGTCTGTTTGGTATCCAGGCACGATGTTATTTGCCCTTCTTTGTGTGAGTGGTTTGAGGTACTTATAATGTACCTTGCTTAGTACAAGAAAGACACAGACCTGCAGAGGAGGCCACAAAAAGGATCCAGGGGCTGGAACCCCTCTGCTGTGAGGCCAGACTGAGAGAGTTGGGGTTGTTCAGCCTGGAGAAGAGAAGGCTCCAGGGACACCTTCTTGTGGCCTTTCTGTATTTAAATGGGCCTGTCAGAAAGATGGGAACAATCTTTTTAGCAGGGCCTGTTGTGACAGGATAAGGGGTGGTGGTTTAAAACTACAATAGAGGAAATTTAGTCTAGATAAAGGAAGTAATTTTTTACAGTGAGGGTGGTAAGACCCTGGCCCAGATTGCCCAGAGAGGTGGTCGATGCCCCATCCCTGGAAACATTCCAGCTGAGGTTGGACAGGGCTCTAAGCTACCTGCTCTAGTTGCAGATGTCCCTGCGCATGGCAGGGAAGTTGGACTAGATGACCTTGAAAGCTCTTTTCCCACCCAAACCAGTCTGTGATTCTGTTCTTGCCCCGTGCCAAACATGGGGCCTGTGGCCGTTTCCAGATAAGATTTCCGTTTAAGTACATTGAATGAGTTTGTGCCTTGTAGAAGTATCATAAAAGAAAATAGAAAAATAAAGATATTTAAGGAAAAAAAAAAAAAGAAGGGGAATGGGACACCTGCCCACACAGAGCAGATCTCTTTCCTTACTCTAAAAAAAACAACTTCTGTGCACCTCTATCAGCCTTACAGGCTGTGTCACCCTGTTGTGAAGTCCTGCCCTCAGACCTTCTGGAGTCAGAGTTCAGAAGAGCACCCATCCAGCCCTCCTGGCAGGGAGCTGTGCAGGGAGAGGGCACCCTCTGTACCTTGCCTGAGAGGTTTGGAAGGGCAGGTGTAGGAACTGGAGCAGGTTAGTTAGGCTCGCTGCCCGTTCTCTTTAATTATCTCTCCGTAGTGTGTCTGTCCCTCATTACTGGGGGTTGTGTCCGGTGCTGGCTGTGAAGAGCCGTTGCCGTTAAACTAGTGATGATAGTAACAAATTAATGCACGGCTGCCCTTTTTCTCGGGCTGCGTAAAGAATAATCTATTAGCACAAACTACTTGGAGAGACTGTGATTTAAATATTTCAGCATTGCAACATCTACTACTTCTCTGGCCGATTTCTGACAGCCTCCTGGCAGCGTTGGCTTTCTGACGTCGCTACGCGATAGCTGTGGCTTTTCCCTCGTTATTTAGTTTGGAGGCTCCTCGAATCGGTTCCCTTTCAGCTGAAAGGTATCCTGGCTGTGGTGCTCGCCAGAGCTCTGAGTAAAAATGACTTTGTTCTCTACTATGTTAAATTGGCTGGTTAATTCTGGTGTTATTTACCCTGTAATTCATTAGTTTTACTCTACCATTGGCAGCTGACAGGCTGTAATTTCATGCCTTGCAATAAAAGATGTCTCATAATCTGCTTCATTTAGCAGCAAGAGAATTTAATGAAATTAACTGCAGTCCTAATTATGCCAGTGAATACTAAAGACTGCTATCAAGTTTCCTCAGAAAAGGACAAGGTCCACCTCATGAAGGATTTAGAATATAATTTCCTGGGAAAAGTTGCAAATGACTTCTTCTATTGGCCAACAAGGGCCAATTACAAGTGCTGATATGACTTTAATGAACTAGTTTGCTCTGAGTATGTCTCACAAGGAATAATAATTTTGTATTTTTGAGCAAGTTTTTAGAGGTTTCTCTCCTTAGAATAGCTGATCTATGAGAATTTGTTATTTTGCTTCTGTTTCGAAGAATTTTTCCCCATCTTTTGGGGTGCCTGATGCTGAATGCCAGCAACTGGGGAGTGTGTGCTTTGGGTATGGAGTGAGGGTAGTGGGTTTTGGAGATCTTCAGCCCAGAGGACATGAGACAATTTGTTTTCATACGCCATAATTCACTGGAAAGTTCATAGCTCAGTTGCATAAATGCCACTAATTGAAATAAGAAAACAAAAGAAACACGATGTGCTGATGTTGAATCGAAGAATTACTGATACTGAGGAGCATTCTTAGGGCTGTGGAAACTCTGAGGCTGCTCCTTGCAGCTTTGTACAAGGTTTCTTCTGATACATGCTTCTCCCCCCCTGCCCCCTGTGTATTTTCATGGATTTGTATTGGGGAAAAAAAAGCTCTTTCTCCATTTACTGGCAGGGTTTTCTTGATTTCCATTCCAAAGTATGAGTGGATATCTTTGCCAAATAGGCGCTAACTGCTTTCTAAGCACTGCCACACTTAGACAACACGATGTGAAATGTAACCACCATTTTATGGCTTAAATGATGTTAAATGTAGTTAATTGGAAAAACTTTTAACTGCAGAGAATTTCCCTATGAATAGCCTTCATAATAACCATCTCACTATAAAACGCAAAATGCTTTGCTCACAAGGACAACTGTACTATAAAGGTGAAGTGTATTGATCGAATTACCTGGGATAATAAACTTCGGATGAATAGCTCCTCTATTGATGAATGGGAGAAGTCTTCCTTTTTCCCTAATGCTGTTAGTGTGATGGGAAGGCAATTGCGAGAACAGTATTACAGAGTACGTAGTTGTTTGGAGCACAGTTTATATTTTTAAGTTAAATAGCTGGGTGAAATTGCTGATGGAAAATGCCATTGGATTTTTATTTTTTTTTTTACTGTTTCTGTTCCTTTTTTCTTTTTAAGCTGTAATTTGTACAGAGTACAATCATCTTCCTTCAGATAAAAAGTTATAGGACTATATAAAAGTGAGTATGTGTGGGGAAAGAGACTTTTAATGGTCAGTATTTGCGACAACTTGCAAAACTGGATAAAGAGAGAGCAATGAACTTCTCCATACACAGCAGTGAAAAGTAAGGTCACAGACCAGCTGGATTCAGGTACTGGAGATGATTGTATCAAAAGAGTTTAGCAGCTCAGGAAAGAGGAGGAAGTATGATGGAAGGGAGCTTAGAAGCAGAAGAGATGTTCTGGGTTTTGTTGCTTAGCACGTGCTCTTTCCTTTGCTTTCTGCTTAGCAGGAACTTCATGGATTTGTTACATTTCTGGGAAAGCAAAGCCAGATGATGGGTGTAACAGCTTGAGTTTGGAGACGTCAGCTACCTAGGCAACTTCAGATACAGAGCTTGAAATAAACCTAACCCAGACCTTTTTTTATCTTTCAGAATACAAACAGAAAACTCTGTATTTTTATTCAATGTATAGTGGCCACCTGTAGCTGAGTTTACAGGTGAAGAATAAAATGAGGGGTGAAGAGCATGGGATGGATTAAGAAAATTCATTCATGGAACATTTTGGCAAATCCTCAGAATTGTTGGTCGAAGTGAGTAGAGACAATAGAGAGTATTCAGATATGTGTGTTCTTGAAGCATGGTTTATACCATCAGGTGAAAAAGACTGGAAGTGAAAAAGAACCATCAGGAGCTGATCAACTGTAGTATTCATATGGCAAGCTTTAAAACTATTGCCCGAAAAGAGAGCTGTCCATATTTCAGGGGAAAGTATCCAGCCATAAAAGTATAGCGTAAGCCTTTCAACTTCCTGCAGAAGGGGAGTGAGGATGTACTAGGAAACATGAAAATAATACATGGATTTAAATTGCTTATGGTGAAGGAAACTGTGGAATTCGTATTCATATTAGACATAGAAGCTCAGGATGGAAAGAAGGATATATTATTATTTGACACTTTATTTAAAAAATAGCCAAACTTGACTTGGGTACTAAATGGGATTATGGTGTTCAAGCATTTTTCTTCTCAAATTTGTAAAGGTCCTATTAAAGCAGAGAGCTTTTAGTTATTATAGTTTAATTTGTCCATGCAATATGCTTTAAGATCATTAGACACACAATTTAAATTAATTAAAAAAAAAAAAAAGTCCTTAAATTATGGAGTGAAAAAATACATGTAGCCCCCATGCCTGGAGATGTGGATGTGGTGCCGAGAGACATGGTTTAGTGGTGACCTGGCAGTGCTGGACTAACAGTTGGACTTGATGATCTTGAAGGTTTCCTCCCAGTGATTCTGTGATTCCATGATGCAGTTTCTTAAGTTTTTATAACAATAGTTTTTATCTTCTTAGGATAAGTCTCCAAAGGTCCCTTGCTCCAAAGGTTGAACTGGGCAAGCTAGTATATGCTGAAAGTCTCGGTCAGGTAGCAGGAAGACAAGTGAGGAAGGGAACCAGGTGCAGCAACAAGTTTCAGGAAAGCATTGCTGCACGTAAGCATCGTAGGAATGAAATGAACCATTGGACCACATCATTCAAATCCAAACCTTAAGTATTACTAAAATAAATCCTTTTTAATAAGGTAATAACCAAAACCAAATCATAATAACCAAGACCACAATATTGGGTTTAAATACTGTCATATAATTATCTCTTTGCAGTGAAGAGCTTTCATGATGTGTACCGTCCAGCCTGATTATTTTACTGTGTTGTTCATTTGGTGTATGCAAAGTATGAAAAAATTACCTAAGAGGCTGTAAATCTTGAACGAACTGAAATGTCGTATCATAGATCTAATTTGCAGCAATTTGAAATAGGACCTGCTGTAAGAAACAGATTCAAAGCTGGGTTGCTTCATTCTACATATCGGAAGAAATTGTCTTGGAGAAGTTCTGAGATGATGTGAAATATTGGCGTGATCACCATGTTGTTTTAGAGAGAGATACGGATACACACACACGCACACGTATTTATATGAGAAATCCCCATACAAAAAAATACATGTAAAATAATTATACTGTAGCAATGGAAAAGCTGGATCAGAGGGCAACTGGAACGAAACAGGGATTTGAGAATATCTGTGTGTTCAAAAGGTGAGAGTGAGCCAGGTCTGCAATCTTTGGGAAGAGATTAAGAGGAACCTTCTTTTAATGGCCGGGATTGATTCCGCGAGGCTGTTTGAGCTCGTGTCAAGCACGACGCAAGGGGGCAAGAACTTGGGCTGGAGGAGAGGCCAAGCACCGCAGGAATGCGGGTGGAACCTGAATAGTGATAGAACTGACATTTGTCATAATGTTACATGCAAAAATCAGTCTGGATTATTATCAAGTGTTAGCTTGGCTAAGGGCTTTTCGAGTTCATTCCTTAATGCAATTCACTTTCTGCCGGCTACCTTCGAACTTTGGGAGAATAATGTTTAGTTGATACCAGTGAGCTCCGCCGCCAAACTTTCAGCACCCAAAATTAAAAGCTCTATTTAAAATGTGAACTAGATCAGAAGCCCACAGAGGCAGAAACTTGGCTGTGTCAAGGGGCTTTGATGTCCATAATGTCTATTGTTTAATGGCTGCTTTTTGCTTTTAAATGCCAATGCACAGCATGGAGGCCTGGCCCTCCCATTGTGCAACAGAGGGTGCTTTGGGTGGGGGGTGGGGAAGGAGAAATCTTACACCCTGCCAGCACAAAGTTGACAGGTACGAAGGCTTTTGGAGATCTTTCTTAAGAAATTGTGCGCTGCAGTGTGCAAATCCAAAGTAAGGTGCTGTGCGCGCATGTGTGCGAGAGAAAGTTAGCAGTCAGTCAGGTTTTATCTCTTAATGAATAGAGACTGCTGAAGTAAGGGTTAGGTAATTGAGTTTATAATTAATTAGCCATAACCCTCATCAGATAAAGCAGTTGTCGAGATTTTTTTTTATCTCCTTTCTCTCCCCAGGGCCTGCCCTTCTTTGTCCTTGCACTGACAGCCAGCACTTATCTTAGGCCTTCTCCAGGTCCGTGCCCATCAACCCCTCCTCCCCTGGGCTGATTTTTGGTGGTCATCCGAGACCCTTATTGTCCTGTAAGGCTCACAATCAGCCTAGCTGTCGGGTGCCGGAATGATGAATTAGCAGTAGGAGTTAACGTGTAGGTGAACTCCAGATTAGACTCCCGATAGCTCGCCGAGCAGCTTCTATGTGTTAGTCACTCTCCCCGGTGCTGATACGCTGCTGACACTTTGCAACAAAGAGGTTAAAAAGGTAGATTTAGTAAAAGAAATGGTGTATTTCTCCAGAAAGTTAGGGTGCTTACAAAGAAACCTTAATTTCTTCTGCTGTGCAATTTGCCGCAACAATACCGAGAAAATAAATTAGATTTTACACTGTTTCTTTTGGTGACCTTATCTCCCTTATATTGTGGGTTGAACTAGTTTACTTGCAGTAGGGGGAGAAACTTTAGACACGTATCTTAAAAGCATCAAGATTGTAAAAGGTGTCTAGTCCCTCTCCCCGCTGAGCTAGATTAAGGGGATTTGGGCATTGAATTTATCCTCTACCAAAGCACCATCCTTTTATGGGTGCATTGGAGGAAAGGAGCCTTCGTGCTGTGTTTACAGTAGGCTTGTGACACTGAGCTGGGTTTGGTTTTTTTTTTAGAGAGGTTTACCTGCTGGAGGAGAAAAATGTTCAGAAACAAGTCTGTGGCTTTTCTCTTCATCTGGAGTTTTTGTATTAGAGATGAAGACTTGCGTGTCTTAAATATTGACTTCGTGCTTTGGCTCAGCACCGCTTCTCCTTAATCTGAGTGGCAGCACTAGAAAGTGTAACAAAGTGTCTTGATGCAAGAAAGGCTTGATTCTTTTTGAAAGTATATAAAGCGTTATTTTTCTGTGGTCTCCTTAATTTCCAAGTCAACTGGAAAAGCTTTCCTTTTTCCTTGTCGTTTCAGCGGCAAGACGCGTTTTTAGTTTGACTTCAATTCTTTTTGGACTCGAGCAGCAGAAGCTTCCCCGGGCGCACGTATGCCTTTCGAGGATCTTACTGAAAGTTAAATCCGTAATATATTAGTTAACCTCCATTTAAGATGACAGTGTAAGTGCATAAAAGGTATTACTGATGGCAGAACAAACCTGTTCCATTTTGGAATAATAGCTTAGTAATTGTCCTAGTGGGTCTTACAACCCTGCAGCTGCTGTGCTGTGGTGCTCTGGGTTTGGGAAGCTCTTCAGTAGTGCAAGATGTGTACTTTATCCAAGCACAGGCAAGCACATTTTCAGGTACCTCACTGCTAAGTGATTGATCTAGCGGAGGACTAAAGGAAGCAGTTCTGTTTTGGCATGAGCTGAGACAGGGAAAATTCCCATTAGAGATGAAGAAGCATTTATTTATTGGGTTGGGTTTTTTTCCGCCAAGAGGGCTTTCAGGTATTGAGCAAATATCTAAAGAGGCTGTGAAATCTACATACTTGGAGATGGCTCCAAGGGTGACATGGAGATGGCCCCTAGAGAGTCAACTGGACAAGGGCCTACACTTGATCGACATTGGCCTGTCACTGAGCAGAGGGCTGGACTGGAAGACCTCTCCAGGTCTTTCCAACATGCCTTGTTTTGATTCTATCAATCTAGGTAGCGTTCAGGTAATCTGATGTGCAAAGTCATGTTTTATACATTGCTGACCTTTACACTTCTGGGACACTAGTGAGATCTGTATTTGTATTTCAGTGAATTTAGCTTATTTTAGGCCATGTAAAATAGTAAGAAAAGATTGGTGGAGGATCACTTTGGAGAAGAGTGAAAAGCGGTGATGGCCTAATATAAGGTCCTCTGTTCTCAGCAGCAGAGTCCTGCTGCATTGCAGGTTCTGCTCATCTTATGGGAATGCTGCTGCCATTCTAAAGGTCTTCATGGAGGAGACTTTGCTGGAACTTTTCATTCATGCACAGTTGAGAGAAAAATACAAATGCCCAAGGAAGCCTGGACACAAAATCACCTCTGCACATGACTCTTAACCCACCCGACCCCAAACCCTGTGTATTGAATTCTTAGCCTGTATGTAGTATATGAAGACAGAGTTGCCAGTGGGATATTGGAGTACCTCAACCCACTTCTACAGCCTCATTTCACTAACTCTGTGATGAAAAAAAAAAGAAAAGCTTTCTGCTGGTGATCAACAATCTTTCTTCTGTCTTTTAATATGGCAAGGGGAGCCTCTTGTAGCCCATATGGATTTTCCTACACGCAGCTCCTAGTTGTGGGTCAGGATGGCTGGATTTTTTGGTTTGCATCTTGCAACTGGAAGTGAAGCAAAGGGAGCAAACAGCCTTCTTGTCCCCCAAAGAGGCTCTTAGTTGGGTTTTATCTGAGAGACACCAAGCATGAATACAGTGGAAGAAAAGAAGATAATGATCATCTCTATAATGCAAAAGCTGTGCCAGAATTTTTTTCCAGGTTGAGAATTTGTATTTCAAATGAGTATCAACCTTGTATTGTGTTATCTCATGCAGAAGAGTAAACTAAGTGTGCATTGCTTCTAATTCTAGGAAACAGTGGAGGGGGAAAAGCTTTTGCTTTAAATTGGTGTCTGAAATGTAAGATACTGGGAAACACTATCATTACTATCCCTGAAAAATTATGTTAAAGCAAAGCTGACAGTGTCTTCTGGGAGAAAAAGATTAATAGGATGGATTCAGTCTAGCTTGAACTGGTGTCTACATGGTTGGGTTTAGGATAGAAGAATAGTCTTCTTGTTTAGCTTTCACTAATTTGGTTTTATCAGCAGTGTGTATATTGAATATATATTACATATACAAAAAGTAATAAATCATAGAAAACTAATAATAAACTACATATTAATGTAGTTAATGTAGTTGTGGTTTCAAGTTTTTTTTTCTTTTGAATAGAACTCATTTTCTTCTCTAATACCCATTTTACTATAGCTATTAGAGAAAACTGTGTAAAGTAGATCAACTCTTTCAGGTTTTTTAGTTGCTGTTGGTAAAGGGAAATGACATGCTAAAGAATGTTCAGAGGAGGTTTTAGCTGTCATCTTCCAATGTTCACATCTTCATAAACAAGTGGAGTATGTTATAGGACACGTTAAAGAATGTCCATGTTTTAAATTAATACTGAGATTGACTTATATGGAATAGAGAAGTGTGGAGGAAAGAGATAATTAAAATTTTGTAGCCCTTCAAAGCTTAGAAAATAGTAACTAGCATCTACAGGAAGATCACGGGGGGTGGTGTTTAAAGCAGTTGAGAGGTAGCTCACTCATACCAACTCGGCTGCAGACCACGGCTTTTGGTCAAATGAATAAAATTCTTGCTTCTGTGGACAACAGTATAATAACTTCATTATTTCGAAGGAGTAGTGGGAGATACCAGTGAATTTTTTCATGATGCCAGTACAAAAATTTGTCTCATCTCGGTGCCATGGCCCTTCGCCAATACACTCACGAGAACAATAAAGTGTCTGTGAGTACGGAAGACAGGAGAATGTTTCTGAAAGGCTGGACAAGAGTCGTGAAGGCAAGCGAACATCCTTTTGAGCTTGTAAGGCAGCACTGATACTGATCGCAACTAATACCACGATGCTGTGAGCGGTTCAGCATCCTAGCAGGGTATGATATATCGTCTGTAGCAGCCAGATTTCTGCTCTTCCAGGGTATTAATTGTTTTGAAATCTCTAGGGTACAGCATGAGGTACATACCATTTTGTTTTGCTTTTTAAACACTCAAATTACGGTACTGTTTTATAGGGTGTTCTCCTGAGAGATGCTAGGGGCAGTGATGGAAGCTTTCAAGTAGTGAAAGCTCTTTTCTTTTTTATTTATTTTTATTATTTTTTTTAATGGGGGGGAAAAAAAGAAAAAAGAAAAAAAAAGGGGGGGGGGGGG
>WUAM01000244.1:154471-165252 GCA_024336885.1 Actenoides hombroni | reverse complement strand
GAACAGAAGGAAAAACTTATTTGCTGTGAGGGTGCCAGAGCCTGGCCCAGGCTGCCCAGAGAGGCTGTGGAGTCTCCTCTGGAGAGATTCCAAACCTTCCTGGACAACGTGATCCTGGGCACCCTGCTCTGAGTGACCCTGCTGGAGCAGGAGGGTTGGATGAGATGATCCCCAGAGGTCCCTTCCAACCCCTGCCATGCTGGGATTCTGTGTGATTCTGTCCACTTTTATCAGAACCCGATCTGTGGAAGTATTGAGTCCCTGTGGTAGGTACTGTACATGGCATCTCCACTGGGACATTTCAGTAAGATCTTCAGTAACCAAAGGGCTGTATGAATTCATTGGGAACTGTTTTCTGACTTGGTTTTGGAGCTTACAGTTTCCTAGGGAAGTGCATTGCTAAAGCATGGCTCGATTTACCACCTTTAGTGTGCTACAGTATGTTATATTTGGTTTTCAAAGTCACCTGCTGTTTTCAAGCTGAGAGCAGGTTAACATTATTCAGTAGGAGTCCTTGTCCATTTGAACACGATGATGACTTTCAGTCTCAACTGTTGATTGTTAGCTTTTGTCACTGATGTTTAGGTTGAATATGATTTGTGGAAAGGTGAGTCACCTTGCGCACCTCCTTTCCTCTCTGATCACACCTCTTTCATTAAATTGTCCAGAACTTATTGGAGAAACATTGTATTTGCCCTGTTTTCATTTTGCTGCTCTTGCCTGGAATTTGGTGTCCCTTTGGGGCTGGAATGAACAACTAGGAGGGTTTCCATTGTGTTATCACCTTACTGCAGAGAGAGTGAGAGCATAAACCTGGCTTCCTTCCTCCTCATTGAAAGGCTGAGCCTGGGCAACCAGTAGTCCCCAGGAACATGCTGAGGGGAGCACAAACCATACAGGAGAATCCTCACTCACCCTGAGGTTCACCAGTTATTTTACAGAGCTAGGAAACATACTGAGCATGGTGGTTTTATCGAATAGGTGTGCGTAGAATTCATTGCTAATGGGCTTTCTTTACCCATCGGACAAAGCCAGCGCTGATACAGCCTTTTCTATTTCCATGACTTGCTTTTATGAAAGCTACACGTAGAAGCTTTTCCACCTCAACTGCAAATGCTGAAGCTGCTGATAGAGAAGACGTGCATCATGGGAGAAGGAGGAAAAAATCCCAAGTAACTCACAGGGGAAAGCATACCTAAAAATGCTGCAATGATATTTATATCTCTCTGTCTTAAATAGTTGTGTGTTGGGCAAAAATGTTGATTCTTTTTTCATCTCCTAGGGTATGCTGCTAAAGCGAAGTGGCAAGTCATTGAATAAAGAGTGGAAGAAGAAATACGTGACGTTGTGCGACAACGGCGTGCTGACCTACCATCCTAGTTTACATGTAAGTACACCCAGTTCTCGCAGTGTTCGGCAGCATCAGGCCCTGATAAAGCAGCGTTAGTGCGTTCATCCCAGCGTGTTTCCATTGAGCCCTCTTTGATGGAGGTGCTTCTTTCTCTCTCTTCCTTCCCCTCCCTCTCAAAAAGGCATAATCTGAAATAAAGTCCCCTGGTGCAGGTCTGAGTGTAGTCGAGTTCCTTTGAGTCCCCTAAAACTGGGGTTTCCCTGCATCCCAAGAGGCACCTGAAACAATTAAGCCTTTATTTTGTGCTGATGCTTGTGTGGACTTGTTGCCAAACAAATGCATTTTATAAGAACAAGTGTCCTAGATGTAGTAAAGAGTGAGGGACGATTCTGGTGTTTGTCAGTGTGCAGTGGTTATGGTTTATTCAGAAATAATTCTGAGCAACCTTTTGAAAATGGCATAGCTATTAAAATACGTACCATAAAACTTCTCCATATTAAGGCGTCTTAACATCTTGTCTGTCCCTCTCAGTGTGAGTAGCAGAATCCCTAGGTACAGGTTTGGGGGTGGGCTGACTCAGAGCTAGCCCACCCTACCTGCCCTGGCCATACCAGCAGGAGGTGAGATCTGTCACACCTCGTTCCATGCCAGAGCGCTTCAAAAGACAGAGCCAGCGTGGAGACTCTGGGTCTTGAAATTCCCAGGGGATTCCCAGCTCCTTCACTTGCTCTGTAATACAGGCAATGGTAAAATAAAGAAAACATGGGGTGATCCTCACCGAGATCTTTAGAATCCTATCTGGTCTTATATTGTATCATCATCCCACATATGGAAATTGGAGGGTGGCCAGGTTCTAACTTTTTTAGGGCCGTTGTTTCTAAATCTGTTGGTATCATTTTGAGCTCCTGGGCAAAATCATTAAGGAGGGAAAATCAAGGTTTCGATCAGATGTGGTTTTGTGGATATGCTCTGGGGCTTATAGACCTGCAGGTGGAACTGGCAGAAAAAATATCCTTTAGCTGGGTGATGTCTGAGGAGCACAGCCACACTGCTGCTGTGCTTACACCAACTTACTCTGTCTGCTGAATATTACCACTTTTTCTGGCTTGACACAATATTGTGTGGTCTCAGATCCTGCCTTTGCTGTAGTTCTGATGTCACATTCACATCTCTTAAAAATTATTTGCTAAGCTAGATGACAGGTAGCTCCAAGGTATTGCTGCTTTCCATCAGAAATCTTGTCCCTCAGCCCTTGTATTCTTGAGCAAGGTTTTTACCGTTCCTTTTTGTGAAACTGTACAAGTCTGTCTGTCCTCTGGCCACTCTTGGTGCCTGTCAGTTTGAGGAATTCTGCCGTGAAGTAGTCTCAGAACACCTGAACCGCATATTGGTGTCGCTTACAGAAGGGGAGCAGGGATACTGCCTGCCTTCCAGGCAGCCCACATGCAGCTCCCCCCGGGAGTTCCCCTTAGATTGTGTTGGCCAACTGTGGGTCATGGAGGACGGAGGAGGCAAGCTGCCCTTGGCTGCTCCCAGGTCCCTTCCTCGCTTTGTGGAAGTGCTCTATTGTTCCTGGCGGTTGCTGCGCACATGTTAGTTTTTCATTGCCTCTTGCAGACAATAGAGTACTTCTTCTCTGTAGGCTTCCCTGGAGCTGCTCAGTCTTCCCCAGAGTGAGAATCCATTGAGATTAGAGGTAATTACTTTGAGATTAGAGGTAAATCCATTGGAGATTAGACAGAATCCATTTAGAGAAAAAGTAATTACTACCCTGTAATTGTTTCCCTCTATCCCCCACTGTGCCCCTCTCCACCCCAAGAAAAAGGTGCATGGCTCCATATTTCCATTTGCTCAGACCTCCTTGCGTAGATCAGAGAGGCTTGTAATGTGCTGCTTTTCCTGTGGCTGTGCATGGGGTGGTGAGGGACCATGCTCAGCTCCTTGCTGGCAAGAAGTCTAGTGGGGAAAACGTGCTCATTCAGGAGCTTCTTGAGACACCTTTACAGAATCCACTCTCTAGGAGCATAATGTGCTCCTCTGATTTGTGTTAGAATCTTTCAGTGACATGATTCGTAATTTAAATGATGCTGGTTTGATGCCTTATCTCAGTTGTTTAGCCTTCAAAGAGGTACTGCTTCTGCAGTGCGTTTCCATATTGTCAATGGACTCTTTATTGTCAATTAATTATTGTTAATAAATCCCACAGAGTGTTCATCATCCATCAGGCAGTAGTATCTGAGTAGCATCTGCTCTGCCCTGTGCAACCCACAGTGGGAGGAAGAGGCAGGACCAAGTACTTGAATTGAACTCTCAGAACAGTTTGTACAAAACTTTCTAGGCAGGCAAGTCAGAATTTCCTCTTGGGTATTGCCAAGAGAATGGCTTTCCCCCCAAACAGGACTCTGATAATGTGTTTCTGTTTTGGTTTTGCTAGTTTTTGTTTATCTGTAAGCGTTGCTTTTTTCACGGAAGCTAAAGAAGCTCATGTATTTTTAATACGTTGCTGTTTGGGATAATTTCTTACATTGTTTTGAAAAATAAAGACCTCATTCCTACCAACCTTCCCATTAAATTGCATTGAAGAAAAGAACTTTTTTTAACCATCTAAACTCAGCTTCCTGAACTCATAAAAAGCCTGGCTCTAATCTGACATGTTTGTTGGATTTGGATTCTCTCAAGTCTGCGAAGTCATTGTGGTTATACCAAATTTTGCGGTTGTAATTCTGTGAAGTGAAAGGTGGGCTGGCCTCTAGTGGTGGCAGAAGAAGTAAAATTACAGAATCACAGAATGTCTTTGGTTGGAAGAGACCTTCTAGATCATCTAGTCCAAATTAGAAGATACTTTGGTGTTTCCAGGCTGTGGTTTGAGTCAGAACATAACATTTGCACTGGAAGAACCTGTTATAATATTTAATGGCTAATAGTGAGTGCTGTATTAAATAGTGCTTGAGATTTGGTCAGAAGAGGACCAGTTGTCTCTGCCAGATGCATTCAAAGGTGGCTCAGGCACAAAGGCGGTGTTTTTAATATAGCAAATGCATCCGTGTTGCAAAAATTGGTACTGTCATCCTCCTTGAACAGATTGGCTACAAAATGGAAGGTTTTGAGGTGGAGAGTCAAAAAAAAATAAATTAAATGAGTCCCTTTCTTAGAGAGGAGATGTCCCTGGAAGGGTCCAGCCTGTCTGGCAGGGCAGTATGTTGAAATGACTGCTGCGTTGTGCCAGCTAAATGTGTAAGTCCTAATGCCAACAGGCTGACGCTTGATGGAACACTTAAATTCATATTCTTTCTTTTCAAGAAAGTGTGGGGAGAGAAAAATGAGGAACGAAAAATATATGTACATAAGCACCCTACTGTTTTCTGACTTGGCCGTGTCAGGTGTTTTGGTTTTTTTTTTTCCAAGAGCCTCAAACCTTCCCTTCCCTTGGGATGCTGCGGAGCTATGCCGATAGAAAATGGTGGGGATAATGAGAGAGAACTTTGACCCACAGGCTTCAAAGTTCACCGTAGCTACCTATTCATCTTAACGCTTCTGGAGTATAGCCATTGAGTGGATGACTAAAATTCTGGCCGACGAATTCAGCGTCAGCCTCCCCAGAGGGCCCCGGGGGAATTTCTCGAGGCATCTCTTGGCTTTTAATGGCAGAATGCCATGTGCGAGGGCTCCCGAAATGTATTCACCAGGATACCTGCTGGGCAGCCTTACATGCCGCTTCTTTATCTAAGCCTTATCCCCGTGAATAGCCCATGATGTTTCGCCACTGTCTGCCTGCCAGAGGCTTGCCATCGTGCCACAGGTCAGTAGATGACAAAGCTTTAGCTGTGGATGTCCATTTTCTACTCTCATATCCCCATCATCGTCACTGCCACTCATTTATGAAAAGAAGAAAGCAAGGAGGAAAAAAAAAAAAAGCTGAAAACAGGTCCTTAGGGAGGGGTGCTTTTTTCCCCTCTTTTTTTATTTCATCTGTTCTAGATTTGATTTCAAATAAAAGCACCGTGCTGTGGCACCTTACAGGGGAAGGACAGTTTCTTAAATACATGAGAAGGAAGGTCTGAAGCTCATCTAGAGCACACACGGCATGTAAATCCCTTGTGCCTACACAGCAAGGTCAAGTTTTGCTTGCTGAGGTCTGTTTTGTGGTAACGCTGCTCTTCAACCCCACTGCCATGCTCACAGATCTCGTTTGATAACCTGTGTTGAGGTGTGTAGGATTGTAGCAGTGATTGAGGTGGGGAAACCAGTCTTTATCTCCCTGACAAGTGTCTGGATTCAACTGGTCTGCTCAATTCATGTGATAGTTTCAAAACTCTTCCTTACAACTGGTGCTGCCTGGGTGAGCTGCCTTCGTGAGCTGGCTCAGAGAGAGCTTCAGTAACGTTGTTCTCAAATAAAGTGAATGTATTTTTTTAGAGAAGCAAAATTTTGGCCTGGCAAGGAGTCATATCCAACACTAAGCTAAACTTTGCACAAGTGCTTCAACAACATATTGCATGAAGAGATGATTCAAACCAGATCCAATTCCCAGGATCCCGGAATCACAAAAAGGTGGGGGTTGGAAGGGACCTCTGGAGATCATCTTGTCCAACGCCCCTGCTCCAGCAGGGTCACCCAGAGCAGGGTGCCCACATTTGTTTGGAACCTCTCCAGAGAAGGAGACTCCACAACCCCTCTGGGCAGCCTGGACCAGGCTCTGGCACCCTCACAGCAAAGAAATTTTTCCTCCTGTCCAAATGGAACCTCCTGGGTTCCAGTTTGTTCCCTGTCACTGGGCACCACAGAAATCGATGGGCCTGTAAGATTCTTTAAGACTTGGATATGGGAGACTGGGCTTTCAGCTGAGCTTTCTTTGCTTGCTTGTTTCCTCCAGGAAAAGCAGACTTGGTGTGCAATAGGTGGCTATTGAAAGCATCCTCTATGGAAGTGTGGTAGATCCATCTGCTTTTCTCAGGTGGTATTTTTCATAGAGCTGCAGTTGAAATTTTTGACCGTTATCCGTTCTCAAAATTTTCCTGGATAATTTGAAAATGGCAAGCTTGCTTGCCAGTAGTGTATCCCACCTCTCCTTGTTGTTGAGAGAGCCCCGTGCTAGCCGTGCTGCACAACATCTTTGTGCGTGGCAGCAGAGCTGGGTGTTGCTCTGGCCGGGGGAGCAGCGCTCGCCGGCATCGTTCCGAACACCCGCCTACGGGCAGCCTTCCCTTTGCAGCTTTATTTGCAGGGTTGCGTTACCTCAGGCTGTATAATAGCTCCAAAATGTGGTGTTTGTGTTGCTATAATAGAAATATTCATGCTCTTCTGTATTTCTAAAATACCATTGTGTATGCCCCCTCCCCCCCGCCCCCATTTTTGCTTCCAATGAATGTAAAGCTGAATATTGGGTGACTCTGAGAGCCTTTTGAGTTGGCCTTTCCTGTGAACAGCTAATCCTGAAAATCAGGCTTTTGTAAATAGGTATTGGAAGCAACAAAAAGGATGCAAGTATGTTGTTTTGCACATAAGATGTAGGTCTACCTCCTGAAAGGGTAGTGATCGAAGCAAGCCCTGCAGAGCAGAAATGAGGGTATAGTTTGAGTGGTGATGACGATAAATCTGTCTGAAGCACATGTAAGCTTTTATTAGCATTATCGCATCCATTAATACACCTAAAACATCGGTTAAGATGGAAAAAATGAATGATAGGGACAGTTACAAACTATGTGTATAGCAGTTGCTTATTACAGCTGATGAGTTGATGGGGTATTTTTTTGTCTCACAAGAACTAGCAGTTTTTCTGGAAGCCTTTTCCTCAAAGCTGTGTTAAGGGCAGTGTTCTCTATTCTAACAGTAATACATTTCCCTGAGCTTTCCTTTCTTATTTCTAGCATGTTTCACTGTGAATTTACATTGCTTCTAGCGAGAACGAGAGGATAACTGACCTTCATGGGAAAAAAAAAAGTGTTAATCACGCTGCCCAAACTTCCTTTGATAAAGATACCAAACATAAGACACGTAACCTACAATGTTTTAAAAGAAAAAGAGGTTTTTCTTAAGTGGTGTAGCTGTACAGATCACTCATTCACTTTACAGCTTCCTGAAAAACTTATTTTAAAGATGTAACAGAGCAAAGACCAGATTGGGAGGAAAAACTTAAATACGGATGGGGAAAATAGAAGCTGAAATGTGTTGTCTGTCCTGAAGTGAGATCTATCATTTGGGATAGCTGTCAAGGCAAATTATTTTCCACCCTCCCTGGCTTTGTAGCTTTCCAAACTAGAAATAATCTTGCTTGAAAGTGCCATTGCACCTGCTCTGCTCAGTGAAAAATCAGATTATAGTTGCTGAGGTCAGCAAGGTGCCCTAAGAAATACTCCACATTTTTAATCCCAGTCAGTGGGGAAAGAGAAGGTGGTTAATTATTCACAATAACGTCTTGCAATCACTTTGATGCCTTGTTTCAGAGCCTCGCAGGTCACCGAATGCACAAACAAGGCAAACACACTTTTGGTTTCAAGTCCATTCGTTTCAGAGGTTGTGACAAGATTTGTCACGTCGTTAGCGTAGGACATGGCAGCAAACACAACGCTGCTGTCTCAGAGCTGGGCAAACTGGCAGCACATGGCGAGGAGCAGCAAACGTACGTTTCAGTGTCCCATCTCTCTCTCTTCAAAAAGGCAGGGAAAAATTTTTGATACCTAGATGCACTGCATTGCAGTTTAAATAGCAAAAGCCAAGCTATCGATGAATCACGGGGTCTTATAAAATCAGAACTTCCTGTCCCCAGAGCTAATTGCTGTGGATATAAATGCTTCATAAATTACTCAGGACAGTAAAACTCTGGTTTGGTTTTTACAGCGGTTCTTGTGACAAAGTCTGAACGAGAAGTGAAGCACGGGTGCAAGAATTTCCTTAAAATTTTACAAAGATGTGTGATGCATTCAAGGAAAACACCCAACATTTTTCAAAACTGCTTTTGTGTCAAAAGTGTTGCCCTAACTTCTTCCCCTGCCCCTGCAGCACCGATTGAACTGATGAACACCACAGTAATGATATAGTCAGTGCTTTCTAATAGAATGTTCTTGATTCTCAACACGAACAAAACAGATCCGAGATGACCTTCTTTTCGTCAGGGCAGCGTGCTTTGGGGTGAGCAGTGTTTTCCAGAATGCATTCCCATTCCAACGTTCTCCTCGGGAAGTAACATTTCATCGCTTTCCTTAAGATTAACTATATATTATGAGTCCGGATGATATTACGCCCGTATTTATATGCGAGAGGGAAGGATGGCTAATTTAACAGGAACGTCTGATGAATATATTCCACTGTGACTCATAACCTGATGGTAGGTCTGCTGCAGAGGTCCTCCCTGGGAAAAGAAAGGCGGGGAGGGGGAGAGGAGTTGGGAGACTTTTGTTCCTTCTTAGGTGTGCCCGTGGCCCCAAATGGAAACCAATCAAGGAGCGATTTATGTTCATTAAGTGCCTGTCAAAACTGAAAAATTTTCTAATCAACAGCAATCTAGCTGCGGCCCCGCAATGCCTGGGAGTGTCGCCCCCGCAGCAGCGGCTATTTGCCTGTTACAACTCTAGGCTAGAAATCCGCTGATGATTACATTAGGCTAAGCTGCGAAGTAAATGAACCATGTCTTATTTAGGTGCAACTAGCTTCAGTGTAGTCCTGCCCCGCAGGGCACTTTATAGCGGTTTATGGCTTTAAAATTAGTGTAGCTTCCCATTTGCTGCAGGGTGCTGCATGTTATGCCTTTGAACTCAATAAGCAAAGGGAAGGGGGCCTTTTGTTTTTTTGTTCTCGCCCCCCCCCCCCTTTTCTTCTTTTTGCAGTTTAGCAATTTTGTTTTGCATCTTTTCCAGACGGCATTTTGCAATAAAAATGTCTGACTGCCAAGGAGAGGCACAAAAGTCAAGTCTCCATCCGTTTACTGGTCTGCTGGGGGTTTGGGTTTGGTTTAGGGGGCAGGGGATTGGGTTTTGTTTTTTGGAAGCAGTCGTGGCTGAGGGTGAACAATAGGTTCTGTGGGTCCAAGAGGTCAGCTCGCAAAATTAGGATCGTGTCACAAAAAATACACCACCCACGGTCTTTAAAATGTCATCCAGAGGTGCAGCCATAAACTTTCTTTTCCAGAGTACTTTTTATTTCAGATCAGGAAGCACTATCTCAACCTCAGGAAGCTAAGCCTAAGGAGGTTTTTGTCCAGTTGAATGGTGGGAAAAAAATGCCAGGAAATGAAAGTGTTTTTCTCAGAAGCTCAGCGTAAACCAGGGACAGATCTGGGAAAGATGCTGGGCCTGGACTCATTCCTAGGGTTGGAAAAACGAGCTTCTTCTGAAAGATTTTTTTTATACTCAAAATGTTAAAAGGTGTGATATTCTTCCTTTTGTACCGCTACAGATTCTGAAAAGCACTGCTCTAAGGGTGTCTCTCTTGTTTGGTAAGTTGGAAAAGGGTGGCAGTGGGACAGGTATGTGGTGGAAGAAACATGTGGAGAGACCCTCTAGGAGGGAGTAGATCTTCTTTTTAAATGTTAATGTTATGACACGTGGCAATCCTGATAAGAATGGGTTTGATGTGAGCTTTGAGTCCCACTCACCTACAGCCATGATATAAAAAATGAAAGGGTTTCCCTCTATCCAACTGAGCTCAGCCACAGGAGGCCCTAACTGTTGTCCTCTACAGCTTGATCCTTCTGTCTGCTTGGTGAGGTTTCTTGGCCAAGACGACTAGATTTCAGTATTAGCCATTTCACTGCAGTCCCAGGACAGAAGCACAGTCCAAAGCAAATTCAATCAGAAAGAATCCGATTCTGTCTTGTGTTGCTGCTGGAGCAGAACTGAACTTCTCTGCTGGGCAGGCTGCCAGAACCTGCCCACTCGAGTGGTTTGGTGCAGTGGAAGCCTGGCTGAGTAAAATGGCCCAGTTGTCATTCTTAGAATCATTGAATTGCTTTGGTTGGAAGAGACTTTTAAGATCATCCAGTCCAACCGTTAACCCATCGCTGCCAGGTCACCACTAAACCATGTCCCTCAGCACCACATCTACACAGCTTTGAAACCCCTCCAGGGGTGGGGACTCCACCACTGCCCTGGGCAGACTGTTCCAAAGCTTGACAGCCCTGTAGGGGAAGAGATTTTTCCTCATGTCCAACCTAAACCTGCCCTGGCACAACCTGAGGCCATTTCCTCTTGTCTTGTCACTGAAGAAGGGATGTTTGTTTGCCTGTTGTCTTCTGTCTTCTCAACTGTGAGAAAGTGGACAGCTAGCTGGAAGCATCGCATCTCCTGGGTTCAGCTTGTGGCCTGTGGTGGAGTGTCTTCTCTAACTTAGAGAGCAATCAGAAGCCATTGCAATGTATGGCAGCAAGTTTAACAACTGCTGGCATTTGAAAACAAAAGCCCCCCCCCTTCCCCTCCTCCCCTCCCCACCCCCAAAA
>WUAM01000244.1:129550-154371 GCA_024336885.1 Actenoides hombroni | reverse complement strand
AAAAAGTAGCATTTCTTTTTGGTAGGTCTGTTTAGAAAACATCATCATAGCCGCTTGCTCAATTTGCATGTCTGAAAGGCTTCTGTTCAGTTAATTGGTTAAATTAATTTCTGCTGTTGTAAACAGAGAGCTGCGTCGAGAGCAGATCTGAAGTAATTTTACTTTACATTATTCTGTGTCAGGGCACACCGTTGCTTTCTCACTCAAGGCAATCCATTTCGTGGTGCTGTCAAATAATATTTGGTGTCGTCTTCAGTCAACGTAGCTTTTACAGTTCTCGCTGATATTTTAACAGTTTGTTTAGTCCTCTAGATAATGGTCAGTGGCCTTGAGTAGTCAAATTAACACCTCGGCAGCACTATATTGGAGCGAACCGCTAACTGTAACCTCGGGATGAAAAGCGATGAGAATCGATAGAGGGAGCGTATTCTTAGGGATTATTGACTGATTGATGCGTTCTGGCTGTAACTGGAAGAGGCAGCATTGCCCCACAGCTGACTAAGATGAAGTTGCCAGTTACTGATAACTGCAGGGCCATTACCTGCGTAGTATTTCATGAGCTCAGAGATGAGCTGGAGACCTTTTCGAGTCCTTCGCTGACACAGCCGTGGCGTTCGCAGGGTCTGCGATGCCCACCTGGCTGCGGGAGGACATTCTGCTTTTCTCCGGCTCGTACCGGCCGTTGCCGTGAGAATTGGAGAAAGACTTGGATTTGATTTCAGCAACTGCCCCTTATTCCTGTAGGGATCTACTCGGGACGACTGAGGCACTAATGGCTCGTCTCCCCCGCTGCCGCTGCCTCCGCGGAAGGTGGGAGCCATGTTAAGCTGCGCGGCTGTCAGCGAGCCGAGAGCCGTGGGTCTCCCCGTCACGACTCTCAATTGCTAGCAGGTTTCTCTCATTGCACCTCATTTGCATCTGGGACATCAATTAGCATGTTTGTTGAGGCTAATTGAATGAAACTCAATCATAGCTCTTAATTGCTTGACTATGTGAAAAGAAATCACATTAATGCAGCTAATTAAGTGTATGGCAATAGATGCAACATAATTAGGAGTGAAATGTAAAAAACAAGCGATGACGAAGGTGCAGGCGCAGGGGTGCGAGGACCAGGGCGCCGGCTTCTCCTGTTACCCGCGCGCTTGGGGAGGGTTCCCTTTGCTGCTTGCTTTTCTTTTTTTTTTTCCCCTGCGTTGTTGAATGATGAACATGGACAAGTTGAGAAGAAAAATGCAAATGGAGTTGCAATTACTACTTTTTCAAGCTGTTGAGGGGCAGAAGATGGCACTTCTGGGGTGGCCCACTGTTGAGTGGGCTCTAGGGACTTGTTAAGTGCTGTTTAAAAGTACTTGGCTTTGAATTACCCTCATGCCTTGTTAAAGGGTTTTTTTCCCCTTTTTTCTCGGATCAGCATTTTCTACAACTAACATCTAGGGGAGTTATATCTGTAACATTTGCATATCAAAATCAGGCTTGCTGTCTTCTCTTTAACGCAGCATATTCCAGATGACAGCAAGACCCTCATCTGTTCTAATCTGATCAAACCCTCCATTGCGCTTCTGAAGCCGCGACATTATTTTGTACTTTTCACTTTTATTCCCCGAGTGCAGATCTGAGGGAGCGCGCGCGGGGGCGGACGCTGCGCCGACTGGAAACGCGGTGCTCACCTCTCCTCCTCCTCCTCCTCCTCGGGGAGATGCGGAGATTATCGCTATGCATCTTGCACACAATGAAAGAGGCTTTATTATTTACATTTGATATATCCCTATAAATATTTAAGCTGACATTAATACCTAGGTGGCATCTGTTGTGTTTGGGCACTTTCGAATAATAACGGTATGGCTACAGTGCATTTATTTCCTGTTTGCCAACATTCACTTACTCTCTCGTAATGCTTTATAGCTCACGTAAGCCTGGTTTACTCTCAATTAAAAGGGCTTTAATAATGCCCTGTCACATCTCGCAAGTTGGCAGGGTAGCAGGGAAATGGTACGCACTCTTTGGAATAAACACCTCTGTCTCAAATTCACCTGCAGTACGCTGGTTGATGTACATAAAATAAAACGTGTCTATTAAAAAGAGGACATGCTGGGGTTTAGTCACTATCTGATTAAGCCTCATTTTAGAGCCCGGAAGCAATAAATGCTCAATTATGTTCTGCTTATTGTATTTTAATTTGTGAAGAACCGACACTGAGCAAGGAAGTTACGCCAACTTAATAATTTTATGGATGAAACCATTTTGTTCATCTCTATCTAACACCTAGCGAGTGAATTTTTAGTAATGGATTGCCTTTGTTTCTTTTGGCAGCAGAGCTGCGTGTCCTCACCCCACAAATTGCTCAGACCCCCGCCTTTTTACTGTTAATAATTTGCAAACAGCTAGGGGGAAAAAAAACCAAACCAAAAAGCTGGTGTGAAAGCTTCATTTTGGGGCTTTGTCACAGATTAATGTTAGCTGTGAAGAAATGAATCCTAGATTTTAATATATTTTGAGCAGAAAATATTATTTGTTTTGTAAAAGCTGGCAAAGGTGGAAGGATTTTAACAAGGGAGCTGATCGCTCCCCTTTCGTGGCAGCAGTGACGTGGACCTTGGGTATGATTTTAGTCCACTGGGGTATTTACTTGTCAAATTCATGCTCTCGTGGTGTACACTTCCGCATGCCGCAGGTTTACTACCAACTGAGTTCAATAGTAGTAGTCTTTCATACAACACCTTGTAATCCAGCTAAATTGTGCCCTGGCCACTCGGACCACTGGGAGTTACATCTTTGCTGGCGTTTGCTCATGTGGACACCCACAGCATCACCCAGGCTTCTTTACATTGGTCAAGTTTTGTCTGAAATTACTATTAGAGTCTTTGACCCAGCTGCTCCACATAGGAGATTACTCAGGAATATCATTCCCTTGGTTTCCAGGTTAACTCAAGAGCTTAAGCCCAGATATTTTCCCAACCTCTTGGTTTCTTTCGGCATCCTCGTGGTTGTTCTACTTTCCATTGGTTTTTTTTTCTGGAGTGTGAGTAACCACAACCATGTGTATCAGCAGATGAAAACTTCAGTGTCTTGTGTACTGGCTTTAACATTTGCCATCTCTACTGGAAACCTCTCTTCTGATGTATCCCAGCATTGCAGCCTCAGTTGCCGTCTCGCTTTAATGAATTGTAATTTGCCCTCTGACAAAGACACCCGCATCCATTTGCTTTTTTGTTTTCATCTGAAAAAGTCCACAGACCATCTAGGGAATGCCTTGGAAAGCAGAACCTCAAGAGTCTTTTTCCAGGAGCTATTTACAGCTTGAAGAACCTTCTCATGGATTTCTCGGGAAGTGGTGACTTGGCTTCAGTCAGTTGACTACTAGTTTTCCACTTGGTTTCAGTCAGTTGACTACTAGTTTTCCACTTGGCTTCAGTCAGTTGACTACTGGTTTTCCACAGCTGTCTGTGTTTCCCCAGCTTATTTCCTCTTTGTGGGCTTTCCAAAGAATTAGGAAAAGCCTTTTCCACTTCTGTCTTCCAGCTTTTAATGTGTTTAATCAGATGCAATTTGTATAATGTTTTCCCTCCTATGATTTTTTTGGTCTGTGAAGGGAGGAACATATCCTAAGAAACCTCCCCAGTCAGTGCCCTTTCATAATTTTTGTGCCTGCTGGCCAATTTCACCCGAATTTGAGGGAGGAAGAGCTAAGTGCATGAAACATTGGCAGAGAGGAGACAAAAGTCAACGTGCTCGTGAGGGACAGTCAGGCTTGTCTTTTCCTCCTGTCTAGCTGGTGAACTCCTATGTGTGTCTCAGATACAGCCACGTTGTGAATTGCTCTTACCCAGCTGGTAGTTGGAGGAAGTACTAGAAAGCTCCAGCCTTTGGAGAGTATTTGTAGTGAGAAGTGTGGATGGGATTATCCAGAAAATGGAAGGAAGGTACAAACCGTAGGGTGGGTGCTGGTAGATGATGTAGGTCAAAAGTCTTCTCTTGCTTACAGAACTCCCTCTTTGATACTGGGGTTTGGGGTTTCTTTTGCTTTTTTCCCCTTTTCCCAGGACTATATGCAGAACGTTCACGGGAAAGAAATCGACTTGCTGAGAACCACTGTGAAAGTCCCCGGGAAGAGGCCTCCCCGAGCTACATCAGCCTGTGCCCCCATTTCCAGTCCCAAAACAAATGGCCTCTCCAAGGACATGAGCAGTTTACACATCTCGCCGAATTCAGGTAAGAGAATGCCACCCTAGGGGCAAAAACCTACATTTCCCAGGGCTGTAAGCATTTGTCATGTGTTGCTGGGATGGAGATGATACTTAGTAGCAATTTACAAATCCAAATAGCCACTGACATGTATGTAACTTTTGAAGCCCTGAATGCTGATCTGTCCTTCATGAGAGAT
The DNA here is from genome assembly GCA_024336885.1 of Actenoides hombroni. Classification (NCBI taxonomy): domain Eukaryota; kingdom Metazoa; phylum Chordata; class Aves; order Coraciiformes; family Alcedinidae; genus Actenoides; species Actenoides hombroni. The sequence goes on along the minus strand of WUAM01000244.1, from coordinate 149,990 downwards.
TCTAAGTTTCTGAGTAACCTTCAACGTCCATCTTTTATATCTGTTGCCTTACCCTTGCCAAAACCCTACATAATTTCACAGAAATTAACACACGTGAAGAATTGGTGCTGCCTTATGGCTGATCTGTTAGGTCTAATATTTTGCAAAAACAAGATGTATCACTGGAAAGAGGCTTTTTGGGGCTTCGTGGTGGGACCCACAGTGCTTCTTTCCACCTTTAGAATGATGCATAATTTTGGCCTTTCCAACAGCAAGATTCTTCTGTAGAAAGCTATTTTAGTTCGTTTATGGCAGTAGTTTATAGCTCCCTGTGAGCTCTAAACAAAGAGTTTATTGTTTGCTGAAGTACTTGTCCACACTGCAAAGCAGATTTTAAAAAATTGCATTAGGGAAAAAAAATTAAGACCATTTATCTTGTAAAACGCACAGTTTATACAAAGCTCATAATGGAATAGCCTGGGTACCGAAGTTTTGTCAGCATGTTTGGGATGACATCCATAAAGGGCCTTTTGCATTTACAATTAACAGAGTCAAGGTGTAGTTCTGTGTGGCTTTGTGATGTGCATTCCCCTGTATTAAGGGCAGGGGGAGAAGAATATTCCTTCCAGCTGCAGATGCTGCTTGTTGAGATGAACGTTTAAAAAAGGAAAAAGAAAATGAACACCTTGTGGCTTTACAGTAGTGCCACTGAGCGTAGCCCTGGAGATCTTGTGGGATGGGTTATATTAGTTTGGCCGGGCACCTGCAATGTCTAAAGCCATGATTTCATCATACTCTTTCTCAAGTTGTAACCTACCCCTCGCGAGGCACAGAGCTGGCGTTGGCACTGGAAATGTTCATAGGAGGAAATTATTCATGGTTGCTTTGGTTTTTTCCATTTTGCTATTTAATTTAGATGACTGAGTGTGGGGACTGTTTTTGTTTTTCAACATATTCCTTAATTTAGGGAAGAAAAGTGCTGGACTAAGTCAATAAACCAGCAGTAAAACGTTTAAATAAGAGATTTCTGCTTTTAAGACACTTGAACACAGGCAAAAATTACTTAATTGCTCCAGAGAAGTATGTTTCTGACAACAAATGCATTCAGAGATGGATGCCAATATAAAGTTCAGAGCATGGAATTTACATCTTTTGGCATATGCTTAGGTTGCCAGGTCTCAGAGGGAAATGGCTTGTCCGTGACTTACGTGGATATTGCACATTTCCTGTTGGTTCAGTACTCTCTGCATATGTGATGCTTTCTTCACACGTAACTGCACAGCAGACAGCTCTCTCTGGTGGTGGCGTAGCCGCTGTCTGTGCGTCCTGGCAAGCCTGAGGTTGTATCGCACAGCAATTGCTGTAAAAGAAAAAAGTTAATTGTGCTGGAAAGTGCATGTGACACAAGACAGGTTTGCTTTTAGGTAGCATTTTTCAAGTAACACGATGAAATAGTTGGAGCTTCCTTCCATCCTCTATCTTGGTGGTCTTCTATCGTGTTGCTTAGAAATACGAAAAAACTTTTCTTGATGTTTGGTTACCCCAGCTCAAGATATCTACTGTGATTAAGTCTAAATTAATGCCCTCCTAAGGCATGGAAGAGTTGTATCCAAGGGGAGTTAATCCTGATTTCTCTATCATCACACTCTCAGAATCGTTTTGGTCGGAAGAGACCTTTAACATCACCAAGTCCAACTGTTAACCCAGCACTGCCAGGTCACCACTAGACCATGTCCCTCAGCACCACATCTCCACAGCTTTGAAATCCCTTCAGAGATGGAGACTCCATCACTGCTCTGGGTAGCCTGAGCCAGGCCTTGACAACCCTTGCAGGGAAGACATTTTTTGCACGTCCAACCTAAACCTCCCCTGGCACAACTTGAGGCCGTTTCCTCTTGTCCTATCACTTGTTCCTTGGGAGAAGAGACCAACCCCACCTGGGTCCAGCCTCCTTTCAGGGAGTTGTTGAGAGAAGAAGGTCTCCCCTGAGCCTCCTTTTGTCCAGGCTGAACAACCCCAGGTCCCCTCAAATGCACTTCACCAGTTTTGTTGCCCTTCTCTGGACACGCTTCATTGAATCTTTCTTACTTAAGGCCACATTTGAGGTCTGTCTGGTTATTGCACTACTGGACAGATTGACCAGCAGCAGCTTTTTTAAAAATGGTGGTAGATCTAAGCAGTGGCTAGTGGGTTAAACAAAACAACAACAAAAGGAACTGCTAATTGGTAAAGTATTAAATTAAAACCAGAACAAAAAAGAAGCAAACAAATTGAAGAAAATAAAAGTAGTAGGACAGACCAGAGCTAGGAAATATGTCAGCAGCTCTGCTCTGCATCAGTCATGCAGTTACCTGTCACGCAACTAAAAACATTTGCACATTATCCCTTGCAGCCTGGGCTGCTGTCTCAGAGCTTTTTCTCAGTCGTTAGTCCTGGCCAAATGTTGTCTTCATCTTGCCTGATGCTTTAATATTGATTACAAGGCTGAAATAGTGACTAATTTTTTGCTGAGAGGTTTTTGTACAGGGATCTGCTGTACAGTGGCAGTTGAGACCAAACACAGAAAGAAGCAGCACTTGCTACTTTTATTTTTATTTTTAGGCCTGCAAATAGATTATATTCTCACTGCTTCACATGTTACCTCTTCCCTGAAACAGGGATGTCTTCTGTTCTTCTGTGCTTTTGCCAGCACAGACTTAGTACCTGAACTAAGAATAATATTCGCCATGCTTAGAAGTGAGGACAGTGTTTTATTTAAGTGTGTGACATAGTCAGGAGCAGACTTCATTTTTCCTTCAGCTGTTGGGTAACTGTGTACAGGTTGCTGAAAAAGTGAAGATACTAAAAGAATACCACTGCTCAATTAAAATGCCACTCTTAAGATTGCTCCTGGAAATAGAATTCATCATCTCTGCTTATACATGGTGATAGCCCAGGCCCACTAAAAGCATTTCTTGGCTGGGATTACCTATTTTCTGCTAAATTGCATTTCTAGAAATGTCTGAACTTACTTGCATTCACACATGAAAACAAAAGAAAGTCAATGCATTTTTATTCTTGAAGCAGTTCAATAGCGCTGTACATTTGAAGACATCCATGGTCTGTAATTAAACACCATTCAGAAGATGGCCTCTGAATAAGGATTTCAATGCCAGCTTAGACAATAAATACATGTATTAGGTGTCTATTTGATTGCCTGTAACTGACATGTTTTAAATTCACTCCTTCACAAGTGCCAAACAGGTAGTTTTCTCTTCCTCTTAGTGGGATTTCTTGTATTTTGTGTAGATGCCAGTGCATCAGCTGGGCTGGTAGGGAGGCAAAGGCAAAGCCTCTTGCCTATCAACTGATGGATTGTAAAACAGGTGCCATGGGGATGATGCTGTCTCAGAGATCTTAGAATCATAGACTTCGTTTGGTTGGAAAAGACCTTTACTGTCATCGAGTCCAGCACCATGCTGGATGACCATTAAGCCATGTCCCTCAGCACCTCCACAGGTGGTCATAAAATCACAGAATGCCTTAGTTTGGAAGGGATCTTTAAGGGTCATCTAGTCCAACCCCTCAGCGTAGGTCTCTGGGATAGCACGTGGGCAAACTTGAGATAGCTTGGGTCAGGGAGTAGGAGCCATCATCTCTCAAGAGGCACTTCAGGGATAGCTTTTATCTCTTAGTTACCCCCTGATTTTGTCAGGGATGATCACTGGTACCTTGTGTCTCTGCAAGGCAGTGCTTGCTGCTAGCTGCTTGAAGGCATAACACTCCTTCCCTAAGAGAGCTCAAAACTTGATTCACCTTCTTGTCTAATCCCACCACAGTCTGTGAGGCAATAGGGCAGCTTGAGCTCTTCATTCTTCTCATCACATTCCATGTTGAAAGCCTTCTTGGACCTAAGTGATTGTTAACATCAAACACGTTCAGTCTCCTCCTCCTGCATGCTTAAGTGTGGTGAAGATCTTTCCCAAGGGACTTCCCATAGCATTGCTATGAGAAGAATAGAAGGAATTTGGCTAATCATGGTGATGATGTGAATTCAAGACAGGTGTACTCAGTTATTTGGGGATATGATTTACAACAACCAAGTAGTAAGGGACAGTTCTTTCTGCTAGATCTCATTGGCTTAGATGTCATGTGCAGAAGTAAAAGTTTAAAAGCAGGTGATTCCTACCACACTGAATTTAGGCATGCTTTGTGGCCCTTCTTGTCTGCACAAGATTGTTTTTCTGGTTTTAAATACTGTGTGGCAGACAGACATACCCTTTGTGAGGAAAGGCTGAGAGCCCTGGGGTGGTGGTGACCAGCAACAGGACAAGGGGCAACAAGCACAACTTGGAACACAAGAGGTTCCATTGGAACAGGAGGAAAAACTTATTTGCTGTGGGGGTGCCAGAGCCTGTCCCAGGCTGCCCAGAGAGGTTGTGGAGTCTCCTTCTCAGGAGAGGTTCCAAACCTGCCTGGACAGTGCAATCCTGGACACCCTGCCCTGGGTGACCCTCCTAGAGCAGAGGGGTTGGACAAGAAGATCTCCAGAGGTCCCTTCCAACCCCTACCATACTGTGATTCGGTGATATAATAACCATCTCTCAGTGACAGCTATCCCCATCTCTAAATGTGCCTACATCCCAAACACCTGAAAGCAGATATCTCTTGGAAAGAATCATCTTAACAACAAAAGGCAAGTTCCTTCCAGTCCTTCTTGAGAGTTTCCATTTCAGAGATGTAAAAAAATTAAAAATAAAAAAACCTGAAGACCTTTATGAGAATATTTGAAGAAAAAACCTCAAGGAGACTGTTTTCTGCTGGGTTTCCACACTAGCACAAGAGCTGGGAAAAATAATTTTCTTTTGATGTGTATAGTCATGGTAGGATGGTAATCAAACTGGAAGTGAAACAGCAGTGGGAAAACAGCATTTCCTGTACTCTGTCAGAAAACACACAAATGAATAGAAGGTGAGGCTGTTCTTGCTGTTGCAAAGCGAGACACCTTACCTGGGAAAAGGTTCACTTTCCTCTCCTAGAAGTTTTTCTGTAGCACCTTAAAAGTTGAAACCTGGTCTCTGGATTTTGTTAGGTGCAATTTGGGGTGTATCCTGTCAGAACTGGGATGCTGTGTGGCCGCTTCTCCCAGGCACTACAGAGGGGTCAGGGGTTGATTTAGTGTTGTTACAGGCTTTAAATACCAGATTTTTAACTGTGGCTTTATGAAAGGTGCTCATACTCATGTGCTAACTTGGTAGGAATCTCTGAGTTGGGGTAAATGGGATTTTGTTCCCTTTAATCTAAATTTATGTTACTTTTGTTGTGTCTTAAATCCAAGTTGTTGAGTGACAGTTAAGTAACTGAAATTTAAATTAAATTGACATGGCAGTGAACATCATTCTGTTGGTGCATCTCAATTGGAAGTACTTCAGAAAAGAGTAACTTGTGGACTTGCTCAGTTCCACTTTCATCTAAAAGATGGTAGCATATTGTGGCAATGTCCTAATGGCCAGCAGTCCTGCAAATCAGCCACTGGCCAAATCTCACTGCCTTTTAGAAGCCGACTCAACTCTTTCTGACTTTGGAGCAGGAGTGGGTCCGAGTTTCAATTGCTCCCAAGTTGGTCTGGATTTGAGCTGGTTGACCTGAAGGTGAACTTATTCCTGAAATCTCTCCCAGGAGTCATTTATGTCCTCTCCTCTACAAACAACCCCAAGCCTGAGCTGCAGCAAGAGCCACTGATGTAGAAAGTTCACATCTAAAAATAGCTTATGGTGTAGAGATAAATTGTTTCCTGATTAACACTTCATTTAAATAATTTGATGCTATTAAATTTACTTACAATAGTGACTGTACAGTATGTGAAGTATCCCAAAATGTGTTAGCTCCATAGCCATCGTTAAATACACTGAAGGTTGTTATCTGCTAACTGCGTGTGACATTTCAGACATGCTATGAGAACAGCTTCTTCACATTTTTAGAAATGTGAGTTTTCTATCCGCTGTTAATTGTGATCGTCTATCAAATCAACGCAATGGTCATTAAGGAATCTTATTTTACACTGAAGTGCTTGGAATCAGGCTGAGTTGGAATGGACTGCCTTCCAGATTTTTCTTTTCAAAAGGGAGAGAATTGGTGTTTCAGTTAGATCAGTGTAAGTATCAAAGTAAGATCAAAATAAGATTTCTGGCATGGTGTCTTTAGATTCTGGTACCTGTCTAATAATTCTGTTCTTTAACCATTGCATTTATTTCATTTTTTTACCTTTTAAGTCTCACTTCTATCTGCAGCCCTACCTGGCATGTTGGGCAGACGTTTTCCACAATACCTGAACTAATCGCTGCTGGGTCCGGTACTGAGAGCCAGGACCCCCTGAAGTGTAGTGTGCCATATACATGTGGGGAAGTGTGGTGGAGAACTGTGGGTAGCATCACTGCTCTGTTCAGATGTGTTCAGAGTTCAAGTATCCAAAGTATGCAGCATGGGCAGCAGGTCAGGGGAGGGGATTCTGCCCCTCTGCTCCATTCTGGTGAGATCTCCTGCAGTGCTGGGTCCAGCTCTGGAGTCCTCAGCACAAGAGAGACAGGGACCTGTTGGAGCGGGGCCAGAGGAGGCCACAGAAATGATCTGAGGGCTGGAACCCCTCTGCTGTGAGGCCAGGCTGAGAGAATTGGGAGTGTTCAGCCTGGAGAAGAGAAGGCTCTGCGGAAGCCTTCTTGGGGCCTTTCTGTACTTAAAAGAACCTGTCAGAAAGAGGGGGACAGACTTTTTAGCAGGGCCTGTTGTGACAGGACAAGGGGTGATGGTTTTAAACTCAAAGAAGGGAGATTTAGACTAGAGAGAAGGGAGAATTTTTTGACACTGAGGGTGGTGAGACACTGGCCCAGGTTGCCCAGGAAGTTGTGGATGCCCACTTCCCAGGAAGTGTTCAAAGCCCGGTTGAATGGGGCTTTGATCAACCTGGTGTAGTGGGAAGTGTCCCTGTCTGTGGAACAGGGGTTGGAGCTAGATGACCTTGAAAGATCCCTTCCAACTCAAACCATTCTGTCGTTCTATCACTTTTGTAGATCACTTAATAATCTTTTTTTATTTGGAGGACACTGTGAGGATTCAGATGCTGTGATCAGGCTCATGAGGAATAAAAATGCATAGGCAATTGCTCCAAAGCCTATAGATCTTGGGTGCCTTTGTAAATAAATGTAGAACTGCATCCTAAATTCTGGAATCTGCTCTGAACTCCTTACTTGGAAGTGACTGATGTTGGATACTGGAACAGTGTGGGACTTGCCAGATCTTATCTGGTGGAGTTCCCGCAAAACCAGAGGTTGGTAGTTGGTTGGTAGTTGCCACTAGTTTTATAATCTAATGTGGTATGTGAGATGACTTAGCTTGAAACCTTTTCCACACTTCAACTTGAGAATGAGTTTTATGGTTTTGCCACAGATTGCAAATGCAAGTTTGTGACTTACTTTTGTCATTAATCACCCGAGTCAATTTTCCATTTGGTTGGGTTTGCTGTTAGTTCAGTGATATACAGCTGCAGTGAATGGAAGGAGAAGTTGTCAGTTTGCTCGTTTCAGAGGAAAAAAAAGCCCAATTTTAGGTGCATTGGAGATTTCCCTTACATCCCACTAGAGGGGGATCCCTCAAGGTTGTCTTCTCCAGTTCCATTGAACTAGGATTTGCCCTTTCCAGAGCTAGGGAGAAGGAACTTTCACTGTTAGTACCCTATATTCCTTAATATTGGGAAAAAAAGGGAATGGGGCAAATATTAGTGTTAATGAAATAACTATTTGATCAAAACATGCATTTGTTAAATATTGTGGGGGAAAAAAAGTAATTGCTTAGTTTATCTCTTTAGAGAAAGAAGGAAACAACGAACGGTGTTAAAGATTCTTTCTTGAGGTGGGCAAATGGTGCCTATCTCTAATGATGATTCAGTAGCTGAAGGGTAGAAATGTGTCATGAAGCTTCAGGCTTCTGACTGTAGCTGCCGGCCAAGATGCAGTCGGTGCTGCTCAGCCCGCGCCTGTTTCACTCTGGTTGATTTTCATGCCTCTGTTGCGCCGTATCCCGAATAAAACCACCAATCTGTCTTGTCCGCCCGACGCGATCTCGACGAGTTTCTGACGGCTACGCGTTGTAAGGCTAACCGGTTGGATGTTAAGACCTTTGCAGAATTGCTCGTTCTTTTCTTCCCCCAGTGATTTTAAAATATTAAAGCCATCAGGAGGGTTGAAGCTGATTTACCAAAAGGGAAAAAAAATTCACAAATGTGTTTTGAGTATTGAACTGCCGTTGACATCTAAAGTCCCAACCATGCTGTTTTCCTCCACACTCCAGCAATCAGGACATCCAGCAAACCCATAAAAAACCAAACTAATAGCATGAATATTCAGTGACCTAGAATACTAATTATTGTCATGAATATTAATGTGATCGGACTTGCTTTTTCCTCTTCTCTTTCTCTCTGGCTCTTTTTTTTTTTTTTCTTTTTTTTTTTTTCTCCTTTTTTTTTTTTTTTCCACTCAGCCGGCTCTAAAGATGGACCATAATGAGAGCATTTAAGAGAGAGAGCGCTCTCCGCCGTGACAGGGACCGGGGTAATAAGGAGAGCTTGATTAACGTGGTGCACTTGGGGGAGAGATGAGAAGATTCACGTGGGCCTGTTGTGGGGGAGGCAATGAGGCACCGGCGGCTGTGTTGCTGCTCCCTCAGATTAATGAGGCCTAAGAGTGCATTAGGAACAGTGACAAAGGTTTGATCTAATGGGCTCAGTCATTTTTCCTTTGAGTGACAGACGCACAGAAGTAATTGGCTGTGCAGAATGGCAGCTCATTGGCAGTACTTAAGGATACATTATCCCCGTTGTGTGGCCCGCAGAGGCTGTTTATCAAAACTGCTCACACTGCAGACATGCATTCACTTAGCTGCTGTTACAGTGGCAATAGCCATAAAAAAAAAAAAAAAGAAAAGAAAAAGTCATCTCACATTCATATCTATTGTCTCTTTTTTGAAAATAAAGTTTCTTTGTTCCATTTCCTTAAGTCTGGAGGATATTTGAATACCAGCAGTTGTCCCTCCCCATACTGAAGATGCTCCCGTTGCGGCTCATGGGGTTTGGGGAGGTTTGTAAGCTCCTGAAAAGCTCCCAAAGTTAGTTGGGTTAATCTTACCAGCTTTCAGTGTAGATCCAATGTGCAGGTAAGACTTCCCCCTTCCACCCCTTCTCCAATTTCATTATTAATAACTTCCACAGACAGTCAAAGGGATTAAGAAGCATTTTACATCTTTTGCCTCAGGCCTCTACACATGCTTCACTTCACGTGCGAGCAGCATAATACCTCGGAATTATTTGATATTCTGCTGGTATTTTTTGCAAAGTTAAATTCACCATTGTTAACAGGATTCACAACCAAGTAACAGCAATACAAAGCAGAGTCTTTGCTGGTGTGAAATGGTCACCTCTGGGTTCTAGAGATGCAGCAGGTAACCTCAATCAGGACTAGCCCAAAAGGCAAAGCCCATCTTATTTATTACTGTTATTTTGTTAACACTACAAAAAAAAAAAAAACAACAGTAATATGCCTGCTGGGAAAGGAAAGCATACTTTGATCCTAGCAGAATCAATAGTCCGGGATCTTGAGCAAAAGCCCTTGGTGAAGATCTTGGGTTTAACTTTCCTTTAGAAGAGATGCCTCCTCTGATGACTTCATTTTCCTCCACACTTGCTGTGTTGGTTTGGCAAGCTCTGAGAATAATAGCTCTTCTCGTTAGACTCCCAGCACCATGTCCTTCACTGCCAGGATATTTCTTGGCATTGCCTTGTTTGTTCATTAGGACTGACCCTTCTCGGTTTGTACGCTACTAATCGAGCCTGGTTTGCAGAGGCTGCCCTGCCAGGCTGCGAGATGGAAGGTCTTCCTCTATTAATAGCTGCTTATCCTCAGGAAAACTGTTCAGTAAATAAATGCTTCTGAAAAAAAAAATCTTAAAAATAAGTAAATCCCACAAGCAATTTGTCTGCTACAGTACTGAAAATTACTGTTAGTGTATTGAAGTGGAGTTTCAATACTGGAAGCTGTTTCTCCCTCCATGTACAAGTAACATCAAGTTATTCTAGGTCCCTGAGAAACCCAAGGCAGAAATGATGTGCTGTTTGCGCACTGCTGTTAGATCAAAACAGAACTCAGAACAATTCTTTAGTGTTTTTTTCCCCAATAATTACCCCACTCAAGAACATGGTTATAGAAGTTGGAGCTCTCCAGCTCTGGTCCCACAGCTGAACTTCCTGAGAACATGGCCAGACAGTGCTTTGACACCTGGGCGCTACCTTCTTTTCCGAGGTGGACTTGCTCTACTCCATCAGAGAGGCAAGGACCTGCAAGTAGCAGTTTTTCCAGTGCAGGGCTTGATCTCCAGAGCTGGCAGAGGAGGTTGAATGCTGGGATCTGAGGCAGCAAAACTGATGGAGCCCAGAAAAGCTGCCCCGAATTTTCCTTGTCTAAAGCAGTTGTCCCAATGTTCATATTTATTGTCAAGGCAGAGAGTGGCACAGCATGGATGGTCAGCCCGTTCTTAAGAAAGGGTTGTCCACTGGAAAGATCAGTGCACAACCCTGGGAATTAATTCATGAACGTAGTGCAGAATTGAGCAGAGAGGAAGGGAATGCTTTTTTTGTCTTGTTGCAGTTAGCAAAGTGGCCTCTTTCACTTGCCCTCTACACCCTAGTGCCTGAAGAAACTTCAGGGAGCGGCATTGGGTCTGGGTTTTGGACATGCAACCAAAAGCCGGTCTGATCTACTTGACGGTGCCTTTTCCTGAATTAGAGGACATTTCAAGAATAGGCAGTATTCCTGCAACATAAATTGACCCAACATGATTTGAAACAATTAACCCTCTGATATCAAGAGTCAGGATTTCCTGACCCACAACTCTAATGCATTTTTCATTAGTTCTAACAGCTGGTGAGAGCAGCCCTCTGGCCTTAGGAGGTTTATTTCTTTTTTTTCCTCTCTTTTTTTTTTTTCTTTTCTTTTGGAAGAGAAACTCATCGTGAACGTGAAGAGCGTAACACAAATAAAAGATGGCCATGGTGAAAGCATAGCGGTGTAGGCTGCAGTTCATCAGATACAGTCTTTCTGTGCTGCCGCTCTCTGTGGGACTCGTACGCATGGAAAAATACAGTTCTGCTTCACGACTCTTGCAGTGTCTGCTCATCTCATAAATTCAAGAGTATATTAGTGGTGCTCCTGAATAGAACTTCTTGTAACTAAGTGATTTGTTTGGGAGAGATCACAAATGTGTCTGCAGTGGGAAATGGAGAGCACCTCCATGTATTCGAGTCACTTAAATCTCACTTTTTAGGGTATAATCATGAATTATATTAGCATTTGTAATTAGTGGGTGGCATCATTGGTAAAGGCTTAGGTTAAAGTGGCATCTGTTAAAATAGCACATGTTGATTCACTACGTTAGTTGTGTTAAATTAAAATGCGGCAAAAGAGGAATTGCTAAAATGCTCTCCACTGTGCTGCTCCGTTACAAGAGCAACATGACAGAAACCCTGACTGGTTGATTTTCAGGTTAGGCAGGTTGCTGCATGTACGTAAGATAGCATCTGCATTCAACTTTATTGTATATTTTATTAACATTTTTATAATGCAGCTTTTAGTAGAACACAGTCTTTTGGGTTCCGCTAAAAGACGTGCACTTAACATCTTTTCTGGTCCTGTGGTTGTCTAAATTGTTGTTATTTTCATCCTATTTCTAAGTATTGTCATCTGAGGTTGCATTTATGGTCTGTTTGTTTTGTAAACCTGAAACAACTGCGTATGAAGAGCCAAAGGGAAACCCTCTGTGCGCAGGAAATTGAGACTCTTTCTGCCCCCGGCATGTTTCTTCCCAGTTTTACATATGTACAGAGACACACGCTCCTCTGCTTAATTCTTCTTACACCAAGTCTCTTGTCTCTACTTGCTCTGTGCTTTTGGCAGCAATTTACACTGAATAGGTGGGTATTTAAATTGGTCTTGGTGGGAGCACGCTCACTTTTCTCGGGGGCTCTTCTGCTGAGCATTGACCAAACCTGGAAATTACATCGAATCTTAATTTGGATGGGTTTTGTCAAGCTTAATTGTCTGAACGTTTTGTAAGCACGATCATAACGGGGTATTTTATAATATCAGAAAAGATAGTTTTAATAAAGATGGCTAGAGCTAGAAAGAGGAACTCTTCCTTTGATGCTCCTTTGGTAGATGAAAACATTTTTGTTCAATAGGAGACCGGCATCTTTTTTTGCTCATTTGAGACCAGTTCTGGCAACATACTGATACTCATTCAAATATAAATGCCATATTCGCTTTGAAATGCAAATTGTTTAAAGAAAAATAGCATATGGTAGAGGTAAGTACCTTTTCAAATCAGCTCCCACACTTTAGGGATGTGAGTACAGCTAAAATTATTCTTTGGAAAGATTCTGGAGCCTTTGACACATTGAAGCTTGAACTAATCAAGGCTTCCCAGTAAGCGTATACACATATCCATATCAAGGAAACAGTGCTGAGAATACATGGATTAGCATAGTAATTTAACTGCCCCCTGCTAATCAACTTCAGCAAACAGCTGATGCATATATGATGTATTTGAAGAGGCACTCTCACAACGCCGGGATGGGCCAGGTAACTGACCACGGGTTTTGTGTTACTGTCAAGGTACGGATCTGTCCTTCTGTATATAGATAGATGCACATACGTGCATGTGTTTGGGGGGACACAACAGATGCAGAACACGTCAAGGCGTCGATTGTAAGTTCTTGACGTAAAGGCTTCCCGTGCCTGACCCAGTGTACAGGTTTGCTTTTCAGTGGCCTCCTCTTTTTAACGTCTCTCCCTTGTCCGTTAAAAGACCGAAATGATTTCTGCTGTTGAGGCTTTATCCTTGAGCAAAAATAAAAGGACAGTCGCTTTGTGGAGGTCTAGATTAAAGTTTGCCTGTTATAGATGGGAGGAAAAAACATAGGACTGTTTTGTAGAAGTTTTGTGCAGCGTACAAAGTATGCAGGAACAGCAGTTGACTTCCAGGAGTCCTTGTTTTGGTGTGACAGCGTTAATGCCTAACTGGACTGGTGGAACACATGTCCTGGGCACACTGTGATGAGACTGAGAAGTGGAAAAATTAGCAGTGGATTGGGAAATAATTCTTTTTAAGTAAGGTTGAACAGAGTGGAATCTAACGTTAAATAAATGTTATCACAAGGATTGCGGGTATCGGGGTTATCAGGTGATGACAACAGAAGAGACGGAGCTGAGTTGGGTTGTGTCATTGATCAGTAAAGCAATGCATGATGGGACTTGGCACCTATTCCTCACTAGCAGCCTGTACGTTTCAGAAACGTGAAGTGAAAGCAAGAATCCTGTTTGGTTTGCAGAATAAGTCACTTCCTCAACAGGTTTATATCATAACGTGGGATGTGGAGTTTCAGAAGATGGCATTAAGGTGGAAGTAAAGCTTTTGGTGCTGACATGATGCTGTAGAAGTCTTGGTAGTGTCATTTTAAGTCTTTGCTTTTGCGTCACGGTTAGGAAGTGACTGGACACGTCTGTTCAAAAAATTTGTGAGCAAGGCGGAAGATGCCAACATAGAAATATTGCTGCTCTCTGCAGCTCAGCCACCCAGCATGGAGTAATGGGAATGTGTCATCCAGGTGAAGATGTCCACTAATTGTTTCCATTTTCCCGTGATAGCTGGGAAACGCTCCATCTCAGCTTTCATGTACCAGTGTTCTCCTTCATGATCTTTGTTTTGAAGATGCTCTGGCAGGAATTCATCGCATGTAGCGTCCCACTTTACCATGCACAGTGTGAAAGATGGCTGCAGGCTAAAAGTGTGCTTTTGTGGCATTGCTCTTGAGTCTGGCAGGGTAGGTTGTTGTGAATTTATTTTTTTTTTTTCCAAAGCTGTTTGCTAGTAATAATCAATAGATGCCCAGTAAGGCACTACAACAAAGAACAGACCTTTGACAGTCCTGGCAGTTCTTTGCTGTCTCTTTTCCCATTTCCCAATGATCTTTTTGAAGTGGGGGGCTCAGAACTGAGTACAGTGTTTCAGATGCCCATCGTGGTGTTCCCAGCTTGTGGTTTGTGTTGAGTACAGTGTTGACACACATTCTGGCATCCATTGTTGACTCTGGAGTCCTTCACAGCATTGCTGCTACTAACTAACCAACTGGTCCCCAGCCTCTGCTGCTACACCAGGTTGTTCTGCCTCAGAGACAGAGATTAGGACTTCCTTGTTGAACCACGTGGTGTTTATGTTTGTGTAAATTTTGCGTTTCTAGAATCCATTTGGTCTTAAGCTCGGCCATTCGTGTCGGCCGCACCATTGAATTCAGTGTATCGTCAAAATGATTTATTAATGTTCATAGTTTTTCTGGATTGTGAAAACCAGAGGAAGAGCTTATTTCGAAGTGAGCATCAGTGGCATCACAGAAGTTCTTTCGGAAGGAGCTGCTTCTTTTAGGACACCTTAAAATATACGTACTGTCAGTTAGTGTTTCCACTTCCTATTGCGACTTTAGGATACTGAGCTATAATTTGATCCTCTGCTTTCTACCTTCATTTCTGTAAGCCTGCTTTCTTCGCTGACCATTTCTTTAGGAGGTGCTAATATACCAGTTTTAGCAAATTGCTCTCAATTGATGGGGTCAAGCACACAATGTCCTGAAGAGGACCAGTTGTTGGAAGCATACTTTTTTTTTTTCCAACAACTTGACAGATGATTATGGAATTATTTTGGATAAAAGGGTTGCCCAGGGAAGGTGATTAGAGAGAAATTGGGCACCGGTAGCTAAAGCACTGCCTTGGGAGGTCCTGCAGTGGTTCCAAAATCCACCTTAGACTTTGAATAATAGAGTAAATTAGTTTTTCTCAATGTATCTCATGTCTACAAAGTCAAGATCGACGAACAGAAGTTCTTGAGACTGAGCCAGGCCATTCAAGACTCAGGTAGACAGATACTGTAGTGACGGATCTGTGTTAAGGACTGAAGGTGAGATTTAGTCTAGGGAAAGGGGAGGAGAGAAAGGGACAATTATGCCAACTCTAATAAACACAAAGTAGTTCACTAAGCTCTGCTGTCTTCCCAAAGGCTGCTCTGGGAAAAGACATAATGATAGAACTGGGAGTCAGGAGATCTGGGTTTTATTTTCAAGTCTGCCACAATCTTCCTTTGTGGCCCTGGGTCATTTAACCTCTGAAAAATGGGGGAAATGATAGCAGATAATTAACAACCTCACAGGAGCATTGAAAATTAATTCATTAATTTTTCTGAACTCATCAGTAGAAGGTGCAATGGAAATTCAAATTGTTGGGGTATTTTATAAAACTGCATCTGTTTCTTTCCCTTTACATGTAGTTTTCAAGATTATTCTTAAATCTGTAGAAGCCATGGACCTTTTGAGAGCCTGCCCCGAGGAATGAAACTAGCAGTGTAAAATCTTTGTATCTTTATAATGTGCACGTCCTGTGCTAGGAACGGAGTAAAATGTGCTCAGAAACCAAAGCTGTAGAGCAGACTTTGGCCCATTTCAAATTGTGACTAAGACCATCAGAAACCTGCGTTTCCAGAGGGGGTTTAATTGTTCAACTCTTGAAATTTTTATTCAACCAGATCACACTTCTCCTGTTTTATGGTGAGAAACCTGTCTCTGTTGCTCCCCCTCACACACACCTCCCAGCATTTTATTGTCCCAGACCTCGCTGGTCACAAAAATACTAAAATTGTTTGTAGTGATTGTTGGGTAAGGCTGTTCTTCTTTGGGTACCAGCTTTTGCGTAGCAGGCCTTCAGTTAGACTTGTGATGGTTGTATTGTCGTGGGACAGGACGTGAGAACAATATTTGCAGTCAGTGAAACAAGCCTCTCTTGTGTGCTTTGTGTCATGATAGTTTTAGGATTCAAAATCTGAGTTGGTTTTGCTTGGTCTAGTAGTGCTTGTGGTTATTTGCTCCCTGTCACTGTGGTCTTGACTTCAGCAGGGGGACCTAACATGAAACAGAATTTCAGTTGTGAAATGTATTTCACTTACGTGAAATATTATCTGGAGGTAGATTGTTTTAAACTCTTTGAGTTTGCTTAGTTGTCTCATCTTGGTTGCTTGTTTCGGGAATGAACTTTATTTTCTGTGCACAGTCTCTTTCGTACTCTACCTGTAACAAGTGGAGAACCTCTACAAGGATGTGGCTGGTAGCAGGGTTGTAGAAGATTGTGTTTTCCAGAAGATGAATGAGATGAAATCTTGAAAATGTAGGCTCTTTCATCAAAAGTTTATAGCTGGATTTGAGTGGGCTGCTGAAATCTGTGGTGCCCCAAGCTGGTCACTGGTCTGTTGTCTTCAGAGTTCCAGGGAGGGCTGCGTTGCTTTTTGTGTTGGTGAAGTAATCTCTTTTTCTTCTCTGTTAAGATACACCCTCCCATCTTCATGCAAGCCGCTTTTGTCTTCTCTATTGACACAATTTGTTTTCCATTTATGTCTAGGGAACGTGACTACTAGCACATCTGTGTCTCAGATGGCAAGTGGGATCAGTCTAGTCTCCTTCAACAGTCGCCCGGATGGTATGCATCAGCGCTCCTACTCGGTCTCCAGTGCAGATCAGTGGAGTGAGGCAACAGTCATTGCAAACTCTGGCATTAGCAGTGGTAAGAAACCTGGAGCTGGGAGGGGTTACCTGCTGTGGGGTGAAGGGGGAAGTTGGCGGTTTGCTTTTTTAAAAAGAAAAAAAAAAATACAACCTGACGTTGGTCGCCCAGATGCTCTGTTGGAAGCCAGACTTCTAGAGTCTGAGAAAAAAAGGAGAAATGAGGTAAAAGAGAACAGATCAAGACACTACTTTTACAGCAGGAAGAGGTAATGTAATTACAGTGCTGCTTAGTTTTAATTTCAGGTATGCAATGTAGGTTGTTTACTTGATATTCTTCTTTCCTTACTCTGTGGTAGACATCAGCAGTCAAAATGCCCTCCAGATCTTTTCATTGGCATGACCTTTATCGGCCATGCTCTTGCTTGAACATACGCACACTACTGGCGTGGTCGTAGTGTTTTCAGTGGAGAGTTTAACGGCATTGAAGGGAGCAAACACTGTTCCAGATGGTGTTTTGCAATGATGCAATCATAACAGAGAGGCAGGGGCTGTTGTCTTTAAAGGATATGCGTGATATCTGGTAATAAAATGGGGCATCAAGCCTCAACAGAGCGCCGGGGAAGGACAGAGATATAATGCTCTTCACCTATAGCCAACCCGCTGCCTACGCAAATGAGAGAGCATCCTTGGAGCAGCCCCTCATGGTGGGTGGGCTGGGACTTAGATGTTCCTGTCATGGTGTGCTGCGGAAACGGTTCATACAGGAGAACACACATTGTCCAGGAGTGTGGGATTTACTAGGTGGTTGGAGAAACCACGGAAAATTCATGGAATGGGGGAGGAAAGGAGATGGGTGTGTGAAAGAAGAACTGAGAAGAAATGGAGACATGGATAACGGGGAGGGAGGAAATTGTAAATAGAACAGTAGAAAGGGGAGAAAAAACGGTTTCTGATGCATATCCCAAAAATACTGAGAATTATAGGAGTATGAAAATTATTTCACATGTCTCATATATATATCAGAGAATCACAGAATCATTGGAGTGGGAAGGGACCTAGAGAGATCATCTAGTCCAACACACACACACCCATCCCCTCACCCTTCTAGAGCACATTACACAGGATTTTCAATATCTACAGAGAAGGAAACTCCACAGCCTCCCTGGGCAGCTTCTTCTGGTGTTTTTCCACCCTCAACTAGCAACCTAAGGAGATAGATATATAGATATAAAAATATATGTATGTGCCTATATAAGGATTTAATCTGTATATAGCCCTGATACTGTCTCTGGGTTTTTAAGCAGCTATGGACAACCTTTCAGTGCCACCTTATGAGAACAGAGGGTTTAAAATCATGATCACTTTGGCTCTGAGGGGCATTAGCTTCTAAGTTCATGGCTGCTGAAGCACGTGCGTTTCTGGAGCTCTAAACTTGTGGGCATCATCTTCAGGAGTGTGGCGTTTGCATCAAAATGGTACAGATTGTGACAAAGAATTTTCTAAAGGCAGCACCCTTTATTTCAGCCTCGGCGACAGCCAGAGATCCTGCTAAGCAGCATGATAAAATACTTCAGCACTGTTGTCTTCTGTGTCTGCCCAACTCACCTCTCCCTTTGGCAACTGGTTAGTCTTTCAGGGCAATCATCCATTTAGACTGAACTGGTTTCAGTCATTTCTCTCTCTCTTTCCCAAGCTGCTTTGTTATTTTAATCCACCCCAATTCTACTTCCCTTTTAAAAGGCTATACCAAAGTCTCAGCTTTTTGCACCCTTCTTTTATACTGTAACTTTTAAAAGAAGATTGGGGGAATATAGTATGTCTGCCATAGGAGGAAGGCAAGTGAAAGATGAGAGGTAGTCTCGGGTGCTTTACACCTCAATGTACCTATGTAGACAGGTGAGCAGATGCTATTCCCATGCTCCTTAGTGCTTGAAAGTCTTCAAAATGCAGAATTCAATGAGTTCCTATGAATGGCATGTAATTAATACGTTGCAAAGGTGGAAATATAACCTAAATTCCTACCTTTTCTCTTCCATTTTCCTTCATGATGCTCTTCTGATATTTGAGATATTTGCTGGACTTGGTTTTTGCTCCACTTCAGCTAGTTTTAAATTCCTGGAGAAGGGAACCTTTTCTTCTATGCAAGCTCTGTACTCCCAGGGATGTGCAGTACCTTTTTTTGACTTGACATTCATATGTGATTACTTCTGGATCAAAAGAGACGACAGCTAGAATTATCTATGAAATATTTAGTAAAAAAAAATAATAATGCAGATGACTGGTCTGTACTCCTGAATAAGCCTGTCTTGAATAATTTCTTGCAGAGGTTCTATTTTAAAAACAAAACAAAACCCAAAACAAACAAACAAAAGAAACCCACCCAAAACAAACAAAAAACATGCAAACAACAACAAAAAAACCCACAAGCAAAAAAACCCAAACACATGAAAGTTGGGTTTTTTGTAAAGATGTGGGGAAAATTGGACTAATGGTGAGTTTTAGACCACTAAGGCTCAGCAGAAACAGAAGTATTGCGACAAAACTGCTACAAAACCTCAAGAATAATTTATCTCTATCAGTGTATCATCTTTCAGTAAGCTCATAGATGTGTCCTTTATGTTGGCAAGTTGACGCATGAAAAACCCTTTTTAATTTCAGGGGTTTTTTTTCTCCATTAAAAGATTCTTGAATTTTAGTCATAAAAAGCTAATACTGTGAAAGCAGCAGGTATGGTGAGAAGCTAAGCATCTTTTGGAATTCAAATGCCAATGTACTGGAGAATATGCCTGCTTATTGTCACATGGTTTTATTGTAGACAAAATAACATATTGGGATTCAATTTTTCTCTGCACCTTTTTTTTTTTTTCCACCGCATTAATTTAATACTTTGTGTGGCTCCGAAGAACTTTTCAAAGTCTTCCAAACCAGACCTTTGGTTTCCTGGGGCTTCTGTCTTTCAAGCAGCTGTGAGCATCTCCTAATTAGATAAATTACTTTGTAGTGGGCAGAGCCACAAAACAGGAGGTGCTGGTTAAATTAAAGGGGAAAAATAGAAAAATCCATTCTCTGAAATGGAATGCCCCACTGCTTTATGACTATTACTATTGTAAGGTTTTACATTTAAGTACCTGAGGTTTAAAATTAAATGTCTAATATAATTTGGCACTGGTAACATGAAGCCTGTGACTGCCCTCGGAGAAAATCTAGACAGCTTAGTTCAGTGTTTCAAATTGCTGTCTGCTGGATAGTGAGCGGCTTGTGCGGCTGGCTCACTATTTAGCGAAATACCACCTGCTGTGCGGCGTAATCTTAAATGCACTAGCATATTTGCCTTAAAAACTCAGAAATTTAAAAAGACTGTTCCAGCAGCACATGAAAAATTAATTCTTTTTACATTTTTTTTCTTACTCTTGTAAGTACTTGACAGAAGTAATTTTAGAAGCAAGAGAGAATAAAAACTGGGGGCAGTAAATCCCTGTCCGGGAACCTCTTGTGTAGATTCTTTATGGACCCAGAATTGATCTACATGTCAGATCCTGATGTAGTTTAAACTGTTTATCACCCTAAATGGCGGTAGAGAGACCATGAACATCAACTTATAATCCTCCATGAAAGAAATTGGTGTTTGCAGTCAATGAAGGAGCAGCTCAGCTTTATTGATAGATTTAGAACAATTACTGCTGCTGTGACTATTGGCCGAGAGATTTTCCTGGGTCGCATTGGAAGCCTGCAATGTTTTTTGCTTTTTTTTCCTTTGGTAAATCTTTTCCTTGATGCATCTCTTCTTTTTTTTTTCTTTTTTTTTTTCTTTTTTTTTTTTTTTTTTTCCCCCCCCCTCCCATG
>WUAM01000244.1:74777-116810 GCA_024336885.1 Actenoides hombroni | reverse complement strand
GTCAAAGCTGGTTTAGGGGGGGATTAATGAGCCGCTTGCTTTTTTAATTTGGCGTTCCTTTTTCCTTGCCTTTTTTTGTTTTTTTTTTTGTAATATATATTTAATAGTGCCGGCAGTGGTCGTCTGTTCTCAGGCGTGGTAATTGATACAAAATAAAATGCATTATTTGTATTCAGTCAGGAGTATGAAATTGCATTCAGCGGGCTGAAGCCTGAACTCATTTACAGTTTTCCGAAGCCGGGCTTTCAGGAGCCCTCTTTTCAATTTGAAGAATACCTTGTCAGGCAAGAGAAGTAGTGGGAAATGGGAAAGCACAGCGTGTAAGCCTGGCGCCTTTTGATTGCTCATATTTTAAACCGGGCGAATGTTAAATAACTTCCATCTTCAAAGGGTGGTCTCCGAAACCAGGAATACGGGGCATTAATACACCAACAATATCAGCTCGGCACCCGTTTACGAGCGACTTGCGTTTCTTTTCTGGTTGAGGGGGAGGAAAGGCTTCAGGCTCTTTTCTTCAGAGCCGTTTGACCCAAGGACAGCAGGTTATTACCTGGAAAGGGCCGTGGATCACGAGGATTTACCATGGGAGGTTAATTCTTCGGCTCTCTCGACGCGAGCGGTCGGACTGTACGTGTCTAAGTGTCCTCATTTTTCAGAGCTCACAAGCAGGTTTTGTTGGTGCAATTTATAGCCTAGAAATTAGACTAAGCTGCAGTGAGAGTGCAAATCTACCTTAATATTTTTTTAGCAAGGATCTTGCTGAAAAAAAAATTCAGCATTTTTGTGTAAGAGGGTGGTTTCTTCACAGGTTTATGCATTCAGGGCATGGTGGTTGTTGGCTGAAGTCGCACATGGTGATGAACACAGCCCTCATACACCTGCGTCAGGGCCCAGAGCACTTTGTCAAGCATCATGGCATCCAAGTATTTGGAGCTTTGTGAAAGTCGTGAGGAGAGGGTGGTAGAGCTGGTTTTCCTTGTTTCGGTTTTTCTCTTTTCTCCCCTTGAGTAAAATGAAATAATTCTTTTTCAAGTGGAAGCTGGGAATGAGGCCTACCCCTGTGCCACTTGCCTCATCTTTTCTGAGGGGAAGAAGTGAAGCGGTTTGAGAAATTGTTTAGACGTGAGCAAGCCTTCCTGGCTGGTGTGCTCTCTGGGATTTTCCCATTATATTTTATGAATATTCTGGATTTTGACAAGCAAATGAAAATAGACAAGGTGTTTTTACTGGGTGCCCTGTGGCAGAACTTGCCTCCACAGCCAGGCCCCTTCTTTGAAGTGCCTGGCTCTGTGACCAGCCTGTCTCAGCACCATAATTTTCATGTCATAGCTGCAAAAGATTGATTAATTTATATTTTTTTATGTGGTTTTTTCCCTCTTCTTTTTAAGTGCCCAAGGTAGGAAACCTTCTTAAGTCTCAAACTGGAGGTAACTATTTGGGACTAGCAGTAATCAGCTTGCATCCTTGGCCATACTTATGTACTGCTGACATCCTCTTTGGCATCTTCTCTCAGTGTCAAGGAGCCAAAGGTATCCATGTCCCCTTTGCCAGGAGCATGCTGAACCCTGGCACAGATCCTCATCAGGGTTTGCCTTCCTCTTCACCCAGAGAGACAGCAGACCCTTGCTGGATAGAGACTTTGAGCATTTCTGGGTTAAATGCTTAAAATCTCCTATACAGATAGACAGTAAATACAACCCTGTGATTCCCTTTTGTGGTTGAATGCTTGATAATGGGTTTCAAAATAGTGGACATAGTGAAAAGAGGAAAAATATTTAATATAAAGCTTATGTTTAATTTAATCTCTATTGCCAGGCAATTAACTATGTAATTTATCCTCTGCTAATAACCTGCAGCACAATTGTGCTTAGCAGGTCTTCAGTAAGCAAACCTCATTAGGAAAAAAATAAAAAAATAAAAAAAAAATAAGTGTTTCTTTGTCAAATAGGCAGTCTTATGGGGATTTAACTACTCAAAAAAAAATTAATGAAAAGTTGCTTTTTAAATACCATGGCTAATACAGTGGGAAACCAAAGGCACTGAACATGAGATTATTGTCTTTCATTTGGAGCAGGTAGTAAGTGACCCTTTATCACACGATATCAATCACACCAGGCAGGCATGAGTTACACACCTTGTTTTCCCACCTTTATTGCTGTTAACCACTTTTTCTATTTGTGTGGTCTTTCATATTAATGAAAGCAGATAGTGTTCAGAGGTCATTGAGATACCTTTGTTCTGTGATGTTTTGAAATGTCCTAGCATTACCGATTTGAGGATCAGTAAAATCTTTGAGCAATTGGAAATAATAAAGTGATTTCCCATTGTTTTGTGTCAGTACCAGCTGGCCTGCTTCTAAAATTGATGCAGAGCCCAGTTGATTTAATAGAACTTGAATCAGAAGTTCAGCCAAGTTGCTTTTTGTACCTTTTTGAAAAAGTAGTAGATATTTTTAGGAGGCTTTCCTGTAGCTTTTGGAAGTCAAAGAGCTCAAGATGGTAGCTGCTATCAGACAGCAAGGGTTATATCTTAGATTCTGGCAATCGTTAATTTAAATTATACACTATTTTTACTTTTCCTTCTTTTTTTTTTTTTTCCCTCCAAAACTGCAGATACTGGGTTGGGAGATTCTGTGTGCTCGAGCCCAAGTATATCCAGTACAACAAGCCCCAAACTTGATCCACCTCCTTCACCTCATGCCAACAGAAAGAAACACCGCAGGAAGAAAAGCACAAGCAATTTCAAAGCTGATGGTATCTCAGGCACAGCTGAAGGTAAGTTTACTCTGTACACTGTAGAAGTCTGAATTTTGAAAAGAGTGTTCCAAAGGGCGTTGTTAAGCACAGCTCGACTACACCATTGGCTTTGCATGCAGAAGGTGAAGGGAATTATACTGAAGGAGAGAAATCAAAGACTGATCTTCTAGTGATGAAGCTGAATAATCTGAGGCATCGCCACGGTGAATTCGACTGTCTGAAACGTGTCTGAAACTGATTTTCTTAATAAATAAAA
Organism: Actenoides hombroni; assembly: GCA_024336885.1. Taxonomy (NCBI): domain Eukaryota; kingdom Metazoa; phylum Chordata; class Aves; order Coraciiformes; family Alcedinidae; genus Actenoides; species Actenoides hombroni. The sequence continues at coordinate 113,798 of WUAM01000244.1, read as the reverse complement.
GTGTTCCCAAGTTAATACAGAGCATCGTTAGGTGCAAAGGTAAGAAACAGGCATACTTGTAAGATTAAAGAGAAATAAAAAGTCAGGTTCACTCAGTAGTCCATACATCACATCAGAACTTGAGTATTTTTTCAGTATTATTAAGTCTCATGTTACCACTTCTCCTTAGACGCATCCTGAGCTCTAGAATTGCCAACGTTTCTGATGGCCTTTATTGCTTGAATATTCAGCTGCTCGTGGAAAGATTGTGTTATTTGAGGATAAAAAAGAAAAGGGGAGAGTTTAAATGTTTGGGTTCTTTTTTAAGGACCAGAAAGCAAAAACCAGAAGAACTTATTTTTTTCTCTTAGTTTAGCTTACTATTTCCAACACGAACACTACTATAGCTGTTCAATGCCCTTCTGAAGGGGTAAGAATGTGTATGGTAGCCAGATATGATATAAAACATGCTTGTATCTTTAGAAAAGAAGAAAAGAAGCATGCTAGGATTCAACCAAAAGAGCTCCAGAAAAAAAAAAAATGAACAAGGGTAGTTGGAAGGCTCAGAAACTAGGGAGTCAACATGTAAGGTGAGATGAAAAACAGAGACAATGGAATAACATTGTTGGAAAAGGGGAGTGTTGAGTAAGAAAAAGATGTGATTGTAAGCATCGGAGAGTCAAAAACAGCTACTCCCATATCAAAGAGCTTTGGAACAGGTTCTGAAAAAAGGATGACAATTGCAGACAGCTGAAGAGACATTAAAAATAGATGTGATAATAGTATACAACTGAGAAGGGGCATGTTAACTACTACTTAGTCATCCTTATTTTCCATGTATTTAATTTCTCAATTGCACTTCTATCACATACGGAATTTATTTCCCCAGCTATCTGTACAAATCCTTTTTTAAAAGCCGTCAGCTTTTTTTTTTTCATAATAGCTCCTGTTGCGTTCTCTTTCCAGTCATTTAGCTGTCTTTGCTGTTAGTTTTCCCCTAGTTTATGGCCTGAAGCCAAATTTCATTTTAACCTTTCATTTTTAATTTGTCATCTCTCTCTCTTTTTTTTTTTTTTAACAATCCTTTTTACATCACTTGTTTCCTACCTCAATGGCAAGTTATAGAGGGGACCTTTCAGAGCGCTCACCATTGGTTCAAGACTATTTTGTTGAAGTCAATATGAATCAAGACCAGCTGGATATCAAGAGCCTTTGAAAATCTATTTCTAAGTAGTTAATACGTGTATGTTTTCCTTCTCCTGGGGAGATTATTTTCACAAGTCACTGGAGCCGGAGCCTGTGTGGTCCTGGTCTGCAGGTGTGGATTTCTGACCCACAGCGAGCAACAGGGGATCAGCAGTTGTTGTGCCCCAAAAAGTTTCCCCCAAAGTCCCTATTGTGATTGGAGTGGGTAGTACGTGCTCCTTCATCCTTCTCTGTTTTCTCTTGTTCTTCTCCTTGTCTTCCAGCATCGTAACACACTAGTGTGAAATCCTTTTCTGATAACAAAATTGTCCCCTCTGTTATAAATGGGATAAATGTGCTTCCGGAAGGGCAAGAACTGTCTGGCAAGCAGCAACTAAGCAATACATGGGGAACCTTAAAAGTAGCAGTGAGTGGCAACACTTGCTTTTACAGCCTCTGGATCTCTCCATTAGCCCATGAGCTTTCTTTGACCTGCCTCTCTTAAGTGTCTTCTAGAGATGGATACTCTTTTCTTTTCCCCATGTACTTGGCACTGCTGAGGCTGCACTTCAAATCCTGGGTTCAGTTTTGGGCCCCTCACTCCAAAAAGGACATTGAGGGGCTGGAAAATGTCCAGAGAAGGGCAGCAAAGCTGGGGAAAGGTCTAAAGCACAAGTCTTGTGAGGAGCAGCTGAGGCACCTGAGGTTGTTTACCCTGGAGAAAAGGATGCTCAGAGACCTTCTCACTCTCAACAACTCCCTGAAAGGAGGTTGGAGCCAGGTGGGAGTCAGTCTCTTCTTCAGAGGAACAAGTGATAAGACAAGAGAAAACGGCCTCAGATAGCACCAGGGGAGGTTTAGGTTGGATATTGAGAAAAAATGTCTTCCCTGAAAGGGTTGTCAAGGCCTGTCCCAGGCTGCCCAGGGCAGTGGTGGAGTCCCCATCCCTGGAGGGACTGAAAAGCCTTGGAGATGTAATGCAGAGGGACATGGTTTGGTGGTGACCTGGCAGTGCTGAGCTAATGATGGGACTTAATGATTTTGAAGGTGTTTTCCAACCAGAACAGTTCTTTGATTCTGGCTTGGGGCTGGCGGCTGTGTCTTGGGTGGGCCACAGCAAGTGTTAAATTCTTTATAACATCTCTTCTAAAGCACAACACAGTGAAAAACAGCAGTTGTCCACAAGAACAAAATCACAACTTTCTACACAGTGTTCTCACCATGTGTCAGAGGAGCTTTGAGCATTGTTCAGCATAGAACTAATTTTACTGGCCCTTGAATCCTTAGCAAGGTTGGGAGGAGATGCCTGACAGGACAGTCAGCCTCGTCTGTCAGTGGTAGCTGAAGGAGAAAGCAGTGTAGCATGCTCAAGTTGCTTGTCCTTTTAGAGGAAGGGCATAATAATGATTGTAGATCCCCACGAGATACTGTATAGCCAGACTAACAAAGGACAGAGGCTGCTTTTACCAAATTCTGGCATGTGGGCACCTGCAACCTTGGTCTTTATCTTCGTGTGCTTGGTGGAGGCCAGTAGCTACATTTAGCGTGTTTTATGGTTGACCAGACAGGTAAGGTTCATCTCTCTGAGCCTGCTGTGATGCAGAATGACAGCAGTAACTCCAGTCCTGGGACAACCTATGTCAGAAGCCAGTTGGCAGCTAGTGAGGCCTGTATTTGAGATGTTTCAGGCTGTACGGGGTTTTTCTCCAAGTACTTGAATTTTTAGTAGCATTTTCACACCTGTCTTGCAATTCAAAGCAGTTTTCAGCTCAATAACTCAGCCTTTCCTCAGGAGAAGGCTTTCCTTGTTCTCCAGCGCTTGGCTACAGATCTGTCCAATGACCTAAAAGATTTGCTCTTTGATTTTCCTTCCTCCACACTTGCCGTAAGCATAGATTTCAACCCTCAGAGGATTATGGCAGTTTTGAAGACCACAAATCCAAATGTAACAGTAAAAGGCAGATGTTCTGAGAGATGTATGCTTTGCCTTGGCAACTTTGACCAAGCGTTTGAGATAGGACAGGAGACTTACTGAAAATGGGGTACAGAAGTATGTGTTGATAATCATGAGAGATCCATATCTCCCTTCCTTCTGGAAATCCTGAGCTCACTCTGAAAAGGAGGAGGAGGATCTTCCTGCAGTAGCTATTCTCAGACAGTTACAATGGATCAGAGTTAAATGATTTGGGTAATTCTGGATTTTATGTTTCCTTCCTTTGGGTCCATGCACATTTCAAGTGTCAGCTTTCAAACAGAAATTCTGGGTTCCTTCATTTTTGTCTGTAGCAAAGATTAGGTGTTCAGTGAGGTTTAAATCTGGTCTTCAGCAAACTCTAGCATTTTTTTTTGCACTTTTGTGGTCTTTTTTCCTCCTTGAACATGCCAGCTTTGATCATTGACCTCTGCCCAAGTATTCAGATATCACGATGATGGACACTAGTGAGCCCAGGGTGATTCACTAATTCCAAGGAGTGATGCTCATCTCTTTTATGCCCTTCCATAAAGGTCATGCTGATTCTTTCTCCACACTACCTGCACATGCACAGCCCTCTCTCTTTCTGGAATGGATTCTTTCATCTTACCTGGTTTATCTTTCTACGGGTTTTCCGAGACAATGGTTGCAGCAACAGAAATACCAAAGCAACTGCACTGCAGTTGGATGGAAATTAAAATTCAAATCCTATTTTGGAAAACCAGATTCTTGTGAATTTTTTCCTGTGCAATGAAAGCCAGAGAGAAGGTTTTTTTAGTTCTCTGTACAGAACTTGCCACTGAAAAAACTTCTCAGTGTTTTTTGAGGGTAACAGCAGGAACGCGTACATTAGGCAAGGTGCCAGCAACCAGCAGTGTTTTTCCCACCATGCTGTCTAAACTTGCTCAGAGCAGGATTATACAGTCCTGTGTTTCAAAGAGGAAGAGCTGCTCAGAGCCTGGTCTGTTTTGGTACCCTTGTGCTGCTGCAGTTAGTGGAACAGCTAGTGGTAATAGGAAGGTTTTTCAGCTTGATAACAAGTAGAAAAATTAAAAAGCTTTCTTGGAAATACTCTTCACAGAAAGACCTTTCCCAGTATTTATTTTTCTTACCCTTGTTAGTTTTAAAACTTGGTGTCTGTGCCAGCTTGAACCTGCCTGCCCTCGATCCATCTCTGAGATTTCAGGAGGTATAGAAAGCCCAATGTATGACTGGTTTTGAGCATCGAGTCGTGCTCTGCGGGCATGTCATTGGCCCCGTTGGCCAAAGCTCTTAGGGTTGCTGTCTGCTGTAGGGCCAGTCTGAGTGCATCCAGGCAGATGGGTAAATCCCCATCTCTGTGATAAGGGAGATGCAAAGCAGGAAGAGTGCTGTTAATTTGTCTTCTCTCTCAGCAGTGTAGGCAAAACAAGCCTAACTCTGTGTTCCCAGCCGCAAAGTTCCTGAGAAAGAGGAACTGATGGTAGAGTATTAATGCACTGAACGACTCAGTAGAATTTCCAAACTCTGTTTTTTCTCTGTAAATCTGTGTTCCGTGTTCTTCTTCACCGCTGGTTTCTAAAGAACTTTTGAAGGACAAGGAAGGACCTTTCATGTTTCTTTTTAGAACCGTTTTCCTAACACAAAGATATTTGTTCTGTTCTCTGCCCCTTGTAAAGTAATTGCTTTTCCCTGCACTTTTCTGCTTTAAGCAGTCTAGTCCCCAGCTCTAGGTCCATTCTTTCTGGCTTGTAGCCAAGGATGAACCCCACTTTACTGAGAAATAGTTAGGATTCAGTTGTTTTTTTTACCTGGGGCAAACTGGTAAAGGTATTTCAAAAGCTTGCGTCCTTCACATGCATGTTTTATAACAGCAGAGTTGTTTGTCCAGGGATACCTTACTGAAACCTTTCAGTGCTTAAAGGAGCCTGTCAGAAAGATGCGGACAAACTTTTCAGCAGGGTCTGTTGTGACAGGACAAGGGGTGATGGGTTTAAACTCAAAGAGGGGAGATTTAGACTAGAGAGAAGGAAGACATTCTTTACGCTGAGGGTGATGAGACACTGTCCCAGGCTGCCCAGAGAGGTGGTTGATGCCCCATCCCTGGAAACATTCCAAGTGAGGTTGGACAGGGCTCTGAGCAGCCTGCTCTAGTTGCAGATGTCCCTGCTCACTGCAGAGGGACTGGACTAGATGGGCTTTGAAGGTCCTTTCCAACCCCACCCAGTCTATTATTCTGTTCCCAATCTCAAGGAGCATTGAAGATGAGCTATAGTTAAGTTTGAAATGAAAATCTGTTCATTTGTTTTCTGTGGATGGAAAAGTAGGGTTTAGTCAGACTTCTCACTTGTACTTTCAGCAATCAGCAAAGGTTTCACTACTTTGATCTGGTTTCTCAGCTGTGTGGAGACTCAAGTGCAGGAGGGTGGGACATGGTTCAGAAAACCAACAGAGGTGCCTGTTTAGTCCTTTCTCAGTCCCTTTCAGCCATCCCAAAACCAGAATGAGAAAGCAAATTAGGGAAATGCAGCTCTTAGCATCAGTCTGTGGAATCTGTGTAATACCTGGAAATGTGATGTTTTGTGTAAACTGGAAGCAATACGGCTGTTAATGGGACGTGCAGTACATGATGCATGAGGACAACTGTGTGCATTTTACAGCCCTAAGCTTTCTTTAATACCTCAAGCATTCCCATGATTTACCTGTGGGCATCATATGCTGGAATGATTTAAACATGCTTGGCTCTGTGTATAGTCTTCTCCATACACATTTCCTTAGGTGCATGATTCTAGTGAGTGTGCTGTGGCCAGACTGAGCTGAAAAAATGGAATCTCTCTAAAAAATTTAGTTGGGAATTTTGGAAATTTAGTGGCAATACCTCTGAGGCCTGTTTAATGAAACCGATGCAAACAATGGGCTGCAGTGTTCGTGGGAGAGTAGATTCTTCATTTGACAGATAGACTTGACATTGTTAATGCTAAACATTATTTATAATGCATTGAATTAAGCACCATGATGAAGGAATATTTTTTTACTCAGTGCTTTTTTTATAATTTTTCTTCTTTTTTTTTTTTGCCTTTTTATGGTCTGGAAGAAACTTTCTGACATTGTCAGAGGACAGCATGTTCCAAAACCTTTCCAGCACAAAAAGTCACAGTTTTGTCAATCCCTTTTCCCTGCAAGGAAGATGTGAAGCCTAGTATCTTGACCTGCAGCTGCAACAAGGGCAAAACTACACACCTGTTAAAGAGTTTGTAACCTTTAGAATCAAATCGATTAGATGTCCAGGTCCCTGTATGGATTGTGTTGCTTGAAGTAATGCACAGAACTAAGCTGCCATCAAAATTTCTACAAGTAAAAGCTCTTTCCAGTCCTTTATGGGATAATTAAGCATCCTACTGCTGTTATACAGGCAAAGAGATGTTGCCCATGTAGGAACTCCACAAAAATGAGTTCTGGTAATCTTGTTATCCTCATTATGTTCATGGAATCTTGAAATGGTTTGAGTTGGAAGGGACTTTTAAAACTAATCTAGTCCACCTGTCCTGCCACTGAGCAGGGATATCTGCAACTGGAGCAGGTTGCTTAGAACCTGTCCAACCTCATCTGGAATAGTGCCAGGGATGGGGCTTCTACCACCCCTCTGAGCAACCTCTAGGACACTGTCTCACCACCCGCAGCATAAAAAATGTCTTTCTTCTCTCTAGTCTAAATCTCCATCTTTTAGTTTAAAACCATCACCCCTTGTCCTGTTACAACAGGCCCTGCTAAAAAGCCTGTCCGCATCTTTCTGGCAGGCCCCTTTAAGTACTGAAAGGCCCCAAGAAGGTGTCCCTGGAGCCTTCTCTTCTCCAGGCTGAACAACCCCAACTCTCTCAGCCTGGCCTCACAGCAGAGGGGTTCCAGCTCTTGGATCATTGCTGTGTCCTTCTCTGGCCCCTCTCCTACAGGTCCCTGTCTCTCCTGTGCTGAGGACTCCAGAGCTGGACCTGCTGGTGAAGGTCTCAGATTTTACCTAGTCCCTAAGCAGTTGGAGTAGATGTGGAGGCATTCTTGGAAAAGTGTTTTTTATTTCAGAAAGACATAGATTTTTGGTTCTGTGAGATGGGTGAACATGTGAAAATGAAACAAAGCATTAGTGCTGACATTAGGTAAACACCACAAAGTCTGGGAATAAATCAGTTCTTTATAAGTGAAAAAACAAACAAAACAGGCATGGAAATCATTTAGGAACAACTGGTTTCCCTTCCTGATTTATCCCCAGGCTTTACATTGCTGCTTTTACAACACGTGGGCAATCTGCTGACCCAAGCAAGCATGCTCAGCCTCCATGTGCATTGCAGCAGTAGTAGCTTCCCAATGGTAAAAATTATAAGAGATACCTTAACAAGCTTTTTCACCTCTAAAAAACCCAAATTTATATAAAATATTGCAGACCCATGTCAAACAGAAGATGAATGTGTTTCTTTCCTGTCATGCAGCATTTCTATGAACCTTGTGATGGGTGGTTTAGTGAGATCAGGTTCTGTTTCCATTTCTGGTCTCTTAAGTGACTGAAGTTTTAGAAAGTAAATGTTCCCTAGTTTTTAAAAAACCTTCAGCATTATTTAAAGTGAGAGTGGTACCAAATTGGCATTTTAACTGCATTGTTGAATGGAGAAAAGCATTTATTTGGAACTGGAAGGGTTTGCAGCATAAGCAGAGAGCTAGAAAGGTTGGTTTGTTGAGGTTTTTTAAAATACGTTTGTTTTAATTTAGGGTTACTGCTGAATTCTCTTCTATAATGTGTTGATCATAATGTCATTTGTGTAGTCCTGTGCACAAAACATTTCAGAAATTTCAGCAAATAGCATTTTGCTGAACTTCATACTGCACACAAAAAAAAAACCAAAACAGAAACCCAAGTTCTGCTTTGCTAATCGTCACCAAACCTGGCGTTTAAGAAGCTTGCTTGTTAAGGAACATGGTTTGGTAAGCATATGCATCCTTAGTTTGTGGATTATCTCAGAAACATTGTAGACCTTGCCCGATTCAGTTGCTCACTGCTCGAGATGCTTTGTAAGTTAAAAATTCTTAAAATAAATATTTACAAAAAAAAAACCAAACCCTAGCAAACAATCCAGGTCTTAGTTGGCATTAAAAATGAAACAAAAATGAGCAAAATGTCTCACTGTATTTTCTTCTGTCTGCATGAGAACTTAAAAAAAAAAAAAAAGGAAAAGCAGAAGCCTCCAGTATGTGACGGTATTTGTTGCCTGTAATGCCAAATGCTTGTTTTGATGTAAGCGTACTGCAAGTGTCTCAGGGGTTAGCACCTATTCAGCGTCAAAACGCTCTTTGGCTGTAATTCAACTGATCATCAGTAACTTCATTCGCTGCTTCGTAGGAGATACAGTCCTGGCCGATTGCTGTACACCTGAGAAACAGGAGGGCAAAAATTAATAAAATCTAGACCGAATCTTCAGAGACTTACTTTCAACCAAGGCATAAAGGTCACTTGTTGGGAAACCTTCTGCCTCAGTCGTCACAGCCTATCTGACATGAAAGGGTTGCTGCTGAAAGACATTTATGTTGATGCTGAGGAGTGAAAGACAAGGGAGGTGAAGCTCATCTATTGTTTTAACCTACTTCATTGCAGGCTAAACAAGTTGAAAGATTCCCTCTTCTCTTTAAAACCACTGTTAGCTCAGGGTCGGAAGAGGCTGCGCGTTCCGCCTACCTGGTTGAAAGGAAAAGTGTCGCAGTGGTGGTCAGCAGGAGAGGGGATTCTGGAAAGGATGAGGCCCGGGATGAATTGATGATGGTTGTACACACCAGCACATTTTTTTTTTTCCTACATTTCTCTGAAAATCAGTCCCACTCTTAGTACATTAACCGCTCTGCGTTGTGACTGCAGAAGGGTATGCTGGGTGTCCTCAATACCAGTGCTGCACTGGACTTTGGTCTGATTTTTAAGAAAAGAAGTTTTAAGTAGCTTTATAATTGAAGGAAGACAAGTGACACCTTAGCATTTTACTGTCTTCAGGTAATTAGTGTCATCAGAATTATGCTTTTGGTCTGAGAGAGAGACTATGATTATGGAAAAGATTCTGGATGTCCACAAGATGATGTTTAGAGGATAGCAAGAAGTACTTGTAAAATATTAATCTTGCTAGAGCAGTTAGTTCTGTTCTGTTACTTAAGTAGGAGTTGTCTGCTTGAAAAGTTCCTGACCAGTTTCTCCAGAGCTTAAGACCGTTTAATTTAATTATGAATCTATATACTTAAAAATATCTTTAAAATAAAATGAGATTATTTATGTGTTATAAATCTGTAGTAAATGAAAAGACTAAGGTCATTAAGTGTAACTTTGTTATTCCATTCACCACATAACTGAACTCTTCAGCCAAGGTGTCACACTTGAAATGAATAGGGTATTTTGGGGTAGACTCTTTGAAGGATACCTCGTCCTCAGCTTTCTGTATACTTGGACTTCTCAGCTTATTGGAACTGAGCTGCAGAGGTACACTGGGAAGAAGCTGCCTTCAAAGAATGGAAGCCTAAGTAATTCTCTTCAGAAGACCTTAAGCAGATAAAACTCTAGCTAAGCACTAGATGAGACAAATATGAAGAAGAAAAATCCATGAAGGCCTCTTCAAATCAAGATTGCAGCCTCTCCCAGGAAGACCCCCAACCATGGACCATACTGGAAGGTATAGCAAGGTACATGTTGCTGTACCTGTAGCTCTTCTGCTTTTTGTAGGCATCTCCCACTAGTTGCTGCTGAAAGCAGAGCAGGCTAGGTCGACCTCAGGCCCCAACCTGTTGTGCCTGATGTGGCTCTGCTTCTCTACGGCATGCCTTCTTGAACTGATGTTTGCCTTAGAAGGCACAGGGCAGCTTTGAGGGGAGGGTTGATGGGATGCCAGTTGATTACAGGCACGCTTTTTCTATTTGCAATAGGTAACGTGAGATTAATGACAATGGCTTGATTGCAGTGGTTTGCTGTGTACAGCTCAAACCTGCAGTTTAAAGGGGAATGTGTCAATAGGTCTGATCTGCCCTAGGGTTATGAAACATGCTCTTGGCATTATGCTACAAAGAACCATAATCAGGGTACACACAGAACAGAATGTAAGAGTAACAAGTCAGTGTTGTGGTTTTTTTATTGCAGAACTTTATGTTTTAGACAATTAAAAGTAAGCCCTGAAGAATATATGCTGCTACTCAGTGTGTTTTTAGGGCTAAGAACCAATCTGAGCATAGTGTCAGAAAATATTCTTTGTGTAATCATCCTCCTTGCTCCAGGTCTGAAGAAGCTCAGTGGGCAGTGAGACCATGTCTACCTTTAAATCCAGGTGAAACAAGCAATGATCTTTCCTGAATGCAGTGTTGCCAGTTGTCCCCCTCTGTGCTCCAAATCAGGGTATTCCAGGCATAGCATCCAGCAAGAGAAATAGAGAAAGTCTCAATTGATAGAGCTTGTGAATTTAGGTGTGCCTAGTGCCATCTGCTTACAGGGCAGTGAGAGTGAGGATGATGTTTCCAGCTGGTCCAAGAGTCTGCGCACACAGGATTTCTCCAGCATCATGACTCTGACACTTTCTTTTGTACCTTGTACCATTACAGGTTTGGGGAATTTGCTGGTTTTACTGCACACAGACAGGCTCTGTGTTTTGTCAGTTGCAGCCAAATGCTTCTTCCACTCCCTTTTAACACTGGTGGGGGTTTTTTTTGCAGGTCTGTTAGACTTCAGGATTTAATAACAACCTATTTAATTTAATTTAACAACCTATAGATCAAGAAGTATTTTTGCCCTTTTCATTTTGGTTCTTTGTCAAAATGTTTGTGACACCTGGTCACAAAAAAAAAAAAAAAAAAAAAAGCAGGTCCAAACCAATACTGAGGAAGTTGATGGTGTACAGAAACAATTTTACTAAATGAGTTGTTGAATATACACATACTTCTCTCAGGAATTTTTATTTAAGAAAAGTGGGCAAAGTGCAAAAGCCTGAGCAATTAAAAGTTGTTTCTCTTGAAGGGACAGTGATTCTTCTCTCAATTTCTCTTTGTGATTTTGGTTCTTCCAAAATTGCCTATTAATCCTGAGACTGATGTTTTAAGCGTTTGGGGTTTATTTATTCCTTGTTTCTATGTGTTAATGGGCATTAGTCTCTTCATGCAGTGATTTTCAAAGGGTATGTTGGAGTTAGCTGGGCACGATGTTTCGGCCTTTCTTGGACTACACATGGCAATATCAGCAACGTGTGCATTGGCAATTGCTGTGCCCCTCTGGTTCTCGCGTGGAGATAGAGCCCGTGAGAGTCTGTGAAGTGCAGAGCTGGACATCCTCATCTCGCCCTGAGGAGGAGTCTCTGAATGGTATGTGTTTGTATTGGTGACCGATGAATAGGAGAGGGTGGGGTTCTTGATAGTGAAATGCCAGGTGGAAAATGCCACGGTACAGGATTTAGTCTTCCATAGATGGCAGGCTCTGGTAGATGTAGGCAGGTGTTCTTATCTAGGCTGACTTTTCCTTTCTCTTAAGCAGTAGGCTCTTGTCCAATCGCAGCAGTCTTCTCCATTTGAAAAGTGCAACTGTGGAGCCATTCCAGTTGTGATGCTCCATGGTATTGATCTCAGGCATTTACAAGACAGCCCTCTAACAGTAACATAGACCTCTTTTTATTTCCATCTGTGACCAGTCACTTCAAACCTGTGTTCTTCTGTCAAGTTTTAATCAAATAGGTGCCTTAAATTAGCTGTCAAATTCAGTGAGTAGATACTTGGTGTCTTTCCATCTGAAGTCTCCACTGCAGACCCACGTGCTGTGCATGAGATTTCAGCACTGAGCTTGCTGCATGTTTGTTTTACACCCTGTGCTTTCATCTTCTGTTTTCCATCCCTCCACCTTTCTCTTTAAAGATAGGTTGCTTGTGATCGATGTTATGCATTATCTGTAGTGTGCAACTCTAGTGAAAGGAGTGAGTAAAAAGAAAACTTGAACAGGGCCTAATCAGTGACATTTTCTACCACTTCTCCCCCTCAAAAAAAAAAAAAAAAAAAAAAAGAAATTATTAATAAAGGTTTCTTTTGTGAGCATGAGATGGAGAAAATTGGCCATTTGTCTGTGAGGTAATAGGCTTTGGTATAATATGAAAATCTATCAAATGATTAAATTCAATGACATTAAATCACAATTCATGAAAGGAGAATACTGCACAGTTTAATTCTATTTAATTTTTGAGGGGGGAAAAAAAAAAGCCGAAAAAAAATGTTTGAGTTTCTCTTAAGCTGATTTCTCTGTGCTCTTTCTTAAAAGTGCCTTTCTAGTTGCCACACAGTGATGTGATCATTATCTGTCACCTCGTCGCCTTGCTGCCTCAACACGAAGTAAAATACAAAAAAAAAAAAAAAAGAGGGGGGGGGAAGGAGAGACCAGAGGAGCTTGTGAAGTATGACTTCCTATCCCAAGACTCATTGCCTGCGATTCGTACCGCTTGACAGTAATGATCTTATTACAGTACTCTGGACCTTGAAGAGATTTCATGAGGAGAGCAAAAGGACGTGCCTCCATGTAATCAAGTGGCGCTGAATATTCCACGCGTTTTTGATCACACACTGATTGGGCACAGTTTTAGCCCATCTTCTAGTCAATTATGCATGGCCCCTCGTGCTCCTGTGATAGTCAGAAACATTGATAGCTGTTGTCTGGGGGGGCTGGCAGCCAGCCAGGGGTTTGAAGTGCAGTCATTCCAGGAGAAGTGCTTTTTAGTTGGAATTGATTACCTTTCTTTAGGTTTTTGCTTAATGGCAAAACTGTATTGGAGAGGGCTTCAGGTGAAAAATGGCCGTATTAGCCATTTAGAGTAGCTGAACTCCTAGTCAATTTTTAGCTTTCCCCCGTTTCCATCTAATTTATATTTAATGATGTAACGTTTGATAATATTTAAGATATTTCATTTTCCGTCGCTGCTGAGCACACATGTTGAGCGCATGTGAAATTACAGCATATCAATTTTCAGGGTTTCGAAAGGAATCTGGTTAAACCTTCAGGCTGCGAGAAGGCATCTTGTTTTATTTTTTTTTGGCACCTGTTCCAGCGAGCGTTGGGTTTGTCTGCAAGTGGCATGGAGATGATGTTGCCAAGCAGACTGAGGGCTGTTTTCATCCCCTAATGAGGATAAATCTGTGTGCTTTAAAAGAAGCAAAGGGTCGGTAGATGGGTCCTTAGTTTAGGTTCTCTTGTCTCGGAGGCCGATTAAGGCTGCTGTTAATTTCTTGCCTATAAAAATGTCACATCTTTCTTAATTCAGATTTCTCCTGAAATGAAAATCATTAAAGGCAAGCTTATCGAACTCGAAGCACCATATAAGAAAATATTTAATCACAAGCGATGCTTCTTGTTCGTATACCACCAACCTTGTTCCTCTCATTTGAATATCCTCCAATACCTAATTTTTGCTTGCATGTGTAGTTTGGAGAGGTGGGAGCAGGACTTTATAGTAGGCTGAAGTACAACATTGTATTAGCCACGCGTCAGATGAAGAGCTTATGTTTCCCCTGCTTGGAATGTGCTGTGACTGACACTGAAAAGATGCAGTCAAAATATTCTGGTAGCACCCCAAATTTTTGTTTCCACTTGTCAGTCTAATTTTGCTGTACTCGCTTACTGCTGGCTGAAATAATAAAGGCATCTTGCAAAAAGGAATTGCGGGTTCTCAGCCTTTTCTGAAGGTGCTTCTACTGCTTCCCTTTTAAATGGATTTGAGGGTTTTTTTGTTCCCAAAATTAATCCTGCGCTGGCCAGTTCTACCCCTTAAAATGCAGCTTTAAGTTTTTTTAATCTCTTTTGTTTAGAATCTGTTCTCACTTGCCATGTAGGGGCCAAACCAGAACGAAGAGGGGAAAAAAAATAGTCAATCTTGATGGGGTTTTTTTTGCTCTTTGAAACAGATCTGTTGGTCTTTCTTCCAGTGACTTCAGGTTCCGCTACTGTCAGAAATTCTGTATCCTAGTTCGGGGCCCGATTTATGTGTTTTAATTTGTAGCAAAGTTTTAACATTTCTAGGCAGCCCACAAGAGCTATGAGAAACTTTTTTCTTTTTTTTTTTTCCTTTGGAAGAGAAACTTCTCTAAATCTGTGTGTTTGCTGACCTGTGTGTCCCTGATCCCTGTACCAGCAGCCAGGATTGCTGTGCAGTCTTCAGCCTTCTGTCGCCCACACCAAGACAGGAGTTTTTCAGCCTGGGGTCCTTGGTGCTTCTTGCTTGGTGAGATTTTGAACCAGTCTTTCAGTGCCCAAGTTATTACAAACCAGAAGGCTCCTAATTTTCCATATTTTTCTCCATCAAGGTATTAAAGACCTTAGAAAAGTAAACTTCTGAGATGGAGAAATTCATAGAAACATGTTTGGGTTGGTAAGGACCTTTCAAGGTCATCTAGTCCAGCATCCCTGCAGTGAGTGGGGACATCTGCAGCTTGCTCAGAGCCCCATCCAAGCTCACCTGAAATGGCTCCAGGGATCAGCCACCTCTCTGGGCAACCTGGGCCAGTGTCTCACCACCCTAAGTGTAAAAAATGTCTTCCTTCTCTCTAGTCTAAATCTCCCCTCTCTGAGTTTAAACCCATCACCCCTTGTCCTGTCACAACAGGCCCTGCTGAAAAGTCTGTCCCCCTCTTTCTGATAGGCCCCTTTAAGTGCTGAAAGACCACAATAAGGTCTCCCTGGAGCCTTCTCTTCTCCAAGCTGAACAACCCCAACTCTCTCAGCCTGTTCTCACAGCAGAGAGGTTCCAGCCCTCAGATCATTGCTGTGGCCTCCTCTGGCCCCGCTCCAACAGGTCCCTGTATCTATCCTGTGTGAGAACTCCAGAGCTGGACCCAGCACTGCAGGGGCAGGTGGGTCTCACCGGAGCAGAGGCTACATCCTTGGCTCTGTTGACTTTCTTTGAACAGTGGACTCAGTTGTTTGAGCCAGCTGCCAACTCTCCCTATGGTAGTATACATTTTCCCTGAAGAATTATTTATCTAAGCGCTGGGAGGAGACAAAGATGGAACAGATTCGTTGGTAACAGATATCTTGCAAGGATATCACAATGTATTTAACAGCGTGATGTTGCAGTGACATCAAAAACTCTGGTGAGGCTTAGACATATCATGGCAAATTTCCCATTTGAATGGGATGCTAAAATGTGGGAAATATTTGCGTGTTATTTAAATAAAAACAGTATTTACTAGGATATGATTCTCACCTGGTAGTGGTTGTTTGGCACTTGTCAGCTTCTGCTGCCACACGTGTCATCTTCATTGGGGTTTTCAAACTGATATGGCATTGACTCGACTTTGAGTCCCTTGCGCCTCCTTCCCCCGCGCCTTGAATCTGTCTTCTTAATCTGGAGAGGAAGAGCTGCGCTTTGTAGTGATGGATTACAAAGCTAGGCTGGAGTATTTCTGCCTCTGCTTCATTTGACAAGGAACTGGCAGCTCCCTCAAAGACTGTTTCAGCTCCCTTATATTTCTCCCTTCCCAAGCTCTTCCTTTTGGGACTTCAGTGGCTGCATGCATGGTGTGCAGTTATCATGCAAGCCAGTATTTATTGAGGGGGAGGCAGGGGGTGAGGGGAGGATAAGGGATGTTTTAGCTTCTAAATCATCACTTGAAAATTGTTAGTGATGGTGGCTGGTTTGTGATTATCATGAATGCTGGTGTTTTTCAGCCAAGGTAAAACTTTGTGGTGGTAAACAAAACACCAAAGCAGTCTAGCCCATTTCCAGACAACCCAAATGCTTTCACCAGCGTATTTATACATAAAAGTACAGTTCATGATTTACTTAACCTTAAGATTGGAAGCAATCCTATTACATCGGGCTTAATATCATCATTGTCGTGCACATAATTACTTTTTGGTTGGATGGCTGCCAGTCAGTGGGCTGTGAATGGTCAGTTATAAACAACTTTTTTATTTTTAAGGCAATTCAAATTTTATGGTGAGACATGCTGTTTATCACATGAACGTCGCAGCAGTGTGGGCTTAGAAAGGTGGATATAGTGAAGGGAATCATACTCTACTTACCCAGGGAATAGTACACGGCTTTTCTGACGGTTACTGATATTTTAAAAATCTTTCAGCAGTCTCTGGAGAGGCCTCCCAGCCAGTAGTGCTGATTGAGTGATAACTTGTCTTTTTCTCTTGGTACTCTATATTTGGATCTTGTTTGGTTAAGGGATATGCTGACTTGAAAATTTTTATTTTTTTTTAAAGTATTTTGATCCAAAGTTATCAGGCATATTTTCCATTTCCAGAGTCATTACCTTGGGCTCACGGCGCATTCCTGCCATGTGTTGTCTGCAGTGACAGAGAAACGTGGTTGGGGATTTCTAATGCAATTTTTACCCAACTGGAAGAATCAACCATCCCTTTTAAGATGAGCTGGGAAATTTTTCCATGTTGATTTTCATATTCCAACTTCAGGCTGCAAGTTATTGACCTCAGTGTGTCAAGGGGAAATGTTTAATAGTCGTGTGTAGATATGGTGCTTAGGGACATGGTTTATCAGTGGACATGTAGAGGAGGGCCAATGGTTGGACTCAATGACCTTGAAGGTCTTTTCCAACCTAGATGATTCTGTGATTCTCAATACTCTGCATGTGGAGTTGCCATTTCAGCATCATGTGTGATATAATTCATCTGTATAAGGGATATAGCTCAGGGTGCATTACTGTCTGCCCACAGTGAAACACCATCCTGACAGATCTCCATGGCTATAGCTTCAGCTCTCTCCTCCGTACAGGTACTAAACATGGTTTTTACCAGTCCAACCTTAGTGCAGCCTGGATATACATCTTCTGTTTGGACCAGAACAATGTCTGCAGAAGTTCCATTTTTCATGTGCTGGTCCTCATTTAATAGTCATTTGCCTCTAAATGATCCATATGTAAAGGGGGCTTGTAAGAAAGATGGAGAAAGACCTTTTAGCACAGCCTGTAGTGACAGGACAAGGGACAGTGGTTTTAAACAGAAAGAGGGAAGATTTATATTTGATACAAGGAAGAAGTTCTTCACTGTGAGAGTGGTGAGACACTGGCACAGGTTTCCCAGAGAAACTGTGAATGCCCCATCACTGGATGATTTCAAGCACAGGTTGGCTGGGGCTTTGAGCAGCCTGGTCTAGTGGGAGGTGTCCCTGCCCATGGCAGGGAGGTTGGAACTAGATGATCTTTAAGGTCCCTTCCAACTCAAACCGTTCTGTGATTCTGAGTTTTGGCATACTGCAGGAAAATTAATGAGACTTTGGTCTTTTAGCCATTTCCATCACCTGTTTCCACTGCCATCTGGATCCTTTCAGGCTTCTTTGCATGAAGGGGTTGGTGGAGAGTTCCCAGTACAAAGTAGCTCAGCCCAAAGATACTTATATTTTCTCATGTTCCTTGTTTAGCTCTGCTCATGGGATCTCACAACAGGTAAAACAGTTAATTACATACTGACTTATTAAATAGACACCCATGGAACCATATATAAAATACTAGAGGTAATTAAAGAGGTTGAAGACAATATTTTGACAGGAATGTACTTTTTAGAAGCAGTGCTGTGAGAATTCAAGTCTGTTAAAGTACAAAGTATTTCTATAGTCAGACCCTTGAATGGGAGATTTCACTGAAATACTGTAAATAACAAACGTGTACGTTTTCATCCTAAAACCCAGCACTCCTCAGTGGCAGATAGTCCACAATCAAGGTCTTCAAACTATCGCCAAGGATTCCTGAAGAATTGTTTTCAGAAAATCCCCACTTGCTAGGCACTGTGTTTCATAAAACACTTAAGAGGCCTCAGTGTTTAATTAAATTAGCACAAACCTAATTGTAATAAATCGTAGTTTAATATGTGCTTAACATATTTAATAATAAGGCAAAATTAAGTTAATACTCGCCAGATTACATAAAGAACCCAGTGTGAGGATCCATAGTGATTATAAGGAGAATGTGAAAATGCATTAATTTTTATGGTTTTGTCAACTATATTCTTTATCTCTCAGACTCTCTGTATACGGTTAGATACCAGTTTTGCTAGGCAAAGATCGTATTAATAATGAGGTCATCATTGCTTATTGATAACCTTTTGATCATTGATGCAAAGTGAGAAGGTAAACTTTGGTAACAGGCTCTTAGTGCCCCATGGAGATATGGGATATGCTAGAATAATGGGGAGGCTTTTCACTAGGAAGGAAAAGACTCAGGCTTCAACAAGGCCAAGGGCCGTGCCCTGCACTTGAGTCACAGCAACCTCCTGAAACACTCAAAGCTGGGGGAAGAGTGGCTGGAAACTACTAAGCAAAAAAAGGACCTGGGGATGTTGGTCAATAGCCAGTCAAGTATGAGCCAGTGTGTATCCAGGTGGCTAAGAAGGCCACCAGCATCCTGGCATGGATCAGCACTAGTGCTGTCATCACTGGGGAAGCCACATCTCGAATCCTGGGTACAGTTTTGGGCCCCTCACTGCAAGAAGGACATTGAGGGACTAGAGTGTGTCCAGAGAAGGGCAGTGAAACTGGTGAAGGGTCTAATGCACAAGTCTTGTAAGGAGCATCTGAGGGAACTGGGTTTGTTCAGTCTGGAGAAAAAGAAATTCAGGGGAGACCTTCTCCCTCTGGACAACTCCCTGAAGGGAGGTTGGAGCCAGGTGGGGTCGGTCTCTTCTCCCAAGGAAAAAGTGATAGAACAAGAGGAAACTGCCTCAAGTTGCACCAGGGGAGGTTTAGGTTGGACATGAGGAAAAATGTCTTCCCCAAAAGGGTTGTGAAGGCCTGTCCCAGGCTGCCCAGGGCAGTGGTGGAGTCCCCATCCCTGGAGAGACTGAAAAGCCTTGGAGATGTGGTGCTGAGGGACATGGTTTGGTGGTGACCTGGCGGTGCTGGGTTAACAGTTGAACTCAGTGATCTTAAAGGTCTTCTAAAACTAAAACAATTCTATGATCTTAAAAAAAAAGAAAATACTACTGTGTTTAACGGTGGACTAGTAGAGCAGGTGCTTATCTGTAAAGTTGATGTTTACCTGTAAAGTTGTGGTGTTTAGCCAATCGTCTTAAACATTAGAACTGTTATGGGAGAAGGGGTTAGGCTGAAAATGCCTCATGTTTCAGGAAGAATTAGATTTGTAATTACAGTTTCCGCTGTTTTCTAGAGGCATGTTTGTGAGCTATGGCTGAAGGTCCTAACAGCAGGTCTACATCAGGATCTGCTTCTGCAAAATGATCTATACCAAAGGTTTTAAGTGCAGTACTCTGGTTTACTACTAACTAAAGAGTACAGGTTCTGTTCAGAGCTATTGTGCCATAAAAAAAAAGGTAGCTGTGGAGGAGATAGGAAGTAGGAGTTTGCTTTTTTTTAACCGTATTGATAATCATCTGATGCCTTTAGTAATAAAAATATCAATATAGCTCATCTTTTTTTTTATTTTGTTTTGTGAATGTTATTAAAAAGCTCTTCCCAGGCAAGCAGCTGATGACACTTACAAAATATTTGTAAATAATCTATTAATAATGAACTGTTTAATAATAACTGATTGACTGATAATGAACTCTGCTGCTTCTCCGCCTGCAAAATATCCCCACAGCTTCTTCAGCAGCTGGTTGGCAGCACGGGCGTCAGGCCGCTGCTTTCAGCCGATAAAGCAGAGGCGGGTTGACTCCGATCGAAATGTTGATATCATACAGATGATTTCCATAATGAAGAATGACAACAAAGTAGTACAGAAAATACTATGTAAAGGCAACTTAGCCTCTAAATAAGGGGATTTTCCAAGGTTTTCACATGTCATCTGTATAGCTCCGTAAGCAAAAGAAAAGTTTGTGTCTTCTACGTATTGTTTCAAGTGAATACAATACAAGGAAACCCTGCTTCGTGGTTAATTGAAGTATTTCACCATCTGCCATTCCTTGTGCTAATGAAGACAAGTCTCTTTTTTTGGCCAGAAATATTTCTTTCAGGCTTTTTATTTCCTCCACAGCCTTTGACTGGAAGAGATGTTCTTGTTACATATCATCAGGTCCCATAATTTGTCATAATGCTACTCAATGGCTCATCAAAAAAATGTAACGGGACGCTGTCAAGGTTGTTAGGTGCAAAGTTTAACCTACAGTACTTTTGGAAAAAGAAGAAAAGATTGACATAAACTGTCCCCCAGCACCTGAACAGAGCTGGAATAAAATCCAAAATCGTTTTCTGAGCCAATGCAGGAGCCAGTGTGTTGGTCTCTTTGAGGCTCTGCTTGTGAAAATTGTTCTGTTCTTGGGCCCTGATTGTAGAAGGATGTTGAATATACAAGAAACTTAACTCTGTGGTGCATTAAGAGAGAGGATTCTTCTTTGTTCCAGTTATCCTTCTGGAATAAAGTAGGTCGCAGAGACCCTGTGAGGTAGGAAGGGGTTTTGTCATTTCAAGGGCAATGCCACATTCTGCATCTAGAAATTGTTACCCCCAGCTCTTGGTCCCTACCAGGTACTCATTTTTGAGAGTATTGTCTGTCCTAACACATCAGCCAGCACAGTATGCTGACGCCTGATGTTTTGGTTGACAAATCCAAAATGAATATATATTTTATTTTTATATGTCCCTCCCACACACCCCCTTTTTTTTTTCCTTTTAAAAAGCTTTGGGGAAAGAGGAGGTGGAGATTTTTATCTGCAAGTAAAAGGCACTGCCAAAGGCCATGCAGAATCCATATTGTAATGGTGATATAAGTCATAAGTCCAGCCACTTTTGCAAGGGAGTGGGAGAAATGGACTAGGTTAAACTTCCTTCCAGGCAGGTCTATGCTAGATCGATAGAATGGGATTCTTCTGTTTACCAGTTGCAATAACCTGATAGCTTAAATCGGTTACTCCTGTTTTTTCAGTACATCCAGGGTATTCCCATCCCAAGCAGGAAAACCTGACTCTGTTGGTTACAGCATCTTTAAGGGTTTTGTCTTCTCTCTGTGACGTTAGGGCTCACCTGGGGAAAGCGTGTTTTATCACCCTGGAGGGAACCCAGCAGATCAGTCGCTGGTTGATAGCTCTGATTTTCCCATCAGCAGGCTTTGTATTACCTATGATAGCACCTCGCTTTCACTTGGTTTTTCATGCTTAGTTTCTTTACCAAATCCATTCCATCTTGCCCGCCAAGCAAGCGGTCCTGAACTTCTGCACACAGGAAGATATGCCCACTAAAAGAAGGAACCTGCTGACCCATCAGCCTTTATTATACTTGATTGCGCAGTGTTTTGACAGTAATCTCATGCTATTATGTGTCCTGGGTTTTCTCTACCATCAATTACTGTGACTGCCTGCACGTTAACTCCGCGTCGAAGGGTGAGAGCCTCTGCTTTCTTTAAAGAGCTGATTGATGGGCTAGAAGAATACAACAGGGTCATGCTAATACCTTACGATACCTGGGAGATGCAGAGTAAATAATTAAATGTTGTTAGTCCCACTCCACGTGGGCAGTAGGTCACGTGCTCGAAGTTGAAGTTGTACAAGACAAGCCTAATTCCTCTGCCTTGAACAAACAAGGCATAGTTCTCTTCATTAATACCTATATATGTATGTACACAAACACAAAGCTTTTAACAGGGTTATTGTCTCTATCTTTGAACAATGGCGATAGAGTTTTTGTGAGAGGAGAGGTTAAACATAATTACGGGGAAAATGTTGAGGAAGGATTAAGAGCAAAAGACCAACAGTTCTCCACTCAAAAGGATGCTTGTATTTTGAAAAGTATGATGATTAAGAGGAGAAAACATTTTAAGAAGGTGTAAAGGGGAAGGATAGTGAAGGTGATGGCGATGAATGTGGATCAGTAGATAGGAAACATAAATTGTCAATAAAATAAAGATACTAGAAAGAATTGGTGGTCTGTACAATGTGAGGTCTATAAGGTTGATGGAAGATGAATTTCTAAAAGAGGAATTTCTTAAATTCATTAGGGGCAAATCAATTCTAGCCATGATATAAATTGACAAAAGGCTATAATAATGAATCCTGATTTCATAAAAGAAAAGCAAGAAATTTTCTATCATTGGAAAAAATAAGAATTTCACCTTACCGAAAATTTGTACTACTTCTGAACAGTTATGTGACAGCTAAACATTATCCACAGTGTATGTTTGTTTTAGTAGTAGTAGTAGTAGTAGTAGTTATATCTGCACAACCAGTTAAGCTGCAGTCCATAATACTACAAAGTTTGCTTAAGAGCTTTCTAATCAACTGTCATATAATTTTGAAGAGATCTTATGGCAGTGGGCATGTTTCAGAGAACTGGAAAAAAAAAAGGATATCCCAATGCCTTGGGTTTTGTTTTCAGCCACATGCTGTTTGGTTTTATGGGTGATTTTTTTTCCTTGCTTCTTGTGCTGTTAGTCATCTTTGTACTCCATCCTCTTTTCTTCTGTTTACTGAGTGCAGCCTCTCCAGGGATCTTTAGGCCTTCTGAAGAAACTTCTTCTGCATCTGCTCTGTCAGGTCCCTTTCTCCTCCTCTTCTCTGAACAATCTCACTTGTGCACATACAAGCACAGCATTTGCATTTCTGTGGCCAACTCAGAGATTCTTCTGGCTGGAGCTTTGTATTCTCTAATCAAACTCACCACTACGTGCACATCTTGTGCAGGTAACCAGCACCCCCAACCCCCCATTACTACGTCCCTTTCATGTCACTGTGGCCTATCTTGAGCTTTTTGAGTATCACTGAAGTCATGATCTTGGCTTCCTCTTTGACATGGGCCTTTTTCACCACCTCATATCTCAAATGCCACAGCATCTTTTTTCCTGACCTTGATGAATGTGGTACCCATTCAGCTTCATCCAGATGCAACTACAGTGATCGCTTCCTCAGACCATCGCTTTTCCTGTGTCACCCTTCACTTGGCATCCTTCCCAGTGGCTTCCTCTGCTCTATCGCATCAGCAATGAGCTGCTGCTCTTTGCTCTGAAGACCCATCACAGCTTCCACTCTTCCTGTGTTGTTTTCACCATGCTGGCCTCTGCTTCGTATGAACCTCAACAGCTGTTTCATAAAATTTTCTTCTTTCGTCACTTGAGCACAGAGGATCAAAATCATAGAATCCTAGAATGTGTTGGATTGGAAGGGACCTTTAAAGCTCATCTATCCAAACCCCCCAGCATGGGACACCTTCCACTAGACCAGGTTGCTCCAAGGCCCATTCAACCTGGCCTGGAACACTTCCCTGGGCAACTTGTTCCAGTGTCTCACCACCCTCAGCATGAAAAAATTCTCCTATCTAGTCTGAATCTCCCCTCTTTCAGTTTGAAGCCATCACCCCTTGTCCTGTCACAACAGGCCCTGCTAAAAGTCTGTCCCCAGCTTTCTCATAGGCCCCTTTAAATACTGAAAGCCTGCTCTACTTCAGGCTGAACAACCCCAACTCTCTCAGCCTGGCCTAACAGCAGAGGGGTTCCAGCCCTCAAGTCATTGCTGTGGCTTCCTCTGACACCGCTCCATCAGATCCCTGTCTCTGCTGCGCTGAGGAGTCCAGAGCTGGACCCAGCACTGCAGGGTGGCCTTGCCAGAGCAGAGGGTCGGAATCCCCTCTCTTGACCTGCTGCCCACGCTGCTTTGGATGCAGCCCAGGATGCGATCGGCTTCTTGGCCATGAGCACACGGTGCCAGCGCATGTTGAGCTTAATATATTACATGAGGTTAATACAAAATACATTACCATTGGCATCCCCCAGCCTAAAAATACTTGCAACTTTGAGAAGGGCTGCACTATGTTGAGGCCTATAATATGCAAATAATGGAGAAGCATGTGAAAACTGGTCTATGTAGGCTGGAATCTAAATGGGACCTTCAAGTATTGTGTAACCTTTAAATATGATGGGACTGCTTGACCCTTTGGCATTCATATAAAAGCTGTTTTTTATTGTTCTGTTGGATTGTGATATGTCGTTTATTTTAAACTTAACTTTTTTAACAGCAAGGTGAGGTGAGGAAGTAAGTTATCTTACTGCTGCTACTGGATGTGAACCTGCTTTTAAATCTCAAGGGATTGTGTTGGGGTTTTAGTTAATAATTTGCAAGGTGTGAGCTGTAGCGAGGTACATACTACTCTGACTGCATCACCTGAACGGAAAGATCTTCAATTGGCAAAATTAAAATGTTTCTGTTGTCCCACTGCATGGGTTTTTTCTTTCCTTGGTGTTTGTTTCTTCACTAATTACGTGGGCATGATTTTTTTTAAACAAGAAAAATTACTCATTTGGGGTGTAAAGTTGTAAAATAATGCAAGAGAAGGCAATCTCCAGGTTGCTTAGCACTCTGAGGGGTTTGCTGCTTCTGAAAGACTGGCTTGATAAAATAGGTTTGACTTCTGCAGGTAGTAGGATGATACTGATAGAACCAATGAGATAAAGCTGCTGGTGGTGGACTGCTTATAAATATAAAGCTTCCCTCATTTCTCAGGGAGTGGGGGGGAATCCTGCCCCATGCTGCCTCAAGAGCAGCTACATCCCTCTCCCAGAGCTGAGGGGAAAATGGGATTTGTGGTACGTAGCAGGCGATGCGATATTACACCACGACATAAAGGTTTTGACAGCTCTGTATGATGCTGCATTTTGGATTTTTCCATTGAGAAGAATCTATAAGCTATACCGAGCTTTCTCAAATCATTAATGCCTCAGTTGTATTGATGATTTCATTTCTGCACGAGAGGAGCCTGGCTGATCTACCTCGCTGCAAGCTGCAGCTTCCAGATTTTATGATACTCCTCCTCTTTCTCTCCAGCCTCTCCCTCCCCTCACCGGAGGGGGGGAAAAAAAATCCATTGCGTAAATTGATTTGGGGATCAGCCTTGATAAAATACCAGCATTCAGCCCCTCACGACAGCGTGGCTGTATTGTTAGCGGTTCTTGATTATTTGGATGCTCCAGCAGAAGCTGCCACATCAGAGTTGGAGGTGTGCAGAGATTAACCGGTGTCTGTCCAACCATTTGTCATACAAATAACAGTGCCAGTAGAGTGAAATACTATAAATCATTTTTTTCCAGGATTGAAACCTTTTATCAGTTGTGTCACTTTCATTATTCAATAAGCGATTAGTAACAGCCATTGTCATTTAGCCATTTAATAGTTAACAACTCCGAGCTTGGGCTAGTAAGGAAGCCTTTGACACTGGCGTCTGATGTAAAAGCAAAATTTAATATTTATCTTTCCAGGCAAGATGCAGTTGTTCCTGGTTTACTGAGAGATGAAAGGCAGCACAACTTAGACGTGACTCTCTTAATTTGCCAAGCCTCCTGGTTTGGCTTTATCACGCAGCCGGGTGGTGTTTCGTGTCTGCCCGGCCGAAACGCGCCGCGTTTAAAATATGCAAATATAAAATTGCATCCTCCTTTTCGTCAACTTCTTCATTCTAAAGCTAATCACGGTGTCTCCCCGGGGATTTTCTGCAACCACAGCTTTTGAAAAAAAGTCAAATTACAGGAATGTTAAACTTCACGTAAGAGCAACCAGAGAAGTTAACCCTGATCTTGTTGCATTTGTTCAAAATAGTATCTGGGCAGATGCTGGGTAATAGCACATCAAGAATGTCTTCAGCGTGTGATTTTTTGCATTTTTCACTGGTTAGGTTCAAATGAACAACTTTCAGTAAATCTGAGAAGCCCCATCCAATCCAAACATCAGTAACAGGAGCTTCCTGCATGTGAAGCCCTTTGAAATCACAGAATCCCAGCATGGTAGGGGTTGGAAGGACCCTCTGGAGATCATTTCATCCAACCCCCCTGCTAAAGCAGGGTCACCCAGAGCAGGGTGCCCAGGATTGTGCCCACAAGGGCTTTGAAAGTCTCCAGAGGAGTAAACTCCACAGCTTCTCTGGGCAGCCTGTTCCAAGGGCTCCGGCACCCAAAATTCAGATGCAGTCTATGGAAAAGAGACAAAATGTTGAATCTGCCATTGGAAAGAATTTTTCTATACCCACTAGAAATGTAAAATAAAAGTCTTAACACTTCCTTTCTCCCTAGGAAGAGATCTGGGGTAAGACTCCCTGCCCAAAGAGACAGAGACCTTCAGGCTCTGTTGTAGGTGACTTTAGTAACCCTTGGATGAGCAGTGAGTTTGGGAAGTTGGCTAATCTGTAAATCATTCGTACCATTGCCCACTTTGAGCTAGCTATTTAATTCTACAGGCTTTGGCAAGTCCTAAAATGCCAATTAATAGATTTGCTGCTAGCACACCAAAGTGCGAATGTTGTGGGTGTGCTCCTGGATAGGCACTTCTACCTAATTCATAGCTCTGATGAACGTTGTGCCTCTGGTTGTCCACCGTGTGAAGTAGGACCCAACATCTGTGGGTTTTCTAGTGAAACCAAGGGAAGGAACCGAGTCCTCTTCTCTGTCAGTACAGGCTGCTGTAGAAGCCCAGGCAAAAGGGAAGATGATGACCTTCCTGTTTTAGCACGAGCATTCAGGTTTATAGAGGAATAATCATTACAGATGGCTTAGTAGTTTGTAGGAAAAGACCTTGACACAATAAATCTCTCCGGCTAGAATTCCTCCAGTGAGCAGTCCCTGTTCTAACACTGGAAGTCGCACCACAAGCAGAGTAACGTGCAAAACTGTTAAAGACCAAATACTGGCAGATTGGCTCAAGCTTATTTTTACAAGTGATGAAAATTAATGAAGAATTCATGTTATCTGTAGCTCCAGAGGAAAGTACTGCTGTGTCTGCTCACATATGGACGTGATTCCCCAAGAACAAATGACAGAGGTTTGTGCATGCGTGCTCCTCAGACCTGCCTGTCACTGCCTACCATGCTGGAGGGCAAACACCTTAATGAGCCTGGATTATGGGCTGGGTCTTTGCCGAGGATGGAAGCACTTCAAATGAGCCCCTTTCTAAGATGCCTTATGGATAACCTTTTCTAAAATGAGGCAGCAAAAGGTGTTCTTAAACTGGCTGATGTTGTTGAGCAAGGTTTGGATCCTCTAGTGAAGTTCTCTTGCCTATGCATTACAGTTTTGCCGCCTCATCATCCTTAGGAGCTGATACAGACAACTGCTTTTTCTAAAGAGTAAGCTGCTTGTGAAATTGTAGCCAGCTCTGTTTTTTATTCAAGTTTTTATTTGCATAGTCTCAGCTTACCTTTTACAGTCATGTGGATGGTACGGATTAAATATGTGAGAAAGATGGGAGGTGGTAGTAATGGAAATTCTGATTTCTGTTCAATTTTATCATTGTTTGAAATTTCAGAATATATAAAAGCTGGAACTAACAAAGTTCTAGTCTTTGCCTGATCTAGCTTTATGCTATCTTAAAAGCCTTCCATAGGCAACTTCCATGCCTCCTTCAATAACAAAGAGGATAGCAGGAAGTCTCCTTTATCATTTTAAGATAGTTTAATTAAATGCTGAACAAAAGAAATCCAGGATAAGCAACATACCCAGATCTTTGGGAAAATCTAACTCTTCATCATCTGTATCTACAAAACATAATCTAACGGAAATGAAAACTGTACCAATTACACCAATATTGGGGTTCCCTGCTGCCTGTGAAGTTGCTGTGAAGCACATTGATCATTACTGCATAAATACTTTTTCTCTTCAAGCACATTATGGGGTTTATACTGCATGAGGAAACAAACACGCTCTTTTTGGCTTTAATTAAGCCTAACAGTATTACTTTATTGTAGTGTATTTCAGTTTTAGTTTGAGGTATTTGCATTCTGACACCTAATATACATTGGAAAAGAAATTTTGTGAAGAAGCAATGGCCAAATACTTGGGAAATTTCAGTATGCCTGCACTGAGTATATGTCTTTTAAAAGTGAACAGTGAGAATATAGCCCATTTGAGCAGAAGCAGCTCTTTCTGTTGTTTTGTAACTGTTTTCTTGACAGCAATTGCTCACACGATCAACAAAATGTGGCTACTTTTTGTTCAGAGGGAGAAGGGTGCAGAACAAGGTGTCTTTGGTTAATGGATGGGAATGCTCTGTGTTTATCAGCCTGTAATGGGCAAGATTGTCGCCTTCATACCCACAGATGGAACCGATGGTCCGAAACAAGAGTAAATCCATCATGCCGTAAAAGTAGTGGTTCTCTGTGAGGTAAGCAAGGAAGTGTTGTCTCTTTTCACTGAGTTCATACAGTGTCTAAACAGGAGGAAGAAGGTAGGTTGCTGGTGAATAACGCACATCAGCTTTATGTCCCACTCCGGCTCCTCTGATCTTCCTCTACTTTGGGTCCCAGAGGCTTCCCCCACCCTCCATTTCCTCTTCGGCCATCCCATGCGATGCTTTTTCTTAATCTCCTTAGAAATATATTGGGTTGGTTTTAGCGATGGCACATTTTACACTATCTAATGGTACCCTTGCCCATAAGGATCTCAAAAGCCAGGTGGTTCTGATGTCACATCTAAACAGGGTTTGTTGTCACAAATGTCACTCTGCCAGGTGTAGCGATGTGAAAAAAATCTCAGTCAGTGTCCCCTTTGATCCTGGAGTCATCTGCAAGGTGCTGAGTTGAGAAGGGTGGCTGCCTCACTGTGCCCGGTTTTGAGAGTGGCATCCCAGGTGGTGGTGTCACCTGAGCTCTGGTGGTGCTAATGACAAGCATATGACTGATCTTGAAATCAAGATGTTGACTAGATAATTGGAGAGGAATTCAAATATCTTTGAAATTCCAGAGGGCCCAATATCTTGTAGCAAATCTAATTGTGTAGTAAAAAAGAAAATAACTTAGTACCTCAAAAGAAGTTTAATAGCAGTGGTTCCTATTTGTCGTTTGATGATGAGCTGTAATGACACAAGCTGCTTTTCCACAAGTGCTTTGTTACTAAACCAAAAAATAAGCCAACACGGACTGTACCCTTGCTTAGCTTCTGGATAGCTCTGGGAATTAATACATGGTGCTGCTATGTTATTTTTCTTGTATTTCCAGTTGTAACAGAGATTATATAAGCAAGGGAACAGTCAGAAGGTCTGTTTTACACACCACTCCTCCTCCTGTCTGGAATAGATTAATAAGGACAACAAATAGTAAAATGAAATTAAGGTAAAAATATAATTTTCAATGAGCACATTTGGGGTAGTTTTTTTACATTTGTGTTACTAGAGTGGAGTCATCTGGGGTTTACAGAAGACTTGTCATGTGGCAGTAAAAGTGAAAAAAAAATGAATTGTTTTTTTGACAAATTGTATTTTGCCAGGGAAATATTTTGTTTTGCTCTTCAGTTTGTTGGGGGTTTTTAGTACAAAAGCATACAAAAAAAATAGGTGGAGGCAGAGTGACAGACTGGTTCTCTAATTCCATAATAACTCAGCCTTGTGAAGTCAGCCCAATTGGAGAAACTAACCTTAGAAATTGGTCGATCAAATGCTACAAGCAAAGTACTTGTTTTCCAGTATTGAAGCTGGTGGTCTAGTGATCACAGCCAAGCAATTACAGCCCTGTTAGATATCATGAGTAGTAGCCATTAAATAATTATACCTTTGATTAGCTGCTTTAACTGTTCGTTGCCTTTGAAATATGATAGTATAATCTAAAGCTTTTATTAAAAGACAATTTTTCTAGGTGGTTGAAAAGGATTTTTGTGTGTGTATAAAAGACCCATAATTTTCTGCTTCAGATAATGAAAAACTGAGAAAAATGTTTCCAATTAACATTTACTTTTGTCAATTTGAATCTTCTATGTTTATAGTGTATTGGAAATGCACTGAAAGAGTTTAGTGGGTCCTTTACCTACTGCAAGAGTTTCAATGGAGAAATCTTACAGGAGAAAAAAAAAAAAAAGAATTAAAAACATTTTTAAGAAATGTTTAATTAAAGCAACTTTTTTTCCCTGTCATGAGTAGAAATAAAAATGTGTTTTCATTTTTTTCCTTCATTTGAAATGCTCAAAGCTGAATCTAAGCCAAATGTAATTAACTATTAATGTGATTTGAAGTATTACTTTTAGAGTGTTTTGTGGGTTTAAAATCGAGCACTGGAAAGGATTTGTCTTTGGGAGAGGAGGCTTTTTTTTTGTATCAGACATACAGTTTTACTTGTGTTTGGGTTAGGCAGCTTCTGTAACTCAGCTCTTACAGTCATTTCCTTTGATGCCCAGCGGCTTGTTTTTGTATTCTGGTGTCCAAAAAGGATGCAGTAAGGGCTGGTACCATATCGAATAACTAGCAGCGGTTAAATCTGTTGTATTTCATCTCCAGTTTTTCAGTCAGTTGGGATATATGTCCTTTTAACACCAAGGCATTAAACAGAAATGTTTGTAAACTTCAGAGTCACATTCAAGTCTTTAAAGGTGTTTTAATTTGAAAATCTGGTTTAATAGATATGCTTCATTCATTTGTTGTGAATTACAGAAAAGTAGTGTACATATTTATGAGACCCTTGCACTTTGTGTTTTTTTTATTTTAAAATGTAGTGTTAGATTTAGAAACACGATGTATCCAGATTATTTTACTTTATATATGCCAGATATGCCTGGTCTCTTTTTTTAACCCTTTTTGAGGAATTTTTGTCATTGCTGCTTCCACATAGGGTAAAACAGACAGTGTCAAGGCCCTTCACAGTCACTAAACAAGTTTACATGTTATAAGAAGCTCCTGGGTTGCATCTTAATGGCATAATTTCAAGGCTTTTATTGGAGGAGCATAGTCCTGTTGAGCAAATTGCTGTCGAAAGGAAAATCCCCAACCTGCCATTTTACAGCCCTGATGAAGCCATGCATGATGCAGAGCGAGTTGAAAGAGAGCAGGAGGAGGGCTGAAGGGCAGAATCCTTTCCCCAGTAGGGCGGCAGCTAGATGGTCCCGGAGTTTGTCCTTAAATACCCCTCTGATGCTCAAGTTTGCCTCACATCCATCTCTTACATACCCCTGTTTTTCTAGATAGATGTTACACAGGTATTACATGAAAAATGTTCCCTCAGCCTACGCTATGGGAGCAGATTTTTCCTCATATATCTCCTCGGTCTTTAATTGTTGCACAATAAGAATAAATAAGCAGCTGTCCTGAGGTGAATGGACGGTGTTATTTATTTTGCGCAGAGGCCGATGCTGAGATGTTCTGAGAAGCGAGTGGCACGCCGACTCCAGCCCCAACCCCCTTCCTCCAGCGTAGGTGAAAAGATCCTATTATTTCTGATAATTGATGCTGAGGGCTGTGGCGTGCCTCATTTAATCAGCACTGTTCAGCACACTCCAGGGATGTAATTCATGCACACTTTAACATCCAACATGGCTGACAAGGCTTGGACACACAACCTAACGGCTACATCATTTTTTAATCAGCTATCTGAGGACTATTTATCTAATCAACAAAGAACTCTGTCACATGGAGACGAGCAGTGACATGAACACATCTGTAGTTTCTCAGTACAGCGGTGGAGGAAGATTTTTAGGGTGAGACTGTAGATATTAAGACTCTTCTAAGAGTAAAAGCATATTTCTGCTTGTCAAAGTGTGCAAAGAACTGAATTTTTGAGCAAGATGAAGGGGGTTAACCTGATGGGGTTTTGAGTATAGTGTCTTAAGTATCCTTCGAGAACTTCACAGGTATCAAACAGATGTATTTTTAGAACACACATAGCTAAGTGTGCTTTCTAAAATCATCTATTGCTTTTAGGAATAACAGTGTGTTATTGCTAAATGTATTTACCTCAAAACCCACCTAAACAAAGTTAGACAGGAGAGGTAGATTCATTAACGCATAATAAATAGCATCCCTCTCAAAGACAGCAAACACAAAAATTCTGTTGTCAGAATTTTTTTTTTTGTTAAAATTTGCTTATGTAATAAATTGGGATGTAAAGTTCTTGTGTGCACAAATCCAAGATATGTGGTAATTGGGAGTGATTAAGTTTCATTTTACTGTGTATCTTAACAAGAGGCTACACCTAGAGCCTAGTTTTCCTCTTCATACACTGACATACATATTCTCACTTTGATGTATGCATTTAAAACATATAAACAAGCTAATTTTACATGCAGCATATATGTTAAGTCCGTACAGTCAGCTCACAAAGCAGAGTCCTCAAAAGCATCAACAGATGGAGTTGCCTGTGTCTCCATGTCACAGACTGGTAGGGGTTGAAAGGAACCTCTGGAGATTATCTTGTCCTACCCTCCCTTCTAAAGCAGGGTCACCCAGAGCAGGGTGCCCAGGATCACATCCAGGCAGGTTTGGAATGTCTTCAGAGAAGGAGACTCTACAATCTCTAGGCAGCCTGGGCCAGGCTCTGGCACCCTCACAGCAAAAAATTTTTTCCTTCTGTTCAGATGGAACATTCTGGGTTCCAGTTTGTGCCTCTTGCCCCTTGTCCTGTCACTGTGCACCACTGAGAAGAGTCTGGCCTCATCTTCTTGACCCCCAGGGGCTCTTTAGCTATTGATCAGCATTGATCAAATCCCCTCTTAGTTTTCCTCAAGCTATACAGCCCCAGGTCTCTGCCCTTTGCTTGGCACAGAGATGGTCCAGTCCCCTCAGCATCTTCGTAGCCTCTTCGGGACTCTCCCAGAAGTTCCCTGTTTCTCTTGAACTGGGGACCCAGAATTGGTTTGTACATGATGATACAGCTGGATGTCATCCCACAGCTTCAGCTGTTGCCACCATTTTATTGTAATGGACAGAGTCCTAACATGATCATCTCCCCTATATTTAAGTATCTTCTGTTCAGATCTCAGTGCTCTCTTTCAGTGGTGTTTGGATGGTCAAAGACTTAAAAAGCCGTTAAGTAACCTGTGTAGCTTCCGCTTCAGAGTGTGTGCATTACAGTCCCTGCCTTCCAGCTGAAAAATTGCAGCTAAAGATCTAGAAAACTGAAATAATGGAGTGGAATTGCCCAGTGAGTCCAGTCAGTACTTACAGAGTCATGGTAAGCACCTTCATATTTTCCACGCTCTGCTCCCTACAGCTACAGATCCTCTCTCTGTTTGCATCATCCAGTCTATAGAATTTCTTCACATCAGACCACAAGTGTCCTAAATTGTGTTTGATTTAAGCAGTTTGTTAAGGTTCTTCATAGGAAAGCCACGGTAGTAGAAGCTTCTGACTCTTCCAGATTTGTATGGGTTTTTAAAGGTCCATGATGTAGATCCGGAAGCCATACCGTTCTCATGTGGTTGGTGAAGCAGAAGGACAGTTTTGTGAGAGTAAGAGATTTTTTAAAATAAACAAGCAGGAAAAGTTTGTTTGGGGGGAAAAAAAAAAAAGAAAGAAAAAAGTGGGACCCTTGTTTACCTTAACTCCAAAAGAGGTCAAAGCACATTTTCTGGAAGGATGAGCTTATCAAATCAACATCAACTCCTGAAGGCCTGCATCATTAGCAATTTTTAGGTAGCTAGATGCCCAGGACATTGCTTGGTGGCCTGCAAAGCTCCTTTGCATGCAGTTTGTCTGTAACGATTCACTTTTGCACAATGGTCTTAGTATCATCCTCTCTATGGGCTGTTTTCTGGTGCACATATTGCATGAGATGGGTGCATCTCAGCACCCTTCTGCGGCAGGGCATTGGTCTGGCACGATGGACAGACACAGCAGAGTGAGGGGAGAAGAGAGGGATTTATGGTTCCTGGCAACACAACACTTCAGGACTTTTCAGGTTGAGTTGTATTCATGGGGTGATAACATGTGAGACGTTGCAGTGATTTTGAGGCTAGAATGAGGGTTATGTACAAACAGTTTGAATTGATTTTCATGTAATGTTACATGCAGAGCTGAAGAAAACTTGACAGGCATATGCAATCCCAGGAATTCCTTGTTTTGAAACACAGCAGCATTTCTGGGCACTGCAGGTGATGTTTTGTTCAAAGAGGGGAGCCTTTTTCTAATTTCTACGTTACTGAGAGTGGAAGAATTCACTCCCCAGCTTGGCAGGTGACTCTAGGGCTGAGCTGAGGTGTGTGTTTAGATAATATGTACTTCTCTTACAGTGTATGGAGCTTTTCACCTACCTCCTAAATATTTTCCAGCAGGACTGAAAAATTGCTGGCCTCTGTCCTACCTGAGGAGTAGCTCCTACTATAATTATAGTAGGAATTATAGGTATAGTAGGAATTATATAGGTATGGCCTGTTGTAACACTTGACACAGTTGCATAGAAGCTTGTCATTCTTTCAACCTTACAACAAGTAAATCTGTCAGGTTCCAGGTCCTTAAATAGTACTTCCGAACAAGATACCCCAGTACAGTGATGTATCCCATCACAGATGATACAGCTGAAAGCAGCTTCCTCTCAAGAAATCAAGAAATTTAGCTCTGGAGTCCTCAGCACAAGAAAGACATGGAACTGTTGGAGCGGGGCCAGAGGAGGCCACAGAAATGATCCAAGGACTGGAACCCCTCTGCTGTGAGGCCAGGCTGAGAGAGTTGGGGTTGTTCAGCCTGGAGAAGAGAAGGGTCAAGGGAGACCTTATTGCAGCCTTTTGGTACTTCAAGGGGCGGACTTTTTAGGAGGGCCTGTTGTGATGGGACAAGGGGTGATGGTTTGAAACTAAAAGAGGGAGATTTAGACTAGAGGGAAGGAAGAGATTTTTGATGCTGAGGGTGGTGAGACAGTCACCCAAGTTGCCCAGAGAGGTGGTCAATGCCCCATCCCTGGAGCCATTCCAGGTGAGGTTGGATGGGGCTCTGAGCAACCTGCTCTAGTTGCAGATGTCCCTGCTCACTGCAGGGCGATTGGACTAGATGAGCTTTGAGGGTCCCTTCCAACCCAAATCATTCTATTGATTCTATTTAATCACTTTAACCCTTCATCTTAAAAAAATCATCTCAGGCTCCAAGAGCCAAAGCCTCCGTGGTTGGGTGCATTGTGATTTCTTCCCATGGTTGCTGCTGGGAGGAATGGCTGGATGTTGGCTTGCGTCAAGTTGAAGGTTGCAACGATCTCGGTGTTGTTTTGCAGGGTTGTTAAAAGGCAAGCTCTGTGCCGTTGGGTGACAGATAATGACTCCTTGTGCTGGTCCAGATTGAACATTTGGATGCACAAATTAATTTGCCCGGTGAAGATAGGAGTTTAATCTTAGCAATCTGAATTTCTGGAGTTAATGAGCTTGGATAAGAGCAGAAACTGCGCTGCTACACCGTGTATACACACAGCTCGGGATGGGGGGGACTGCTTTGATTGCTGCGAGGTGTTGTTTTCCTGTCAGCAGTGAAGCCAGAGATCAGGGCAAGCGTCAAAGTGAATAAAAGATTTTCTTGAAACATTATTAAAACACATTAGTCATTCAGATTGTGGTAGCGTAAAATACTAGGCAGAATACTCGTTGCCACTTCAGTACGAGATAAATTAAGTACCTGGTGTCTTCTGGGAAATAGTGAACTTCATTCCAGATATCTGACGTTTGAGACCGGTGTCTGTCTGGGTTTTTGTAGTGTCTTTAGTTAGCAACACTTCTTGGTGGCTTCCAGAAAACACTTCAAATCAATCTACCTTAAAGGTCTTTCTAATTAGGGAGATTTGTTTGCTGTTAAATAATGAAGTAAGTATTTCTTACAGCTTTTTATTGGAAACCAGTTGGGGTTTGTTTATTTAAGCGTAGATAGATCGATAGATCCAGAGTTGGCAACAAGAGCATTTGTTGGATTAACTTTTGAACCAGCAAGTGAGCCCAGACCAAACGGACTGAATATCCTGAGATATAAGTCAAAGACAATCCAGGCAAATAATGACAAGGCTTTGTTGGTAGGCAACAAAACTGTGTAGACAGGATGTAATTTTGAAGGCAGGCAGGGTAGGATGGTTAAGCCAGGCCCTGGTGTTCGCACACACATCAATCACCCCGCAGAGGCTACGCTTGGCAGTGTCCAAACCCTGCTGCTGATAATATTAGTGAATCCTCAAAGCCAGCAGAGCACCGCAAGGAAGCAGACTGGAGCCTAATCGATGCTAAAGGACGTGCTTGGAGCTACCAGGACCTCAGCATCACTGCGAAAAAGCTCATTTGTTTAAAGAGAAGAAAAAAAAGGCATGACACTTAACACATTAAAATGGATTATTTCATCAATAGGTTAATAGAAAAGCAGGCTGTGAGTTCCCTTCCTGCTCATACGGCCATAGTCTAAAGTGCCATTAAAGTGTGAAAAATGAAAAGGGACTGGGAAAGGGTCTTTGTGTACTGGAGACTGTCTTCCCTTTCTGAGGGGTGCCAAACCTCGATCTTGCCTATTTATATGTAAATGTTTTTCAGGAAAAACAAGTTTTCTGCTGGGAAATTGTGCCTCTCTAGGTGCTGGGACTTGTTAAACAGGTCTTAAAACTGAAGATTTTTTTTCTTCACATTGCAGGATGCACCCAATTAAGATATTTTTACATGTGATGAACTTGTAATTTTCAGATAGATCTAACTTAGCTTTCCAGGTAACTTTATCTGTTTGCATTTCGGTGAGATGCATTCTAAAGGATGTCACTCAGACACCCAGTCCTCCTTTTGAGTGTATAGCATTAAAGCCAAAAAGATGGCTTTATTAAAACAGTATATAGCTTAACAGTCTTGAGTGGCGAGACATTTCTCTTCCAGCCTCAGCTCCTTAGCTGAAAATCGAGCTTGTTTTTAAAGGTCGCAGTGACTTCACATTGCTGTTCCTTTTCCTGTGGAAGCAGCCGTTTGGTCTGAGGTTTGCGGGACATTAAAAAAGTTCTCTCATAAATACAGAAGGAAAATTTTCAAATTAATATTGTATCACAGTGCTCGCTATGTTGTACCGTCTTCATGTCATCCTTAAGGGTGAGGAGCGTCTGGGGGTGAAGGGGAGAATGGTCTTACTCCAGGTTTACCATATGAGTTTCTTCATAACGGAATCTGAGCTGAAGGGAAGACTTTTCCATCTTAGAAATTAACCATAATTAATGTAACTGATGCTGCCCTTTGTCAAAGTCTCAGTCCCAGATTCAAAGCTCTCCACTGTCTGTGGGCAGGAGGGCTGTGGGTGACCTGCTGAGAAAGGCAGCTCAGGAGGAGGTCTGGATGCTTTTCCACTTGTCACTGACCCATGTGATCTCTTCCCTGCTCCTGTAAACCAGATTTTACTAAATAGTTGCATGCCCAGCAGTGCTGCATCATTATTTCTTGCCTGGGTAAGCTGATGCGTTGGCTAGAAAGCGTGTAGAGATAACACTTTTAGCAGATACATGGTTCCCTCCTCAGATGTGGGTGTGAGTCTATGGGTGAAGGAGAGGGGACATCTCTAATTTCAGTCGCTATTAGATGCCAGCAGTGCCATGGTGCACTCAGAGGTTTTATACGGTTCCTTTCTGATGCAACTCAAGCTAAACATCTTGTTGATTGAACATATTTCTCATGCTGTGAATTCCCTCTTGAGGCAAAACACGTCGATTTTAAAGAATGTGAAAATGTTGTTTCTCCTAACAAGGATGGTAATGGAGTGCTTTTGAGCAGCGTTTTCTGCTAATTGTAAAACTGCAGCTGGGAACTCGGAGAATCTCAAAGTTTGGGAAATTTTAATAAGGCAAGTGTTGCCTCTTTTATAAAGAATATGATTTTTCATCACTTCCCAAATAAATATTCTGATTTTGCAGTGATGTGCCTGGGGGAGGAAGGGAGGTCCACGAACATCAATTGCATCAATGTCTACTTGACGCTCTTCGAAATAATTAAGTAATGCCTCTAAGCTCAGTGCCACAAATAACAGCCTTTGTTGTTACGAGGATTTCAGGCCATTACATCATCACCTTTAGAAGCTGAGGTGATGATGTAAGGGTGTAAAAAGGTGATTTAAAGGTGAACTACAGGCACCGAGTGATCAGTGCAGGCTTAAAGCAGAGGAGCTCGTGCCTGGCTGTGTTTTGTTATTAATTAAATCACATTTTACAGTAGCCGTTTTGTCTAGGCCTGTATCCTCTGTACAAATCCTTCCTGCATTTGTTTTACTTCTGCTGGTCTGTTTTTGTCGATTCCAATAGCAGATCCATTTAATCTTGTCAAATCATGTCATGTTATAGAGACTTGAAAAAACCACACTCAAATCAGAGGCTTTCTGTGGATTGGAGAGGCTGTATAGTCCTGTGTGCATTTTCTGTGTAGCTCTTCATGTGTTAACAGGCTTGTGCTTGTATTTTACTTCACATGCTATTTTGACGTTTCTTTTCTCCCCTTTTTCATTTTATGGTTTGGGGTTTTTTTTTTTCTTCCTCCTTTTTCGTTATTTTTATTCTCTAATTTTTTTCTCTCCCCCTTCTGCTCTCTGGACGCAGCCAAACGCAAAGCTTGGAAACTAAACCGTGTTGGTAGCCTGCGAAATATATACAGCAGCAGCAGCACCAACACCGAAGGTAACAAACCCACCCGTTTTAGATGAACACCTCCTCTCTTACCCCTTTTTTTAACCCTCTTTTCCAAAAATCGTCCTCCCCGCGTCCCTCCCTTACCCAGTGCGGGCATGGAAATCAAATTTGCCCAAAGCATGCGTGCTTTCATCTCGTGTGTGCAGAGTCATTCCGGTTGGTCTTTTCATCTTTTTGTTTGTGCGTTTTATTTTGCCATTCATGTTCCTTTCAGCTTACTTAAATTTTGACCTTTCCCTCTAGTCGTGGAGTAGTAATGTTTAAATTACTTCGGGAACCCATTTTCTTCTTTTATTTTTTTTTTTTTTTCTCTCTCTATATATATTTTTCCCTTTCTACATGTGGGCACTCAATGTAATATTTCCCAAGTTATTACAGTTTTTAAAAGTGTTAGTATCAGGTGTAATGATCTGTAGCCAAACACAATAGTGTGCCGTGACATTTAAGTAACAGTCTTAATTTGTTTTGTGCAAGCCTTCTCCATAATGCTCTTTGCGGCTCTAATCCAGAGGCGAGACAGTGCCGGGTCATTTGCATGTGCTGCTCTTGCTTGTAAATTCTGTATATTGTTGTATTTCTAAAGGTCACCCGGTGCCAAAGTTCACAAATTGACTTACATTGCTTTTTTCCCACCGC
>WUAM01000244.1:63654-74767 GCA_024336885.1 Actenoides hombroni | reverse complement strand
CAGATTGAATTTTGATTTATTTTTTCCCCCCCCCCCCTCCCCCTTCATTTTAACAACACAATTATAAACTTCCTTTTTTTTTTTTTTTTTTTTTTTTTTTTTTTTTGTTTGTTTCTTTTTTTTTTATTTTTCTTATTATTACAAATGTCAAAGGTCAGAATTACTTGGAAGCCAGGCAAGGAGAGAGGGGGGAAAAAAACCCAAAAGCCTCTCTGCCACCATCTCCAACAGCATGTAAGAGGGATGGTACAAGAAACAGGGAATGCAAAATAGGTCACAACTCAGTAATCTCGGTATAAGGGAAGGGGATTTTTTTTTTTTTCTCTTCACTTAAGTGCGAACCAAATGGGTCAAGTAATCACAAGCGCATGCCCTAACACTAATTGACTTATTTTGGAATGATTATAACTGTAATATTTTTCTTAATGTCACTGTTTTCTGGGCTGTTGATTTTAGTGATTGCCAAGCAGTGGCATTAAATCTCTTGTAAATTTTAAATTGCATGCTATTTCTGTAAACAAGTCCCTCTGTTCACATCCTGATCATTAACCTTTGGTGATTTATATCACCGTCCTCTTCTTTTTTTTTTTTCTTTTTTTTTTTGCACAATTACGGCTGTGTTGCTGTCGGATGCCTCAATCTCACTGCCAAACAAAGTGGACGTAGGAAACAAAAGTGTCGTTTTACCGCAGCTTGTTAAGGAAGCTTTTTTTTTTTTTTTTTCCCCCTTTAATTATAATTTGGTTTTATTTCTCAGTGTAAATGTAAAATTACTGCCTTCCAGAACAATAGTTGCAGAATTGTCTGGTTTGATCCTTTTGTTTTCAGGTACGAAGTGCGAAACGTGAAATGAGAGAAAATGATTGTCAGACATCAATAAGTTTGGGGTTTCTTTCCCCACTTAATAGAAAACTAACTAGATAACTTTTTAATGATTTATAATTTTCCATGTATTTTCCGGGGGTTTTTTATCCCCCAGACAGATTTTTCTTCTAATCAGTGTGCAGGCATGTTTGCTGTTAGAGGTTTACTGCTTGAGAAGCTTATCATTTCATATCTACCTGTTACTAAACTGCAACAAGGAAACTAGTGTAAAGAAACCCCTTGGGTTTTACAGATGAAGATTTAAATTTTTTTAAGGCCCGTCTAGTTTGAGGATTCTTTTATCTTATTGATCAAACTAAGTTATCAAAGGCCCCTTGGAGAAGTGTGTGGGAACATGTTCCTGATGGCCGTGGTCCGAAGAGTTTTGAGGCACATCACCAAAACAAATTTCTAAAATCAGGCAAATATATATCTTTCTTTGGAAGCATTAGCCCCACTAAAACCAGAACGTTCGATGTTCTCCATAGCTTTGCATCTTTGAGCTGGTGCCCTCAGCCTTTGTGTGAAAGCTGGAATGGTGAGACATGCAAATGTCGAGTTAATGAGCACTGTAAGTATTAAAAGCCACATGTTTAGATAATTATGCCTTCAAAATAGAGAACGATGATAGGAAATGACAGTCCAGAATAACAAATCTGCTTTGGTCTTTAGCACACACTTGCTCAATTGCACTTACACCTTTTTACCAACCAAAAACATCTCCATCATGTACAGGTGCCATTTTTGAAACCTTGGATCTAGAAAGCTGCCTCTCCGGTAATTTTTAACGCAGGTCCTGTTATTTTCAGGAGTTCTGTGTGCGTTCAGGTAGCAAAATCTTCAATTAAGATGGAAAAATCCGCAGCTTATGTGCTGCAGCTGTTTTGTAGATGCTTGGCAGAAGCAGGTCCGTGGATGTTCCTGAACGTGATTGGGGCTCTTGTGCTTACACAAGGTCGCCTTCTGCTGTGCATCCTGCAAAGCTGAGAGGCCTCCCTGAAGGTGTCTGCTCTCTCTTGGCTGTGTGACAGCCAAAGTATTGCATTCCTAAGGGGCCTGTCCTGGTCACAGAGGGGTGAGGAAGAGTAGGATTTTCACAAGTGTGTAGTAGTGCAGCTGAATTACTCATAACTTCTGAGGGCAGAGAGAAGCAGGTAATTGCACAGCTATGTCCTCCACTGTCCATCACTTTCGTATGATTGCAAGAAATTTCACTTTCTTTAGTTTTAAGAGTTTGCCTAAAACTCTTCTGTTTTCAGATTTTATGGTGTTTTTTTTATTAGGAAGGCACTGACAAATGAAAAAGTCCTTACTGCAGGCAGCCAAGCTTTAAGCAACCCTTTGATTCTAGGGGGAAAGTAGGCAGTATATCAATGGGTCATACTTAAAACATGATTTTAAGACAAGATACGAGTCATTTGTACCTGCTACCATAGCAGCATTATTAAAATACAGCATTATTTTTCCTAGATAACAGGTTTTGCAGAAAGGAGCATCTTTACAAAAATCATATGGCCATGCTCTGTATGTGACAGTTTAACACACGTAAAGATACTAAATCCTTGATTTTTTTTCTACTCTTCATGCTTACATATGTGATGTGTTAGATAGTGCTGTGTTGGAGTCACCAGACTCTCACAGAAGGCTTTTCTTCTGCGCATTCATTAACTCCCAAACTATGTTTTGTTTCCAAGTTAGCACTGCCACGTAGACTGCAGGCTTGAGGCATGTTAGGAAACACCTAATGTGCGTGTAGACTCAGGTACTGTATGAACTGGATTTTATAATGACTTCATGGATTCCTTCAAACCGTGTTGTCGTGGCATCCAAATAAAACAACGGGTTCATATGGTGGGGGAGGGGGGCTTAGTCCCTTGAGCTAGAAACCAGCCTTTCATCACCAGTTTGTCACTCACGGGTAGCGACATAAAACAGGAGCGCTGAAAAATTCTTCCAGTGGAACACAACCTTTATCAAGAGCTGTGGGCAACCGATAGCAGAGCTAGATTGTCCTGATAGGGTTGATTTTCAAAACTAATTAGATTTAGACACTGGGTTTGGAAAGGGGAGAGAAGCATTAGCATAGTCATGCCCAGTGGGACATGGCACAAATATTTCCTTAATTGAGGCTGCTAATAAACATACTTATCTTCCCAGTTACGGAAATAATTTGCACCAAGTGGCAAAAGGCAATGATAGTTAACATCATATAGTACATAAATAACGTATGCCTTTGTTGTAAACACATTGTATATTGTAAACATCCAATGTTGATGGCTGGGGCACCTTGGCAGGTTTTCATTCTCATCCCTTTGACAAGATGAAGGGTTATTAAGGAAGGGTGCTTGAGCGGAAGCGAGTTTTCAGAGAGGGAGGAGGGCGTGATAAAAAGGGGAGTTTAAATAGGTCTCACTGTTACTCGAGGCAGGCTTGACTAGGTTTCAAGCTGTAACCTCAGCTCTTGAAGATGCTTCATGGGTGTTTGAAATACGCCACTGAGAATCTTTTGGTTCTGCACTTGACTTCTTGCTGCTGGAAGGCATTTTCTGTGTGAGTGGCAGCATCCACCAGACGTGCCCAGTTCAGTAGCAGCAGCAGCACCAGTGTCCTCTGTTGACAGCTGTGTTGGGCAAAGATGCAAATGCACAATCTGGCACCTAGTGAAAGAGGCTGGTTGGCTTGGAAGCTAGAAGATCCAGTTTTATTTCTGATTCTGACACAATATTCATGTGTGTTTATGAGAAATGCCTTAAGCCTGGCAAGTCTTTGTTTTATACCCATGAAAAAGTAGAAATACTTTTTTTGTTTAAAAGCAAACTTTTGGGATGGGCATAGTTTCTGACTGTAGGGTGCCTGGCAGAAAGGGACCCTTGTCTTCCATTAGCGTGTGGTTACCCACCACTGATGCGAGGTGTCAGTAGTTATTGATATAGTTCTTAATATTGAGAATAAAAGATGTGGGAAGGGGGAATTGTGTATGAACTGGTACATGCACGCCATTTGTGGGGATCAGCCTCTTCTCCCAAGTAACAAGATGAAATAGCCTCAAGCTGCGCCAGGGGAGGTTTAGATTGGATATGAGGAAAGAATGTCTTCCTTGCAAGGGTTGTCAAGCCCTGGCCCAGGCTGCCCAGGGCAGTG
The DNA here is from genome assembly GCA_024336885.1 of Actenoides hombroni. NCBI lineage: Eukaryota > Metazoa > Chordata > Aves > Coraciiformes > Alcedinidae > Actenoides > Actenoides hombroni. Next base: position 70,762 of record WUAM01000244.1, on the reverse strand, counting down.
GTGGAGTCCCCATCCCTGGAGGGCTTTCAAAGCTGTGGAGATGTGGTGCTGAGGGACATGGTTTAGTGGTGACCTGGTGGTGCTGGGTTAACGGTTGGACTTGATGAACTTCAGCGTCTTTTCCAACCAAAATGATTCTATGATTCTATTTGGAACTGCTCTTACAGGATACCGGGAGGCATAACCGCTTCTGGACATGTGGTTTTCCTACATTTTAGTAGACTTAATTGAGTTCTCTGTAACAAGTTATAGACTAATTGTATCCTGTGATTATTTTCAATGTAGTTTTTCTAAATCTGATCTCTTGTTACATACCATAAACACAGGCATTGGCATGGGAATGCAGTGAGACCATGCCTAAATGTTTGTTTTCCCTTGCACAATCCTTTGCTTCTAAGAAACTGTATAACTTGTTTTCCATAAGTGGGTGGGCTGGAGCAGCATCTGTATTTTGGCAGAACAAAGTACAACATTCACTTGGGTTAGATGTGGTAACTTTCCTATGAAAAGATAATGGCAAATCAGTACCTGCAGCATCAGTGGTGGTACTGTTTAGCTTCTTGGAAGCAATGTGGTGGTTATGATGGTGTGGTGGTTTTCCTAAAATTCACTGATTGCCTGCTCACTTCCACTAAAAAAATAAATAAACTAATCTCGTGCTTTGGGTTCCATATCATCACAGTCTTACAGTTTCAGCTGGTTTCCCATCCTAGCCACCCCTGCCCACTTAAAAAAAAAAATAAGAAAAGCAAAGCAAACAACAACAAAATTGCAGACATCTCCTGTTGATAATAACTTGCAAATGGAAATCAGTTGCAACTGGCTCTGCACACTTTAACCCTTTGCTGGCCTTCCAGGAAATAATTGATGACTGATTGGCCCATTAACCTTTTTTAAAAAAAAAAGTTTGACAGCCTGGACTTGTGTAATGAGGAGGGATTCTTAGTGAAATCAGGTTGATGGCTGAGTTGCTTGCCCCTGAGGATGCAAAATTAGCCCCGCGGGACCTCGTCTGCATAGAAACTGGACACAATTAGTGTAATATCCGGTGTTATTAATGTAGTTTGGAGTAATTGGGCAGGTTGATTTCGACAGGTTGATGGTGCTAAAATACTATTATAGTGGACCTTTCTATGAATAACTGTTAAACATGGAAAACCATTTAATAAAATTTTGTGATTGGGCTCACAGGGATTTAAATAGCACAACCCCTGATTTTACTGAAGAATAAAACTGAACCATTTTATTCTGCTGCTTGGATTTTCCCATTGGTGTAGGCGGTGGTTAATGACGTACACATTTGCTACTTGCCCTTTGTAGGTGTTGCCCTGGGGGTGACGTGGAGCAGGCACTGCTGCTTTGTTTCAGTACTGCACTTCCCTAAAGCAATTCGGTGTATTTAAGCAGAAAAAAAATGTTTTATTGAGCACATCTTCAAATGGCACCGTTGCCTTTCATCTGAGCTTTTTAGGGTGTAAACCTGAAGCTTCCTTGGATGTCAGAGAGTGAAAATTTGTCTGTTTTTTATGTATCATCAGCGATGACCAAGTTTGCAGATAGCTTACTGATGAACTGAAAATGTCCTGCCAGCCCAGGCTTGAACTACAGTCCTCGTAACCCACGGTGGGGCTGTGCTGGGACAAAATCACCGGCCTGTTACATGGACTTTGCGATCCTGAGCTACGAAAGCTGTGCAAGGTCTACAGCTTTTGTCACGGTGTCAGCTGGTCACAGCAGAAAAGGTCAGGAGATGAAACACAGGAGCCTCTCCTTTGGGAAAAGGAGACTTGACATATAAAAGAGCGACCGCAGGAAATAGCTGGAGGTGTTTCCTGATTGCTCTCCACTCACCTGTATAGCCGGGCTTGTGTCCTCTGCCATCGGTCTCCCTAAGCAGGGTAATGACTTTGTGTAGCATTTCTGGAAATGAAGCTTGCAGGGATGGGATTTCAACCTCACTGAAAGAGTATGCTGGCTGCACTGCAGAGCTTATTGCTCATCAGCCCTTCTTGGGCAAACCAGCTTCGTGTATGTGATCAGGATTATTGGGGAACAGGAGACAGGAAGATTCAATGATACTGAAGATTGATTGAATGTACTTCTTTTAAGGTCTGGAATTGTAATACTGGAAAGTCACCTAGTACTTAAATGCTGGGATGAACAGGTACAGGTCTCCCAAGTGACAAGTGACAGGATAAGAGGCAACAGCCTCAAGTTGCACCAGGGGAGGTTTTGGTTGGATATTAGGAAAAATGTCTTCCCCAAAAGGGTTGTCAAGGCCTGTCGCAGGCTGCCCAGGCCAGTGGTGGAGTCCCCATCCCTGCAGGGCTTTCAAAGCTGTGTAGATGTGGTGCTGAGGGATATGGTTTGGTGGTGACCTGGTGGTGCTAGGTTAACAGCTGGACTTGATGCTCTTAGAGGTCTCTTTCAATCAAAACAATTTTGTGGTTCTCTTCTATGAATTTTCTAAATGGGACTCTGCAGGTGGCTGCTTCAGGTGGGATTCAGTTTTTCATGTCCTCTTCCCTGTTTTCATCAGCCTATGTATATCTCTGCACATGCCTGTACTCTCCCCACTGACTGCCCACACCACTTCAGCATAAGTAGAAGGCAGTGATTGTGTTGTCCTACAGCGGGCTACGCACAGGACTGCACATCATTTCCTTTTTTTGCTGAGTAGCTCCTCTTAGGTCTCCCTCATAAACTCTTGAAAGCTTTGCTTTGTAACTGTGGCTTTTTCCATTATTTAATCATAGTGTTTTGGATGATGATTCCACCTGTTTGTTTCTAAGACAGTGTTGCTAAAGTAAAAAGTACTTCTAGTTGTACAGTTGCATCGTTTCTCTTCCTTTTCACACCTTTTTTTTATTACTGCTGTTTCATGCAGCACATGCACCTGGAAATAACCTTCATCTCCATGTTTATTCTCACCTCAAGGTGCAAAGTAACCTTCTGCTATTTTTTTTGGAGGCATCATTAAAGCAGTGGGGTTTATTAAAGCAAACCAGTTGTCCCACAGGTTGAGAGAATGACTTCCAGCAAGCAGCAATGCTGTCTTTAGAGTAACTGCTAGATTTGTCACTTATCTTTGCACGCTTATAGATGACAAGGTAATGCAGGAGCTTCATGGCTCTGAATGTATAATAAGTCATTAGCAGACAAGCGAATGTAAATGTTCTTCCTAAAGCCCATTATGGCTGATGTTCACCAGAACTTTGTGCTCTATTATTCTTTTCCTTTCATGCTTCACGCCTGCCCTTCCCAATTCCACTTGCTCAGTTTCAGCTTCCCTCATTTATTTTTTTTTAATTTGACTTTGGTGTCCCATGTGTAGTTAGAGCGTGTGTCCATTTAGTTCAGTTCTGCTGGTATTTTCACATGCTGCGGTCCTCTGGCCTGAATACTTGTCCTTATACTCTAGTAGCCCGAAGGATATTTCATTGACCCTTTCTGCTGGCTTTTCACATCATTTTCTCATCTCCCATGTCGAACGGGAATGTTGAATAGGTTGAACTGATTTTTAATCCTGTATTATTACCCAGTGTATTTATGCTGTAGACAAGAAAATGTCCACATCCACTGCTAATCTATCTGCGCACGTAAAAAACGGCTTGAAGGAAGAGGGTAAATTGTCACATTTTCTGTACTGTGTGTTCTTTATAGTCCATCTTTTAAGTTATTTTGTGACACGTTTGATTTTTACATTATGTAGCTCTTAGCACCTCAGGTTTAAATCCAAGTAACACTTGCTAGCGACTTTATGTTCAAGAGAGGTATAGACTCAATACCAAGTTCACATGGGAACTGAATATTTACCAAAAAACCATACTTAACCTGCGTAACATTTGCAGAGAAAAAGCAGTGGCTCTGCAAGTCCTTTTCTAATGCATTGTGCAACTGGAGGGTAGTTGGGTATGTCCAGCCCCCAGCCTCAAATGTCCAGCCCTGCATTTGCTGGTTACAGCACGGAAATGCTCATCAACCAAGATTGTTTAGGCCTGGCAATGGATATCCTTAACCTTCATCTTTTCTTCCTATTGTGTGGGTTTCTTTTCAGAACAAGAAGAAAACTTTGAGTTCATCATTGTCTCCCTCACCGGCCAGACTTGGCACTTTGAAGCTACCACATATGAAGAAAGAGATGCGTGGGTACAAGCCATAGAGAGTCAGATCTTGGCCAGTTTACAGTCATGTGAGAGCAGCAAGAACAAGGTATGGTACACAGAGTAGTACTGAAAATAAATAACATGTGGATGATCATGAAAATGAAAGGAAAATCAAGAACTCTGAATTTTAAACCTCTCCTAGAGACGTACCTGTGTGCATTACGCGCACAACAGAGCGGCGTTAGAGCTGCAGGCATATCTCAAGTACTTCAAGAGAGCTGGTGCTGTAGCCTGGTTTACAGGTTGTTACAGCAATTGAATTAATGGAGCCCCTGGATTATCTTTTTTCACGTTCAGTATTGCTCTTAAAATTTTGACTGAAACTTGAGGCTAGGTCATGGACCTAGAAGAGAAGTTGTGTGTAGTGTAGTCACTGCTGCAGATTCAGGTTTGTTTCAGGTTAGAGCTCTGCAGAAGGCCCTTTAGGAAAAGCCTGTCTCAGAGAAGAGTGGAGGCAGACCCCCAAATCAGCATATTTACTAGTCAAATCTCTCATTAAATCTACTAAGCTCCCACATGGCAAAAATTTCGCTAAACATTCTGGTTGGCCTAACCATACATGTATAGTAATGTTCAGCCATAAACAAGTTATACAAATGACAGAAATCAAAGCATATGTGCATTTTTTCTTTTCTTTAATTACACTGAATAATTTGATTATTCGCTTACACTGAGTAATATGTCCCTCAGCACCACATCTCCGCAGCTTTCGAGGAATGGGGACTCCACCACTGCCCTGGGCAGCCTGGGACAGGCCTTGACAACAACCTTTTCAGGGAAGAAGAACATGGCCTAAGTGAAACAGGCCTTCTACCTTGCAATGCTTTCATATGATAACAGAAGTGATTTGTTCTGCTTTCCTGACAAAATAATTGTTTAAAATCTGAGACTTCTTCAGCCATTCTTCAAGAAGAACTTCTGCTTATTTAGTCTCTCTGTCTGCAAACTTTTCACAACTAGAGAATGAGGTGCTGAGTGGTAGTCAGGGGAGAGAAATGGGCAATAATTGTTCAGACCTGTAGATCCTTTAACATTATCCATCTAACAGTTGTCTATCATTATTTCATATTGCAAGGAGAAGACTCGTATTTTGAAATCAGTGCCTGATTTCATTGACCTGGTCTACCAGAGTAGATCAAACATCAGTAATTAGCATCATCATAATATAATTTATTTCCCATGTTGTTTAAAAGAATTATTTATTTCCAACATATCCTTCTGAGATAGGAGGAGATCACTAGTTGCATGGGTTTTTTTGCCTTTCATGGATTTGCACATTCTAATATATATGTTAAGGGAGCGGAAAAGAGGAAGCTTGTACACTAACACCTATATAAACGTACTAATACTAAAAAGGACAAACAGTGCTGGTAAGTGGCTCGGGGAGATCCCAAAACACATCAGAAGAACTGGAATAGCAAAGTGCAGTTAGTTGGACAAGCTTAGTAGGTTTCCAGTTCGTAGATCAGGAGGACATACCTCCTCATGGCAATTCTTAGGACCTGTTCCTCATCCTGCTCAAATCATTTCATTGCAAAGAGTCCATCACTTACTACAGCTAACAGTTTTCTTCTCAGAGAGCGCCCGAAGCAGTTTAGTTGGGTAGAGCTGAACTACTTGTACATCACGGCAGTCTCTCCAGGTCCAAGCAGAGGTCATTGGCAGGTCATCATGGAGACAACTTAAATGGGAGCTGTCCGATTAAATCTGACCTTTTGATGATAAAAAGGTTTCAGCTGCTTTTGCAAACCATCCCTTAGTCTTCGTTAGCAAAAGTGTACACATCAATAAAATAAATTGATTTTATAAAATAATATTCTTATCTAATTTATCTCAAGGAGCAAACCTACGCTGTGACTGCTGGTCTTGTGAATAGCAGGGCTCACTTTCAAGCTCAGTTTTTCTCTGTGTGGTCTCCTCTCCTCACTTGTTAGAATTCAGGCTGGAGACCCCAAAACATTGGGAGCTCCTGCACAGGGTGGAGAGAGTCCTGGGTGGAGAAATCCTGAGCTCTCAAGAAACATGGGAGGAAAAAGGATTCCCTGCTTGGCAAGTGTGGGCTTGTGGTACTTGAAGATGCCAAAGGATCACCATTTCTTGAGAGGCAAACCAAGGACTTGAGATTCCATGGTATGATATGTTAATTTGGCCTCGGTCAAAGCTTTGGTTTTGCTGTTTGTTCAGCTGACAGTTGTGTAATATAATTTTATTGGGTTCTTACTTGTTGCTTATGCATTTCTTTAAATCTCCACAGTCCCGCCTGACGAGTCAGAACGAGGCCATGGCCCTTCAGTCCATCAGGAACATCAGAGGCAATTCGCACTGCGTGGACTGTGAAGCACAGAGTAAGTACAGCCATGTAACTTGAGAAAAAATGACCTCTCTTCTCCTTGGCCAAGACTTCTCCTTGGCTGACAAGTAGGTGAATGCTCACCAGAGGCTTTGTCTTTTTTGGGATTACGTGCTATGTGTTGTTTGCATGTTTCTTTTTCATGATGGAGTTTGCTTAATCGTGCTTATTTAATGTTAATTTATACTTCATATATGCTGTGTAAAATGCATCCTAACTTTTTCCCCTTGTTTCACTGCCACTTTGAATGTCAGCATTTCTTTCCTTTCCTTTGAACAAAAGGAAAAAGGAATTTGCTCTTTGAAATCAGTTACTTCAATTTTTCTTCTGTTTTGTGTGGAGAGGGCCCATGTGCCCTGGTGGTATTTTCAAACAGGTAGAGCTTGACTGGTGGTTTTTTTGGTTTGGGTGGGGTTTTTTTTGTTGGTTTTTTTTTTTTTTCCAGGTTACTTGTTGGAAGAAACCAAAGTCATTGCTCATTATATCTGGATACTAGAAAACTGATTTGGGATTTTTTTTTTTTCCTCCCCTTTGTTTTTCTCAACCCCCCCCCCCCCTTTTTTTTCTTTTTTTTTTTTGCTTATGCTTACTA
>WUAM01000244.1:50537-63554 GCA_024336885.1 Actenoides hombroni | reverse complement strand
TTTTGGTCTTTGTTGTGTTTCCTCCCCTTTGTGTTTTTCCACCCCCCCCCCCTTTTTTTTTTTTTTGTAAACATACTTAGTGTTCAGAAAAGTGTTCTTGAGAACACTTTGAGCTGCGGTTCACCTCACTAACCCCAGCTGAGGTCATTATTCTGGTGCTCTATAGTTCCAGGAGTTTGCAACAAAGCCACAAAAAGGAAATACTCCTGCTCTGAAGCAATTAATTGTGGAAGCAGAAGGATTGAGAACTTGTGCATTTTTATTTCTTTGATATTTGAAAGTCAGAACTTTTCTTGTGATTTTTACAAGTGCTTAAAATGGAAAAATATTCATTTATTTTTCTTTGAGTACAATTTTTTTTTCTAAGACTTGCTGTTTAGGATTTTGACTACTGGTCTAAGCCATTTTAACATACCAGTTAACTTAGAAATGAACATTCATATAGAAGTGCAAATGCTTTTATGCAACTGATTTGCTATCTGTGAAGTCAGCAATTTATCTGATTCACTTGTCCACCAAACAAGCCTATTATCCTTAGAAGACTTGAAGGGGGAAGGTAGTTAGCACTTGTTAAAATAAAATGGCTTTTTCCATACCATCAAAATGTGTTTCACATACATACTGGTTTTCCTTGCTTCTTTTGTAAACTTGTCAGATACTCATCTGCTGTCTGTAGGAGATGGATGGAGGACAAAGGCAGCTGCCCTGTCCCCAGCGGTTCAGCATGCAGGGATGTGAGGCCTGGCTGGAGCAGACTTTGAGCACTAGGACTGAGGGATGCTGTCAAAACAGCTCGTTGACCTGCTAGACAGAGATCCCAAAGAGAAATTTCACAGAGACTTTTCACAGTCAGAGAGAAATAATAGCAACGTTGATCAATTAAGGTCTTTACATTCTACTGGCTAGTAATCCAGCACGTGGTAAACAAGGGAAAATGTTGATTTGGCTTGGATTTCAACATGTACAGCCCAGAGTGTCTTATTTATTAGTGTTCTTTCATATTGACCTGGTAGTCCTTCAGATTTACACCAAAGCTTTGATATAGTTCAAGTAAAAGGCATATAAGATGCTGTGCTGTACGTGAGAAGGACAAGAGTCTTCAAGTGACCTAGATGTATATTTAGCTCATTTGAAGTACTCAGTGCTGTCTGAGAGCAGACCATGGTGGGAGTGTTACTGATCTCTGCTCCAGTCTGTCTGTACAGCTGTGGGTGGCATTTTCCTAGACCCTGCTAACTGGTCACCCAGGCATAGGGGGAACATGCAATTGCTTCACTACAGATGGTTTCTGACATCCACGTGTGTCCTTCTGATGTATCCCTGATCTGTTTCAGCTCTACCCAGAGTCCACGCTATGCCCAAGTGATGTGTTTCTCTCCCCAGTCGCACTTGCACCCCAGTATTTATGCAGCCAAGCTCGGTGTTTAGTCAGGAAAATGATTATGCAAGAAAGCAGTACTTTTTTTATTTTATTTTATTTCCATTTCAGCCAGGTTGGTTTTCATCCAGATTGCTTCATGGGTCAAGCTGGCCACGTGTGCATGGTGCCAGCAGGTGGGATGTGCCAAGAACAGGTTGCTGGGAGAGGGCAGGGTGGGACTGCCCTTTTTGGCAACACTTAAAACACTCTGTTGTGTAGCTTTTGAGGGGCGTGATTTTGGAATCTCAACTGGAACCTCTTAATTGTTTGTATTCTGGAAGATTATTTATACAGTATTTGACTCTTTGTGCCATTTGGCCTTCCTAATTTTAAGGCCGGCGTCATTCCTTTTGAAAAATCTTTGAGATGTTTTCAAAACAATATATCTTAGAATGTAGACACACACGGAAGTGAACCTCAGCCTGCTGCTGCTTTTCTGCCAGGCTTTGCTTTATTTCCTTCTCCCTTGCCATGACACGTCCCTACCCTCGGAGCATTTAGCATCACAAACACCAGCGCTGTTGTGGAAGGCTTACTTAGTTTGCATCTTCACAAAGCCAGATGTTTGGGAGCAAAGGAGTATGAGATGTTGCTGTCCCTCAGCTCTATTCAAGGGCCATCAATCTTCCACTTCAGAAGTCTCATTCTTCCTCTTTTTAGAGCTCTTTGCCTTTTTAGCACATCATCATGGTACTTTGTTTCACCAGGGAATTTCTGCCTTGTTGTATGTTAATCAGCAGCAGTGGTACCAGCAGCATCTGCGGCACAGCCAGCCTTCTGGCCCTTTGGCAGACTCAGGCTAAAGTTTTTTTCAAGTTTTTTTTTAACATTCCCATCCCAGAGCAATAGATGAGGCAAAGTGCTCCTTAAGTGCTGGGGTTTTTGCCCAGGAAGATCTCAGAATTTCAGATTTCAGAAGGAAACTGATGTTGCCTTTTCCCAGAGCATTCATTCAAGTCCCAGTACTGAATTCTGTCTGGAGAAGACATTGACAATGATCAGTTTTCTTAGGAAAACCCAGCTAAATTTCTGTCCCCAAAGGACTTCAGCTCTTCCAGCTTGAAAAGCAGGTGAGATGATGCGTGAGAGTCAAAAGCTGAGAGAGTTGGGGTTGTTCAGCTTAGAGGAGAGAAGGCTCGGGGGAGACCTTATTGCGGCCTTTTAGTGCTTCAAGGGGGCCTGTAAGAAGGACGGGGACAGACTTTTTAGCAGGACAAGAGGTTTTAAACTAAAAGAGGGAATTGGGGTAAGATGTAAGGTGGAAAATTTTCACCTGAGGGTGGTGAGACACTGGTGCATGCGGCCCAGAGAAGCGATAGTAGCCCCATCCCAGGTGAGGTTGAATGGGGCTCTGAGCAACCTGCTCTAGTTGCAGATGTCCCTGCTCCCTGCAGGGAAGTTGGACTAGATGACCTTGAAAGGTCCCTTCCAACCCAAAGCATTCTATGATTCTGTGATGTCTGGAGAGTGTGGAATATCAAGTGTTTTCTGTTGTAAAAGAAAACAGGACAGGCTTCAAGGGGAAAAGTCTCATCATGAGTTTTCCAGTTGACCAGTCTAATAACTTACTATGGTTATTACTTGAGAGTACTTGTTCTTGAGAGCCAAACACTAAAGTAATAATCTGGGTGGCCCTGGCAAGCCTACCATACCCATCACAAGATTCAATTTTATATGCGGAATGGAAAGAAAACTCTCAGAGACTAGAAAAGATGGAAACTCTTCTCTTTTTCTGCAACTGTGCAGCCTTCACCCCTGCTTCTTCTTTCCCTGGCTCTTCTGCTATGTTACACATGCTGAACTCTTGAGGATTTAGCATGGCAAAGCCTTTCATCAGCCACCTCAGGGTCCAAAGTGATGGAGGAGATGGTGGGAACAGGTTATTCTAAAAGAGCTTGTCTAAGAGCTTTCACCTTCAAATAATTCATCTGATTGAGGTGCAAATCATAGTTGGGAGGAGGTTTCTAGAGAAGGAGAGAACTAAACACCTTTAAGAATATAAACAGATGAAAATCGTAATCTAGGAATATTCAGTGATGTTAAAAAGCTTATATTTGTTTGACAAGTTGTAAGTAAAACACAGGGAAATTAGCTTTATAGGACTTTGAGCTGCAATAAATGGACTTTTTACTTCTTTTGGCATCAAGTCTAGTTTTGTGCACCCTGGAGAAAAGCTTGCCGCATGGTTGTATTCTGAGCATCCTCCAATTTGGAATTACTCTTAGCGTCAGCAGGAAAAGGGAGCTGATTTTTATATCATCTTCTTGAAAAAAAAAAAGAAACAAGGGAAAATCAGCTTGAATAATTATGGCCTACTAACCATGTGTGGTTCTTTTCAGTAGCTTCTTTTCCATCTTGCTCCGCGTTCCCCAGTTGTAACCGAGATTGTCAAATCTAGCTTTTCACTGAATAACGAGTTCAACACTTGCCTTTTCTCGTGTGCCACCTTCAAACTCAGCTGTGTGTTGTCAGACTGTTGACATTGAAAATGCTGTCCTGATAAAATCTCATTTCACTTCTTGGTTATCGCTTTGGTGGACTACTTCAATCGTGCCAGCGCTGCCAGTTGGAAGGAGGTGACTATTTTAAGAATGTACACAGTAAAAGATACACTAGATATGCTTCAAGTACACAGAGGTATTTGGGAGGTCCTTAACAGAAGTTCTGTTAGAATAATTGGTAAAATATTAATGAGTATTTTTTTCTCTTGCTTCATTCTGAGTTCATGCTGCTTTGAGCTCACTGCACTTGTTATTTCTGTGAAGGTAGCCCTGGCCTTTGCAGAGCGGGAACAGACCTTTCATTCCAAGTCACAGTTTGCAGATTTTAAATTACTATCTGCTGTGTTTAAGCTTTTACCAATGTGTTAGTATTCCAGGATAGTGAAATACTCAGTATTTCGGTGTGTTTCAGAGACACTATTGGTTCCTTCACTGGCAAGGTGCTGAAACTGGTGGAGGTGACCTGAAAGAAATATAAAGGAAAGGAGTTTGTCATGGTTGTCTTACCAAGTTTTGTCTCACCTTATCTTTTGGTCATCTGAAATTATGTATATTCCTAGTATAAGATTTGGTACAGACAGGAACTTTTTTAACAAAAGATGTGGTTTTCTTCTCAAGTGAAATAAGACGGGGGATTTCTCTCATTGGAGATGTTTTCACATTTCAAAGGACTGACTGAAAAATGTCAATCAATGCCTTCATTGAAATGTTGGACTTTGCAATTAAAATTAACTGCTTTCCTTTCATATTTTGCATCTGAATGTGACATGGCAAAGAACTAGGAAACATTTTGTTTCCATATATTTTAACTGCCAAAAATAACTTTCTGATTTTGGGTTACATAAAGTAGAAATGAGTCTTTGGGTGAAATTTCCCCAAATGGAGGAGGACGCTGGGAATTCACTTTCTGTCAGCCCTGAATTTTATATAGATTTGAAGAAAAATTACCTGCTCTTAATCACCATTTTCCTGCTTGGCACTCATGGTATCCTGCTAGTTCTTTGGGAGGCCCAGGGTAAGGTGAGAAGAAAAGATCCAGCAGTGGGAGGCGGCAGAAAAAAAAGCCACCAAAAATTCCTTCCGTTCATCATTCATTGCATTTGTTAAAATTGAATGTTTGTTGGAGAGAAGGGAATTCATACAAATCTAGATTTAAATAACACAGGTTGGCAATAAAAAAGTGAACCATCTTTGGGAAGTGACTTTGAATTTCCCGGCTTTTGTCAGGTTTGTCACAGCCTTATCATTTGCAGGGTTATTTTGTGTGTGGGTGGGTGGGTGGAATCCTTCTGGCTCGTACACTAAATCTGGGACTGTTCAAAGTACCACATTTTCATCTTAGTACTTATCTCCCTGATCTTAGAGATGAAAACATACCCCATAGTGTGTTAGATGTAAGAGCCATATGTAGGTGATGATATAGATGGTTATTAAGGCAGTTCATATAGTTAGCAACAGAGACATTGTATCTAGTAGCTCTTTTTTTTTTTTTTTTTCCCCTCCTTTTTCCCTTGTAATTGGCTACGAGTGGCTCTAGATTCCCAAGGAGGGGCTTTCTCCACCACTTCATCATCAGCTGCCTGCCACTGCATTTATATTTTCTTTGTTTCTTCTTTTCTCTCTAATTCATATTTTCCTTTTGACTGAAGGTGGAATGATACATCTTTGAAGACCCCCCTCCACAATTTTTTTAACTCCTTGAGGGTTTATCAGGAGGGTTTAATATCTCACAAGGCAAAATTGACCCTTCTGGAAGACCTTCCAACTGTGCTTTTGGACAGGACACGTGCATTTTCCTCCCCGCCCCCCCCGCAAGCCAAAATCTTTGTCCACAAATATTAACTTGAAAGATTTTTTTAGGTGTTTTGTTGTGCTAATTGCTTGTGTCCCTTTTCCCCGTAGACCCCGACTGGGCCAGCTTGAATCTGGGAGCCCTCATATGTATTGAATGCTCAGGTATACACCGAAACCTTGGCACGCACCTCTCCCGCGTCCGCTCTCTCGACCTGGATGACTGGCCTATAGAGCTGATCAAGGTGATGTCTTCTATTGGGAATGAGCTGGCAAACAGCGTCTGGGAGGAGAGCAGCCAGGGCCACATGAAACCTTCATCAGACTCCGCAAGGTAGGTTTGCATACTCCATCTCACTGTGGCATGCTGTGGGTGCGTAGTGTGTGGTACAGCCACGCGTCCGAGGCTGCAAGCTCTGAGCACATAAATCCTCATTTTGGCTTTTCAGACAGAGGTGGTAGGGCGTTGCAACCTTTTACAACATGGACTTTTAAAATTCTCCCTTGGAGCATGCCTTGTAAAAAACATTACGCGTAGATATCTTTGCTGCGTGCCTGGGAAGAACATGTGTCAAAGGCAGGGGGTTGTCAAAAGTTGAGTGACCCCGTTACTATTTCGCTCTTGTGAAGGTCTCCTCAGCAGCTCTAGAATTTTTTTTTCCTTCAATTGACTGACCGACAAAACAGCGGGAGATTGAAACCTCCTGCCTGGTTGTTCCTCAATCTAAATTATCCTGTAACGTGTTTCTTTGTTTCAGTTGGCTGCAAAGTTCCTGGCTCTTGGACTATCAGTTTGTGATTCATAATCTGCTTTCAGTAGTTCAAGCTCACTCAGAAATTTGTACTTGGCCCTCAGGTCTTTGGGTTATCATCACGGATGTTGAAAGTCCTGCTCACTGTGGACTTGCTTACTCTTTTTTTATGTGATATATGGGAAACCATAAGTTGGTGGGGGTATGAGAACAGTATTTTACCTACCTCTCATAGCTCAACATAGTGAAAATATTCTTTCTGTGATATGTTGTCCTGCCGAAGGTTTTTTGTGCTTAATTTGTCTGATGGGTGTCAAAGAAGGATATTTTGAAAACACTTTCCTGATTTTAGTAGATTTGTACTACTAGTTCTAAGGTATTGGTGCGGGGGAAGCCAAGTGGCCTCTGGCAGAGTGCGTTTCAGCAGGGGGATTCAGGCAGGAGGAGGACATTCTGGACTACCTTGCACAGCTGGTCCAACCTTTGAAGTTGTCTTTAGAAGTGAATTGTAATTGTTTTGGAGGGCAGTCTGAGTCCAAGCCCTGGTCAGTCCCCAGGTAGCAAACAGCACGATGCAGGTTCAGCTCTCAGTGTTTGCCTCCTGCATATGAGAGAAACCCGAGGGAATTATGTTCTGATTTTTGTTGATATATGTCTCTGGATCCTGCTTTTTCCAGTACCAGATCAAGTGAAGTTAGAATCTGGGTGCATATACCTGGGCCACCCCCTGTGGAGTAAGGGTAGGTTAATACTGTTGTCTGTGATAAAGTCAACTGTTTCTTATTGCATTATTTCGTTAGCACTGAAAAATGAATTTGTGGTGCCACCTTTGGTTCATCTTCGAGAATGAAGCCAGTGCATTAATCAGGCTACTTAGATGAATGACTGTGCATATGAAAACATTCAGGGAGATCTACAGAGAGATTTTGTTCATACATAAACTGTATGTCTGTGTATATGTCCATTAATATATTAGATCTCTAATATAATTATTTCATCAGGTAAATTGAAATCAACTCGTTGCTGCCTTTCAGTCATTAGTATTACTTTAATCCAGGGATCTTATGTTGTTGCACCTAATAAGTGTAGCTCCTGACTACTGAGGTCAGCTGGAGAGATACCTCAGTTCTAAATACCTAAGGGGAAAATGCACGCACCCAACTGAATTCTTATTTTAAAAAAAACCCAGCATTATTTTAGTATTTGTATAATGACAATATTATCATGAAAACTCTAAAATACATGTCACTGTGGTGAAAAGAGCACCATCCACTCAAATAATGCCTGGTTTTATGTTTGGGAATTGAGTTTTACTTACAGAAAACCAACTTTGTTCTCTTTGGTTTTTGTGCTCAGGGCTCATTTTAATTCTTGCTTAGTTTCTGTACCTTTTTATGTTTCTATTCAGCTGTTTATGTTTGTCAGTGACATAATTGCACTTTCTTTCCTGCACTATAACATTTTGGTGCAAAAAAGATTCATTTTATAAATACATATTTCCAGCGACGTGTCCAAGTGCACTCTTAGCTGATGGAAGAGCTGTTAGAAAAAAAACAGAATGGAGATTATGTGAAAATTTTCCCACAAAGCAGTTGTAATCTTGCTTTGCTACTCCTGTTTTTTCCCACTGTTTGCAGCAGGGACTGAGGTGGTATTTTTCACATAAACATCTGAAAGGTTTTTCAGCTTTTTCAAAGTGTGCACCTCCTTTTGTACTTTACTTTGCTCTCTACTAACATCATAATCCTTCAGTCCACGACATGGCAAGAAAATAAGTTCAGGTTCTTCAGATCTAAATTGTGCATTCCATTTTCTTGCTGCTGTGTGTGGTTTTGCGTGAGGAATCCTGTCAGAAGCAGCTACAATGGACCTGAAGTGGGGTTAAACAAACCCCCTGTTTGTGTTGATGAGAGACTGAAGAGGGAATAGTCAACTGAAGCTGAGGGACTGGGGGAAGAGGCAAGAAGGTGAGCAAGTAGAAATATGTTGGGGAGCTATTTGGAATACTGGTGGAAGGGGGATGGAAGGAGTCCAAGGTCATTTGGAGATCAGGGAAGAAAGAAGCATTCAGCAAAACTCCTTCTGAAGGGTAAGACAGCTGAGAGCTGATGTTGGGGGGCTGTTCCTGCCTGTGCTGGTGAGCTCTGGGATCAGCCGCTGTGTGAGGAGGCTCACACACTTAACATGCTCTTGCTTTAATGAGTTTTCTTCTCACCAAAGCCCCATCAGGTAGGAGAGGGAAGGACCCCCATATTTTCCTCCAAGATGCTCCTGAACTTGTTGATATCCCCATTCCTTTGTGCAGCCTCACTTATTACACCTGTCCTGCATGGTGCTCCCATTTTCAGTTCCACCCTCCGTGGCTTTCCACTCATTTGCTCAGACCTTCAGGCTGTGCCTGCAAGAAAAGTCTTGGAAACACAAGAACAGAAGATTTCTTAACTGTTCCCCCACCTGATTCAAAGGCTTAGCACAAAGCATCACTAGAAGACCTTAGGCAAATACAATCTTCTCACGTGTTTCTTTAAGACTGGCATGTCTCTTAATTCTTCTGTCTCCACTGTGCCACACCCAAAGCACCAAAAGTTGTCAGCACACTGATGGACCCTCCATTAATAGAAACTTGTAGAGAGGATCAGACATACATGGGTTTCACGGTTTCACGTTGGGTCTTTCTATTGGAGATGAAGCCATCAGCGGAAGCCCACAGGCTTTCTAGGGACAAAAAACAAGTTATTTACTGCTCCATAGATATTGGATCTGTTGGGCTGGGAGGCTCAAGAGGTGTTCACAACATGGAAGTCTTGACATGGCTTTAGAAGCA
This sequence comes from Actenoides hombroni, assembly GCA_024336885.1. Taxonomy (NCBI): domain Eukaryota; kingdom Metazoa; phylum Chordata; class Aves; order Coraciiformes; family Alcedinidae; genus Actenoides; species Actenoides hombroni. The sequence goes on along the minus strand of WUAM01000244.1, from coordinate 54,266 downwards.
GTCCCTTCGACTCGGGTGAAGTCAGATCACTGAATTGCTGCAGTGGCATCCCATGCGTTTCGGCTGAGTAGAGTGAAGGGTGGAGAGACCCAGGGAGACTGATGTTTTTCATGATGGATTGCCAAAGAGCTACTCTGGGTCGTGGCATAATTAAAGAGTATTCCTCAGGAAAATGTCACTAATATTAATAAAAATAGATATATGCCAGGCTTCAAATACAGCTTGCATTTTTTATTTTGTACACCCAAAAATAAGATAAACATTATCAAACTTAAACCACATAAAATATACCATACTGCTGTCCTTTCCTAGTCCACTCAAATTCAATTAAAACTCTTTCTCTGAGGAAGTCATGGGGTCAGATAAACCCGGAAATGTATTTTGAAGGTCAGAAAGTCTCTCAGGTTGGAGGATGTGGATTCCAAGGTCAAGAGTTTTGTAGCAAAAGGCATTACTCCTGTTACTTTTGTTAAGGATATATTGCCCAGGTATGTCCTCTAATGTTAACACATGCCAAGTCTCATCAACTCTGAGAGGCAGCTTAGAAAACAAGCAGATCATCAGGTCATTCGGTGCCTCTGGATCAAAAGCAGCACCTTGGATGGCCTCTAGCATGGAACTGCCAGGTGACACAGGTTGTGGGGAGCGCAGGTGTGATGGGATCCCCAAGGAAGCCACATAGAGTTAAGCAGTAGCGTGAGGCAGAGTTCAGACTGAGGGTGTTGGGTCATTACAGGGAGGACAGAGGAGTAAACACGACCTCCCGGCGAGCACAGAAAGTTGGCAAAGCGGCAGAAAACCCAAGCACAGGCAAATACGTGAATGGGAAAGGGAAAGGGGACCAGCTGGCCTCTGAGCGCTGGTGTCTGTGGGTCCCTGATTAGGTCAGCTCTGGAAGGCTGGTAATTGGTTCCAGCAATTACCAGCATCCCTGAGAACCGACGCTCAAACTTCGGGAGCCCTGTGACAAATTGAAGCTGACTGCTGGTGAAGGAGTATCGACTTCCCATTTCTAAACAGGGGGATCATTAGTCAAGAAAAGCATCTTTTAATTACTCGCAGGAAGAAAAAAAAAAATAGGAGAGGGAAAAAGGAAAAAGATCTTTCAGTATGGATCCTGCAACAACTGCTGTGGTTTTTTTCCAAGTGTATTCAATATTAAATTTATTGTCTTGGTGGGGAGGGGGTAAGCAGGGAGAGTTTGCCTGCGGTCCCTTCTTCGGTAACGCGGGTTTAATTTAGAACGAGAAGTCAAAGTAGAGTAAATCAATGTTGCAACAATTAACTGGGGCTGGGAATGAGGTCAAGATTTTCCCCTCTAATTGCAATTGATACTATTGAAGCACACTCTTAAAACACTGCTTTGGAGCAATGCGAGGCAGGGAGTAGCCTGGTGGGCAGTGGCAGAACTGCTCCATGGAGGAGTGTCAGAGATGTAGTGAAGCCACCTTGGGGAGTCTGCACTGTGTTTCTCCTGGGCCTTTTGCACTGGTATGCAGGTCTCCTGCCAGATAATTAGCTTTCTTCTGGACACACCTCACATGCTTTGCTTTCTCCACGTACTGTTCTTGCTCATGTAGCTTTTGGTTTGCAGACTTGCTTGCCACCATTCCTGAGATGATGTTGGCCTTTTCCAAATGAGATGAGATGCTACTATCCCTCTGCCTGCTCCAGGAGGTGATTATCTGTTCCCGGGCCCTCACTCTCTTTCTCTGAGCTCCCGAGTTCTCCATCTCTGTCTCACTGGGAGTACTGGGATGTGCCAGAAATGAGGCCACCTTCACCTGTGGGAAGCTGCTGACCAAGAGGAGGGAAGGGAGTGTGATATCCAAGCACCATCCCAGCCATCCTTTTTGTTCTCCGCTCAGAAGATGCTGAATATTTGCATTAGCTATGTGCAAGCTTCAGAGTTAAAGGGCTCCACCATTTCAGCATCTTTTTGGAGAATATTCCTGAATAGAAAGAACCTCCATCTCCATTAAAATGTATTTTTAACATGAGGAGTGAGCTGTTAGTAGAAGCTCAGGCGTAGTTTTAAACTCTGCCGAGGCAGCCCCAGCAGCGGCAATTTAAACGGAGTTGGGAGGTCGGAGCCATCTGCTGCAATCTTGCTCAGGTAGTCTGTTTGTATAGCAGTCACCCTGTTTATTCTGGTTACTAAAGGTTAGAAGAAAATAGAGAGGTTCTTGATGCCGTCTGAGAAGGCTGGAGTCGGGAGCCAGCAGTGTCAGGAGTTGACTTTCACCTTACGACGTAGGATCCAGTTTGATCCCTCACTCACTAATGAACTGAATTTAATGGTGTCAGAAAAAACATTATGCAGCACGACTTACATTTAGCAGACGCTTTACAATCCTGAGCTGAAGCCTGGCTTGCAGAAGAGGCTTCTGTTCGCTGTGCTGAGCTGAGCGTGTACTGGGTTTTGGGGCATAACTGGGGAGCGAGTGACTTCTGTGGAAAATATTAAGCCATGCCTTCGATGGAAAAATTAAGCCGTGCCTCCTATTTTCATAACAATAATTATTCCTTCATTATAGACAGTGTGGATAAAGGGCAAGCCCAGGGAAACTGAGCAGTTAAGACCCCAGTAGCGTACTCTGAATCTTGTCAGGATGCTCTGTTTCCCCTCTCTCTCTTGTTTCTTGTTCCTTTTGGCCATCAGATCGCTGTTACAGTCCTGTTGGTCTCGGATTCCTGGCATAAGGCCGCAGCGTTACAAATGGGGCCTGGGGGAACTTGGGTACCTCTCTATCCGCGATTGGCAGGTCTGGTTTCTTAGCAGTTCTTGGCCTGATGAGGTCAGTGTTTTGTGCCTTTTGAATGCTCCTCCATGCTTGACACCTTTCCCATTTCAGCGGTGGGGGAAGGGTGTTTTTTTAAAATAAATTTTAAAAAATTAAAGAAAAAATAAAAAAAATTTTATTGTGAAGGGCTGACCAGAACCCATCTGCAGTTGGGTGGCATCTGCTCCCCACATGTCACTTCCCTCATTAACAAGCAATTGAATTAATTAAATGCTACTCAGAACACGCATAACAAGCTACCGGCAGTGTCCAAATTAGCACTGATAATCAAGGATGATTTCCTTTATTATCCTGCTAAGTGGTGTGCAGGCTCTGATCTCCCTGTCTGCCCTCATCTATTTACATACCCCCAGCTTCTGCCTTTAGAAGCTGAGGTTATCTTACCTAGTTAATTTGCCACGATCACCAAGCATGGCGGATTGATATTCCTGCCTCTGCTGAAGCAAACCCCCCTCCAGAACCCCTCCTTTCTCCCCCTTTCCTTCCTCCCCAAGCCTGGTCCTTTGTATCTCAAGCTCACTGATAAATTAAAAGCCACCCCTGTGGTCTCTCAAGTGAGTAATAGAGGCAGAAATTTCATTTTGCAACTGGCTGATTTAATGATCCAAAGGGTAATTAATGGCCTGATTATCTTAATGTTAAATATGTCCGGCAGCAATTACTGTGACCTCCCGCTTGTCAAGGTCCAGGCTATGCTCTTCTTTCAATTAAGTTCTCTGGGGCTTAATGGTATGAATAAACTCCTCTGATTCTATCATTCCGGACTCTGAGATTTAAGCGAGCTAGGGGCTCGTTTGGAGTTTTAATCAGCCCGTCTTCTACTTGAGCGATCAGAGTTAACAATTATAACAAGGACAGTTTAACTTTCTTCCCCCCCACACACCTCTTTATATTTTTATTTTACTCTTTTTTTTTTTTAAGCGCT
>WUAM01000244.1:26853-41240 GCA_024336885.1 Actenoides hombroni | reverse complement strand
CTGGAGGGGTTTCAAAGCTGTGGAGATGTGGTGCTGAGGGACATGGTTTAGTGGTGACCTGGCAGTGCTGGGTTAACGGTTGGACTTGATGATCTTAAAGATCTCTTCCAACCAGAACGATTCTATGATTCTGTGACTGGTTGCCTTAACTGTGCAGTCATCTCCCAGGGAAAGCAATGAATCCCACTGCTAATAAACATGGGATGGGGAGCAACGCAAGGTAGCAGATGATCTAGGTGGCTTTTATTTTCCAGGTTTGCTGAATGTCTGATAAAGGACCATTCAGCAGTCAGCAGCTATAGCAGATTTTTTAAATATTTCTTCCTGTATCATGTCAAGTCCACCACCACTCAAGAAGACTACAGAAATCAGCTGAAATCAAGATCTAATTCCAGTGCTCTTTCCTCCTCTGTCCCCTACTCCTCTCTTGCATCCGCTGGATGTCCATTTCTGTAAGTTTTCCTTTCAGAACAAACCTATCATTTTTCACCACAGGATATTTACAGCTTCAATCAGTGCCAAATTCAATTGGCTTCTGATCTCATCGCTGGAAGTTATAGATGCAGATATTATTTGCACTGCGGTTAATTATGGAGCAATCAAACTTTGGCTTTTCCACTGTAATTTCCTCTGCCAGCTAATTTAATTAATCACCCCCAGCTCAGCTCTTCCAGCTGCGACCGGCAGGGTCATTAATTAGACATGTGGTGGTAGCTCACAGACCAGTTCCTGTTAAGGGGCTGCTGCCCACTTGATCTCTAAGGGAGCAATTGCTTTTTTGGAAGCATCCAGGCAGGATTTGAGGTAGCTGCCAGGTGATTGTATTCCTCAGAAGCAGAAGTGATTCCCAAAAGATGGACTGCCAGCAAAAAATGGGATTGCTGGGACTGCCAGCAGTCAGCTCACTGGGCATGGTTCAGGACTGGGATCGGTTCCCTGCTGAGATGCAATTTACAGTCTTACCCGGCAGTTCTCAGTGGTCCATCCTTTCTGGCTTGATCCAGGAGCTTAAAAAAACAAAAAAAAGCTTAGAAACTTGGTAGACCTCCTTTTGACTGCTTGGGGGAGCTGCCTGGCTTTTGTCAGATGGAAAATAGAAGATTTCCTAACGCAGACAAGAAATTTGAACATACGTTTTAATTGCCAGATCACATCAATAGGAATCTTTTTTTTTTTTTTGCTTCCACTATGAAAGCCATACAAAGTAGCCAGCTAGGTCTGTCACATAGTTTGGATCTCAGAGTAATCAGGAATTATTATTTTTTTGAGGGTGGAAGGATGTTTTACAGTAGACAAAATGAGTTGATTACTTACAGCTTAAGAATCTCACCCTGAACAGTGTCAGCAGAGGGCAAGTGATGTGGGAAGTGTGATCACCCAGCCTCACAGCATTGGAAAGTCCCAGCATTTTGCAGGGGTGACATCAGATCCTTAGTCTTCATTCTTGCATGGTCTGTTTTGATGGTCATCAGTAACAGACCCTGTCATTGGGTTCTACTCTGTATCTGAAATAGCAAAGCATCCTCCAAAGCCACCATGTTCTCAGCCTGCAGATACAATTGTAAAGCATCCTTCCTTTTATTACCAGGATCTTCTTTATCCTCCTTGGAGTGCCAGCAAAGCCCCTGGTATTCCCAGCATACCGTGTATTGGTTCTTGAAGTAGCTTAGCTGGAAAAAGTGAACATCGCCAGGATCACTGTAGCTCTCAGGCAACTTTTTTTCAATGCCATACAACGGCTAGCTAGTTTTACTGCACTTTGGTTTTGAACCTGTTGCAAAGCTGTCATTTCCAATCTGCACATCTGTGTGCCAGCAGTAGATTGCTGATGGATTAGTTGGAGTCTCCCCCACTTCTTTTCAGAATAGACAAACTCCGCGCAAGACAACTGTTTTAATCATCTTGGGTTACAAAGCCTCCTTTCAGACTCCTCTGTCCAAAACATCCATCAACCCCATCCAGTAATTGTAAACTGAAAATAAAATTTTGGTTCTCTTCACCATGTAACTGTCACCATGCCTTTTTTAACACAAAAACAGCACTGTGGACTCAGGTAAGATGCCTTTTCTGAAGGAGGAGAAGGTGCTTCTGATGCAACCCTCCTTTCAAATGCATCATACTCCCCTGGTGGCATTTTTTTTTCTTCCTTGTATCTCTCAGAAGATTCCCTCAGTCTGAACTGTTTGGAGAAGATGCTTTAAAAACAAAGACCCTTCCCTTGCCTGCAGTCAGGGAGAACTTTAGGGATTTTCACAGAGACGCAGCTCAGCGACTGTTTCAGAGTAGAGGGGTCACATCTGCTTCTACCATCACAAGAAGATTGTTGACATGTTATTGCCATCGAAGCCCTGAATAAGAGAGATTTGTAATTGATAAGAAAGCAGCCTGTCTCTTCAGAGAAGCTCTACACCTGACTTTGGGGCAGACGTTAGTACTTGTGCTGGGCATCATCACATACAAACTTCAGCAGGTAGCAGCTGGATCACCACGCTAGGAACACTTCTTCTGGAAAGCCTTTCTCTGCTTGAAGTCAGTAGTCTCATAGCTGGAAATGCTGCCGCTGGAAGGAGTGGGGGCCCATGGGGATCTTGCACCTCTATCTTAAAAAGGTACTGCTATATAACTCATAGCCCAAAAGTTAAACTACTGCCAACATTAACTAGAAGATAATCCACTATGAAGACCTGAATCTGGAATGGTCCTTACTTCCACACTGCAGAAAAGCAACATCTGAGGTTCCTAAAATAAGCATCAGTGTTCTATAGGCAAGCTGGAAAAGTAGTTTGTTTTTGCAAAAATTAGAATTGCACTCGATCTTGATTGGCAGATTGCAGTCACCCTGTGCTGCTTCACTTCCTCATCTCACTTGGTTTTGTTTTATTTGAGCAATAAATATTTTAAATCTTCCCAGAGCTATTGCATGTCTTCTGTGGAGACTCATCATAGTCCTGCCAGGCATTCATCAAGGCTTCCAATGAAGTATTTCTCTGCTCCTTATCAATCAAAACAGTTTACTTAGAATTTCACTTTTACCTCCTGAAGTAATCAAAATTTGATATTCCACAGATTGCAGAAAGTCGTCACTGCTGTACTCTATGCTAATCCATCACGTGAAACAGGCATAATTTGGGCATCAGAAGGGCATTAAATGTTTAAATAAGCAAGAGCCAGTCAATGAGAGAGTCCATTAACCGCTCCAGATGACAGGGCAGAAAAATGTTTGGATCACAGGTACAGTGGGAATCCCAGCACAGACCTTGAAGAGCAATGGGGCATCTGCGTTCTGCAGCAGGCACCAGGTTTTCTGAGCTCTTTGTGATACTGCTCAAATATCCAAAAGAAGTACATAAGCCAACAGAATGGCATGAGAGTTTTTTAGCTTAAGCTGCAGTATGAAGCTCACTCAGCTCTTTGTGGAAGATAGTCCAGGAGATAGTTAAAAACTTAAATAGTTTTCTTGTAGCCTTGTTTATTTCAGTACAAGCTAGTAATAGCTTTCAAGAGAAGCTTGTCTATTCATGATGAGAGAGGGGAAAAAAGTCTTTTTTTTATATATCCTGTGAACTTGAGCAAAACATACTCATTTGCCTTTTTCAGTTGTTGAAATAAGTGCTCTGGTAGCAAATACAGTGGGCGGGCCCCATGTGATGAGACTGGCCGATGTAGATGGTATAAGATGTTTCCCTAGTTCTTGAGAAGTGCTGAAGGACTTGAGTCCACCTTAAACTGTGAAAGGTGATGAGGAGACTTCTCACAGCCACTTCTCAGACTGAGGGTGTGAAGGTGGCTGCTGTATTTCTCTACAAAATGCCCATCCATTCCCGTGCATTTGGGAGAAAATTCTCCACAGAGAGGCTGTGGATGTGGGATTTCTTGAGCCTTTGTACTATGGTAAGAACTCAATCCAAAAGTCTCCTTGGTGGAGGAATGATGGTCTTCTGCTGAGTGTTATGATCCTCTTGTAATTTGACAAAGCATCAGCAAAGTAGATGTTGAGCTTTGCTGGATCGAGGATGTGATTTTTGTGTACTTACCGCCCTCAGTTCTTCTGTCCTCTCCTATTTGAGTCAGGTTGCATTTTAAACTAATTTCCCCTTCCAGTAGTAATTATTTGTACACCATTTCCCTTCGCTTGACGTTGCAAAGCAAGCTCTTCATTTCAAAGGGAACACATACTACATGCAACCAATAGACTTCTGCCAGCGCCTGGGTATTTTGCACCAATCCAGGGCCACATCTCTTCAGAATAAATTAAAAAAAAAAATAAAAAAATAAAAAAAGACCTATTGTAATTACAGTGTAAGCCTCCTTTTAAAAGGGTGACTGGCAAGGGGAAATTATGAAGACTTGAGACAGTAATTATCAGCCACTGAAAGTGACAAATCAAGCTGTCCATACCAATCTCCTGGAGGAAGGTGCCCCAGGAGCTGCAGAGAGGGGTTAGACGAGAGGCCGCCCGGGCATGAGCCCTCTGAGCTGCGGAAGGTGCTGATTGTAGTTGTCAGGTTGCTGCTCTTAGAAGCTCTCCTGCTCTAAATACAGCCCAGCCACCCTCGTCGGGAAAGGATCCTTAAACCTTCCTCTTCTCCCCTTCCACCGCTTCAAAAACACAGCGGCTGACAGTCCAAATGTTTGAAATAATTGGATTCTGCATTCTAATTCATCTGTAAAGTATTCGTTGATTAAATTAGCCTAATAGATATTATTTCTTACATGACTGCATAATTTCATCCTGATTGGATCACTGTGGCACTAACGAGTCCCCCCATTTACTATTGACTTGAGAATCACAGAAGGCTAGAGATAACTACCATCTCGTTTCCTTTTTTTTTTTTTCTTTCCCGAGCGAAAAGTTAAACTGATTTCTGCTAAAAGAGCATCCAGCTGACACTCAGGTACAGCTGTATTTCAGTCTTCGAGACCAGTGTTAGAATGAAAAAAAATATTGGTTTATATAATCTCGAACCCTCTTTTATTTACTCAGTGGGTTGTTCTGAAGCAGAAAGATTAACTGACCATTTAAATTCCTTTGGGGGAAAACGGAAACATTTTTAAATAAAATGCATTTTATTATCTCATCAAAACAGATAGGCGCATTGCAAATGAACCTCGTAAGGACTGCACGCATTCAAGGAAATGAAAATACTCCTTTAAAGATAACGTTTCAACATAAAGTGCTTTTAGCCTCTATTAGTAAGATTTTTCTTTGAGCTGCAATTTGAGTGTAACCAAGAGAAAAGAAGAAGGAAAGCAAAATTATATTTAGTTTTCATGCTAAACGAGAGCAGATATTTCTTTCCTAAGTAAGAAGGAGCTACCTCGGGAGTCACACTCGTCTGCCATAAGGATGACTGACTGGCTCCTGCCCTTCTAGCTCTCCACGCGCAACCACCCATCCAACCCAAGCCGACCTTCTGCAGAGGGTTTTTGTTGGGAAGGGGTTAACAGTACAATTGGCTTTTTCCCCTGCTCCGGTGGCTGGAAACAGCTGGTGGGTTTTGTATAGCGCCGGTGAACTGAGCAGTGGAAAGAAGTTTTTGGCAAACACTCTGCCTGCCGGGGACAAGGAGAGGTGGGTCAACTCAGGAAACCATTTTCATGAGCAAACGGGGGAAACAATGACCGCTCAGCAGGAACAGAAGGGAGACCCGCTCCCACTGAATAGCTCTCCCCAAAAAACCCGTCTCAAAAGGAAGAAGGTCCGTTCGCTGCTGGGAATCCAATAAATTGTTTCAGGAAGTGAAAGTCTGTCCAGGCTAATGGAGCCGTGATTGACAGGTGGTTCTCATTACGGTGCCCATCAGGGGACAAAGTGAATTCCAATGTTATTTAAGAGGTTAAGTAGAAATAAGATGCAGGTGACGGCCCAAGGCTTGAGGCATCACACACTACTCTTCCTAAGGTTGTTGGTTTGGGGTTTTTTTGTGAAGAGCTTCCACAAAATGTAAAGTTAGTGGAGGCAGAGGCAGTTTGGCAAGTAAAATTTGGTCCTGCCGTGACTAAAGATGAGCTTACCTGGCTGTGTGGGAGGGAGAGCAAGGAAAGGAATGTTGCTTTGGTAATTATTGCATGTTCCCCTTCCTTACATTCATGTAACATGGATTTTACATCTGTGGAGGAGGTGCAGCGAGTTGAATTTCTATCACTGATTGCCATGTCGTGATGGCCTTGGACATCCAAGTGGAGGAGGAGGAGGAGGAGGACAAAGCGCCACCATGAAAGACTGTAGTGGTTTGTTCTTCTTGTCGCAAGCTCAGAAGGTCACACACAGTCACACAGCATGATGGTGAGGATTGGAAGGAACCTCATCTTGTCCAACCCCCCCACTCCAGCAGGGTCACCCAGACCAGGTTGCCCAGGATCGCATTGTCCAGGCGAGTTTGGAATCTCTTCAGAGGAGACTCCACAACCTCACTGGGCAGTCTGTCCCAGGCTTTGGCACCCATGCAGGAAAGAAGTTTTTCGTCTTGTTCAGATGGAACCTCCTGGGTTTGTGCCTGTTGATCCTGTGACCCTTTTCCTGAGCCCCCACAAGAACATCTTGTGGTGCTCAGAGCCAAAACAACTACAATCATACGACATTTGTCTACTACTCGTGCTGTGGCAGCTGGCGAGAGCAAATCACAAAGCTTCTAGCTTGATCAGAACAAATTTGAAGTTTTGAATTGAAATAATGCAGAGACCACCTAGGATTGTTGGGTCAGGTTTCTGGGTGCCCTTCTCCAAGGTCTGAACCTAGCTTGAGAAGGAAAAGAAAAGGAAAATGCATTCCCAGTGTCTCAGGTTGCCTTGTATTCCTGACCAGGAGGCACGTTTGTACCACCACAGGCTGCAAAACTGAAACTAAGGTCTGTTTCTAGCCTTATTCGGAAGAAAAATAAAGCAGACTTGCTTTGCAAAGGGTCCAAACCAGAATGTTGCTGGCATAGACTATAAGCAAGGCCAGGGTTCAGTTTAAGCAGGGACCAGAGGTTTAAAATAAATCTGTACATGTGTTGAAGATGCTAAACCACACAGACTGTTTCCTTCTCTCTGCTTCTGGGTTTTTTTTTTCCTTTTTCCGAATGCCCAAATAAGCACTGTTGGTTGTCTTGGCACTTGTGGATGTCATGGGGTGGGAAGCTGAGGGATCTGCTACGAGTCACGGTGTTGATAGAATACTGCATGGTGCATGGTCAGATACAAGGATGTAATTTAACCAAGAAGTTCACGGCTGGCTTGTGAATGACGGTGAAACTCCCAGGTATGACGTGCGTAATAAATCTGGTTGGATGCAGAATTAATGTGATATTCAGAATGATTATTTACCATTTGAAGCTCAGACGTGCCTGTGTATGAGAAGCAAATAGCTGTGCACGAGGCATTGGGGAAGGGCATGTAGAGGGGAGAAGAAAACTCCCTGCTAGCATTGTTTCACGAGTGCATTCCTGGGTAATACTAATGAGAATTGCACTCTAAATGCAGGATTGATTTGTGATGAGCTCAGCTCTAAAGAGTACATTTGTGGAATGATAACCTGATTGGTGGTGCTGCCTCTTGAAGGGCTGAAGGCGTCTAATTGGCATATAACGCACTATAAATTTATTAGCAGCTTCTGCTTTCCCATTGGTGGACCTTCTCCTGCTAACCACCAGGAAATTACCAATTTTCAAGAGTTAGTCACTCAAGTCGCACCGCGTCCTGGGTTTTAAAAAGAAGCCGACATTGCTGCTCTTAAAAATCCTGGCTTAGAGCTTCTACATCAATGACCAGCTGCAAATGGGTCGCTTCTGTAGTGGACAATTTGAGCACCACGTGTTTGCTTGTTCAACTTGCATCCTTCTTGGCTGCTTCTTCCTTCCCACCTCCTTGCCTCAAGCCCAAGTTGCACAGAGACCATTAGGAGGTAACTAATCAGTTTGGCAGCCCTTGGGCTGCAGCTGCCACAAACCAGAAATTACAATTTTTTTGGCAGTTCCCATTCAGGGCTTTGATGTCCTTATTGATACATTCAGCCCCCGGGGCATAGCAGGCAGAAGAGGACATACCCATTTTGGGGGTTTTTTTGTGGTGGTGGGGAGCACAATAGAAATACTCAGGAGCCGATGTAATTATTTCAGTGACTTTGCTTTTAAGATTGAGTCACAAATTAGAAAATAATATTCACATGTTTCTTCTAATTGGTAACAGATTAGGGATATTTTATCTTTTCTTAAATAATTTCCAAATGTGTCCCAAAGAAGGATTTGCAGGGAAGAAGCTGAAAGAGAGAGGGCACTTAGGCACTGAGAGCACTTGGACAAGAGGTTTTAATTCCTTATTTCTGGCTTAAATCCTGGCACATAACTTTTAAATCCCTGCACACCTCTCTCCGGAGGTGCTCTCGAAGTGGAACTTGCTGTCACTTTTGGCAGGTGTCTCTGGTGTGGCTTTTCTTTGCTGTCAGGTTTTATGTGGGTTTCCCACTGTTAAGCGCCAACCGTATGGCTTGTAAATCATAAAAGCCTAAAGGTTTGCAAGTGATTAATAGGCAGAGGTGCTCAATTAGAAATGCCTCAGCAGTACGTGAGCACTCCGAGTGTCTTTTGGAAGCCGAGTCCATTTCTAATCTCACCTTTTGTGGCACATTAGGGCAATCCCAATGTTGCGTGTCCTGTTGTTGAAAACAGGCAAGCAAATGAAAAACAGCGTGGAGATTTCAGTTCTTAGGTACAGAGAAAACCTCATGGATTTCTGTGTTAACTGCTGAGGATTTCTCAAGTCTTTTTCTTCTTTTAGTTATAGTTACTCAGGGTAATTCTTTATCTCCTTTGCTTTCTCAGAAGTACGAGCTGATCTACCAACAGCCTTTTTTTAAACATATTATCATTTGTGGCTTTAGAAAGGCATCAAGCACCTGGCAGCCCACTAAAACTGAGGTAGAGGCAAGTCCCATCGCTTGCTGAATGGAGAGAATCATAGAGTCACTTTGTTTGGAAGAGACCTTTGAGACCATCGAGTTCAACCATTAACCCAGCACTGCCAAGAACACCTCAGGAGGTCTAACTAGCCAAGACAGGCATCATTTTTACTAAATAAAAATAGTCATTAGCAAAAATACGACTAACAGAAGAGCCTGATGACATTAATGATATCTGTAGAGTCCTTAGCATTGGTGAGATGTAAGAGGTGGCCAAAGCAGCTGAAGAAGTAATCATCAGAGGTGGCATAGTGGAACAGGAGTGTTGGTGGAGAGGGGAAGATGCATCGGAGAGGTGAATGAGGGTATGGGGTGTATTGAAATCGGTGATGAGGAAGGTGAGGGGAGCCGAGGGGAGAGCTCCAAGTTACTAGGGAAGAGATGGACAGTGATGAGATCCCCATAGCATCTGAAGAACATGGGTAGCAGAAATGCTGCCCATAGTGATGGTCTGGCTGCTTCTCAGACCTCTAGACCTTCAGCTGCAGACGTGCCTTCCATCGCTGACTTGTTCAGAGCAGGCATTTGTTTTTATTTGATTGCTGCTCCAAATGTGTTTTTCTTCACAGTCTATGCTCAAATACAATGTTTATTACTTGAATTTTCTCTTTTATGTGTTATATAAATTCAGTGTAATGTTGGGTGTTGTTTTTTTTCCAGTACTCCAAAGAGTATCATCTTATTGCTTCTACTGGAATTAAGATAATATTAAAGCCCCCTGAAAGGGCTTTTGTTTTTCCTTGTAAACCAAACTGTTAGGAGTTACTGGTAGCAAAGGATTGAAATGGTCAAGAAAATTTGTGAAGGTCTTTGTGAAACATTGTAACTAGACTGTCCTCTTCCAGTTCCTGATGCTCAGGTAAAGGCTGCATTCCTGTTCTGCGGCCCACAACAGGTTTTTTCCACTTTGGATCACTGAAGCCACCAAGCTCTTATTTGAGATCTCTTTAATGACGACTCTGCAAGTTTGTCAGCCCTTTGGGTAGACCTCAGAGGATGTCCCCCCCCCTCATTATTTATAAGGCATCAGTGCACTCATAGTTATGCTGCTTCTCCACCTGAGAGCATTATGAGCAGGGGCAAAGCTCCATTTCTCTTCTCTCATCTGTTTATGATGTGATACGTTCCAAAGCAGATCACATCAGCGACTGTTATGGTATCCTTAATGCGCTGTGATAGTCGCATCACGGGAGGAGCCGCTGGAAAGCGGGTCGCTGATGTACGTCCCTGTTACATGCCACATTACTCAGGGGCTGTGGGAACCTCACTTGGCTACCTCGCTCCGTCTCTCACCTGGCACAGATTATTGAGATTTATGCATTGAAATATTTATATGTCACTCCCTCCGCCTTTGAATACCGCACAAGAGCTTCCCCTAATGCGAATATGAAAGCAGAAGCCTGGTTTGGGGTGAAAACAGCCAGATTTTTAGACATGTGTAACCGAGATAACAGACTACCTTCATTTCCACAAAACATTTCCTAATAGTTCATTCTCAGTTCCGCTATCTGTTCAAAACTACTGCCGCGTTTTGCGTGAAACTTGATTTCAAATGGAATGTTCCTATTTTTTCCTAAAAAGAAAGGAAAAAAGGATGTCATGATTTCTTGCACTATAGGTAAAATGCTATTGCATTGAGCATAGCCTTTCTATAGGAGAAAATTAGTGTGAATAAATTGGGAATTAATGAAATCTTCTAACCCGAATGGCTGTATATCAGATTGTAAATTGAAATTTCCAGTCGGTGTTTAAGTACTGGCACAATGCAATTTGATTTATACACCGAAGACATCGGGTTAAGTCTGGTTACACTTGAATAATGAAAGGCATTAGATACATGTTTGCAATTACTATTCTCTGCCCATATATATATATATATATATATATATTACTGCAAACTAAAGCAAGAAGCAAATATACTGCTTGGTTCGATCATTTCCACGCAACTGTTGCGGAGCACCTTTTCATAGAATCATAGAATGATTTTGCCTTGTTTTAGGTAATATTTGTAGCATGCCCAAGGGTTGAGGTTGACCACCCAAGAAATGGAAGCAGTCCATGTACGTATCTAGAACCACACAGCGATAACTCACTTATTAGCCTTTTTTTTTTTTTTTAGGTAGCCAGCTCAGTGGTATGTTTTGGTTTAAATTTTACAGGGATGTATCTATGCTTGTGCATCGACATCCAGGGAAAAGGAACCAGATCATGAACTCAATCATTTTTCTGTTGGTCAGCAGAGGGTGGCTGAAAGGGAGCGATCATTCGTGGCTGTTGTATTCCAGATTCTCGTGAGGGCTTTCTTTGCACATCTTAGCAGAAACCCATCTTCCTCCACTGTTCACAGTGCTTTTAAATTTTTTTCGCCAAGCTAAGTGTTTTAAATCTTCAGAGTTCACCATCATTAGGGGTTTTTTTCCCCTCCTAAATGTTGCTGGCAATGCTGTTTAAAAAAATTCTGGGGCTTTTGGGGTTAGTGGAAAAGTAGGATTTGTGGTATTCTTCAAGCTTTTTGTTAAATCTTTAGGGACTGTTTTCATTTCACATAGTTGTATGGAACAAAAAGTGCTTGGATTTGTATTGAGAAAAGACTTAACTGGCTTGCAGTTGTCACACTTCCAATCTTTATTCTCAACTTAATAAGCCTTTTCTTAGTATCTGCAGCATTCCCCACTGTTATAGGTCACGTAGCTTTTGCTTAACTTTATACAGAGTAAAGCTCAGGTGTGATACATTTTTTTTGAGCATACCTAAAAAGTTACTAGATTGAGCATCATGCTATGAAAACATGAGTTTGCTGCGATTTTATGTGCTGTGTCAGAGCCCACAGTTGCAGGAATTTCTCTAAAAAGCCCGAAGTCAGTAAACCTTGATGTCGGCCAGGCTGGTAATTAATGTTGTGCAGTAATAAATCCCGCAGGTGTCTTAACACCTAAGGGAGATCTGCTGGTTACTCCATGGCATCACTGGAAGGCTATCCTGGAAGTGCAGGAATAGAAGCTTTTTTGCAGCCCTGCATTGGGGGATGCTGTCAGAAGAGAGAGCAAAGGAAGTGGAGAAGCTCCGCTGAATCCGAATTACGATTCTCCTGGTAGGTGTCATGTGGGGCATGATTAATTTGACAAGCACATTCAGCTTTGTGCATATGAGTCAACTCTGTCCGTCATACACAGTAGGGCTTTTCCCCGCGCCCCCCCCCCCCTTAAACACACAACTGTGAAAGGAGAACTGGAAAATGTAGTAGTAGAGCAAATGATGGAGAAGATCCTGACCTGTGGGCTTCGTAAAACAGCTCTCTAACAGTGCAAGGGGCTTCGGGCATGTTTCTTATGGGAAGGCGCCTTTATTCATGTCTTTTGGGGCTGGTGTTTTGGTTTGGTTGCTTGAATAGGTCTGATGGTAGAAGTAACTTGAGTTGGGCATGTTTTTACAACACTGAATTGTTTCTCTCTGTCTCTCCTTGCTGGTGGACAAGAATTTGCAGGTTTAACAGCACACTGAATGCAGCCCTCAGCCAGGTAAAGTCCCCAGCGAGGACATTAATTAAATCATTTCCAAGCTGGGTTGCTGTGCTGCTCTCTTGGAGAGCCCTGGTCCAGAGTCCAAGACAAGACATGGGTTGGCTTATCTGCGGCTTTCCTATAGGGCTGGTCTTCGTCCATTGGGGATGTTTAACTTGTAAGAAGTAATAAGCTTAATAGGTTGACTTTATTTAATTATTAATGATCCCTTTTCTGTCCTTACAGCTCATAAAACACCCTGTAGGTTGGCAAAACACTCATAATATTGATCAGGAGCCAGAGAGATATTTATTTCCTCTTTGCCCCGGCACCCATAAATCTTGGTCCTTTTCCTCAGCAGACGGGATTTACAGTGGCCTGTTTCTTAAAAGCTTTTTGTAATTAAGGAATAAATACCCATCGGTCTTTGTTTGCTGTCTGGAGCCCTCTTGTTTGCCAGGGACCTACATATCCCCGGTGGGCTTGTGCGCCTTCCCCCTTAGCAACGCAGCCGGGGAGAGAAGGCATGCATGCTAGGAAGCAGTCAACTGCTAAGCACTTACTTTGCAATAGAGTGGGGTCTTCTCCTGCAGAGAGAGGAAGCCCCTGTGTTTTCTCAGCATATTGTTCCCAGCTCCTCTTCCCTCTCCTCCCAGTTCCTGCTTTGCTTGGGGCAGGAAGACACTTTGGAAATTCCTTGCTGCTAGCCCTTTCTTCTCGCCTTCTCTTCTTCTCCCCACGCCCCTTTGCTCGTTGCAATTAAAAACATCGCGAACCTGTCCCGATGTTTCAATCCCATCTCCCCCCTCCTCATTGTTTGTCTTTTACCCAACCCAACGCTGCAGCACCGGCTCTGTCCAAAGCAATGTGGTTTATCAGGCGCGAGTGGGGTCATCACGGAGGGTTTGTTTAAATGGCAAAGCCCGGCACAATTGGCTGCCCGGCGCCGGTCATTAAGTGCTGCATGCTTCTTGCATGCTGGACCACAAAGCTAATGACACATTCTGGGACTCTCCAGGAGTTTGGGAGGTATGAGGGTTAGATTTACTTCATTTTCTTGGAAGAGACACATTAACCTTGTTAGCTGGCCAACAGGAGAGAAAATTTGGCAGTGCTCTTGCTGAGCTAGCCAGGTTACTCCTGCGTTAAATGGATGTACTTCAGTGAGCAACCAGAAATGGCAACACAACGGCCCAGCACCTGCACAGCAACACTAGAGACACCATTTAGAGGCTTCCTCACAGAATTATTATCTTTAGCAAGAGAGAAGAAAAGATAAAAAATTTCAAGAGCTTTTTCGTGTTTACAGAGTTATGGAAGATAAAGCATCACTTCAGAATGCCTGTGCCAAGCCTAGTCAGTATTTCTGATAGTGGAAAATACTTGCTCTCCATTGTATTTTTAATGCAGCCTTTCAACATTTCATCGGACCTTTTAACAAACAGTGAGTAATTTTAGATAATGAGCAAATGACACATTTTTATTATCCTTGTTACTGCTTTGGTAAGAACAAGGCTGCTCTGGCACTGGAGGTGTTGAATTCTGATAGCAAGTTCTCAAGCTCTTCATCCACTTACTGTTGCCTACACATACAGTTCTGAGTCGCCACGTGAACATGGCTTTTATTTTAACCGTGAACAATGCTTTCATATTTGCCTTCCATGCCTGTCCACCAAGTATATGTGAGGGACAAATTAATCTGTGGGCAGCAGGTCAAGGGAGGGGATTCTGCCCCTCAACTTCACTGTGGTGAGAAACACCCCCCCCCCATAGTGCTGGGTCCAGCTCTGGTGTCCTCAGCACAGCAGAGACAAGGACCTGTTGGAGTGGGGCCAGAGGAGGCCACAGAATTGATCTGAGGGCTGGAACCTTTCTGCTGTGAGGCCAGGCTGAGAGAGTTGGGGTTGTTCAGCCTGGAGAAGAGAAGGCTCCAGGGAGACCTTCTTGTG
>WUAM01000244.1:5185-16367 GCA_024336885.1 Actenoides hombroni | reverse complement strand
AAAAAAGAAAAAAAAAACCAACCAGTTGTAAAGTACTGCAGAGAGAGGCTGCTATATTGTATAGGTCTCTTTCTAATAAAGACGAGAAAACTTGTTTGTTGCACGGTGCTTCTTTGCTCGAGTCTTCCTTGCCGTCTCATTGATATCCACCTGCCCTGGCCCCACTTTCTTCCCATATTAATGATGACATACTGTCACTCTTTGCCAGTAATAAAGATGAAGTATTACCCGAGACCTGGGATGTCAGAAGAGCCAGTAATGGTGCAAATTGATAAATTAAAAAGCAATAAGTCAACCCGGACCATAATGGTGTATATCTAAGAGTTTTGAAAGTGCTTATGAACTGAATGACAGATCTCCCAGCAAAAATATGTGAGCTTTCATTAAAAACAGTTATTCTTCCTGAGGAAGAGAGAGTAGTAAATGTTGCACCTAGGCTTTAAGAGTCTCTGGAGGAGATCCAAGGAATTAGGCCAGTAACGGTTACATCTGTATCTGCTAAATTGGCTGAAATGATCATTTAAAATAAGAATAATAAAACATCTTTAAGGTCATGATATGGTATGGTCTAATCACTTCTTTGAAGGAAAATCATGACTCTCTAGTAGGCTCCTCTGAACAAGTCATTTAAAGCCCTGAACAATGGGTAACTGATTCACATTTATTTACATTTTTAAAGGTCTTTGCCCAAGAACATCACGAGAAGAAATGGGGAATCTTAAGTAGGCCTGAGGAGAAGACAAAAATACTGCCCTGATGCAGAAGGTTGGGAGATGGGTTGGAGAGAGAAGCAAGAGGTGATGGGTTTTCACCTGAGCAGATTGGTAACAAGACACATATCAAAAAGGTCCCAGCCAGGACCGGTGTACCTTGAGGAGTTGGTGACATGGTTGGTGATGTCGATGGCTGCGGAAAAACAATGTAAGGCCAAGAAAGCTGTGTGTTATCAAGGTGCATAAGTAGAGAATAGCAGATAAAAGCCAGTAAATGTGCATTGATGGGGTAAAAAAAGGAGACAATTTAAATGACGTGCCCTGGCGTGAAGAAAGATGTAAGATTTTGAGGGCACTGCAGGGTGAGACAACCAATGCTACAGTTTGGCCATCTATGCCTGTCCCACCTAAAAGACACAGAGAGATTAGAGATGTTCAGAAGTTAGCAGAGCTATGGAGATGTGGGAAAAGTGGGGAATTTCCCTCCAAAAGAGGCACAGAGAGGGGAGTGTGATAGCCACAGGTAAGCAGTGGAGAAGTAGCAGTTTGGGTATGTCTTTTCCTGGTCTTGCACCTAACACAGTGCCTGGGCAATACCAAAGGGCAGCACAGTCAAAACCAATACCATGATGGACAGGCTTTCCAATGCGTCACGGGACCCAAGACCTCTCTGCAGCAGGATTTTGCTCAAGAGAAGACCTGTCCGAGACTGGAAAGGTGAGTTTGACTGCCCACAGTATGGGATTGGGGATTTTAGGATTTATCTTTTACATCTGCTTGTTTCTTGGCCTGAATTTGTTCATTCTTCGGGCCCATCCCATCAGGTCTTCTATCTGCAGGGAGCTGTCTATTCTGTCCTGTCTGACGAGGATTTATTTGGAGTTTGCGGGAGGTTTTCCACTTCCTTTTCTGCTCCTCAGTTCTCCACAAGTGCTCCAGGGAGGCAAAAGCAGCACTGTGGGGGTTGAAAAGCTACAGGACTGGTGGCGGTTTTTTTTTTTTTTTACTTTTTTTTTGGGGGGGGTGGGGTCTACATTACTGTTTGGTCATGCAGCAAGCACATGACTTTGTTCTTGCAGTGTTTTCCCACCCTGTTTAACCCCATCACACATCCAACCAGCACCAAAGCCAGAGGTGGGTACTTTGTGTTCTTCCCTTCTGGATTTGAAATGTCAACTTTGAATGTGAGAGAATTTGTTTTGGATTCCCCCTGGGTTTAAAGCTATAGTAGTGCTATTTTAAGAACCATCCGTCTCTCCCCTCCTTTGCCCTTCTAAAGGGGTTTGGGGTTTGATTTTGTGATGGGCATGGCTGGCTTTGCACGTTTTCTCTCTTAACAACCCTCCTAAGATGTGGCCTCTCCTGGAAGATCCCACTGCAAGGGATGGTGGAGGAGATCTAGGGATGTTTTTCATGCCCACATCTCTCACCTACCCCAAGCCCACCTCCATGTCTCTGAAACACTCTCAGCTGGTAGCATTCACAGATACCTAGGAAGAAAAGAAAATATCCTACTGCAAAGCAACAAGGGTCAGAAAGAGATTTTGAAGGAAAACTATTGATTCCCATAATGAGAGTAGGGGGAGCTCCCCCTTTTTCCTTTTTTTTTTTTTTTTACTTTGTTTTAAGAAAAAAGCAATTACTGTAAAGACCAGACTGTTGCTCTGCCATAAGGTGCGTTTCCACCCTTGCCTACAAAAGATTACCTTTGATGGATGCTGGGAGCACCAGCTCAAGAAACCTTCTCAAGAGCCCAGAAGACACTTGCTCCGTAGGTAACACAGAAGAGAGCAAAGCTCACCCAAACTCAGCTGTTCTCATAAACAAAAGAAAATATTTTATGCATCATGAATACCAGGTAACAGTAGCCTGAAAAAATCAGGTCAAAGTTCCAACAGCACCAACATTTTTTCTCCACCCGTGGCCAAAAGCCAACGCTGGAGGAGAGTGTAAAATCAGAGTATATGAGGCCTTTGCTATGGTTTTCCCCAGCCTGTAACTGTTTAAAATTCAGGGACTTCCAAGGTGCCTGGTTTTGGTGAGTTTAATAATCCTCAGTGGATTTCTTTTCCATCAGTTTGGCTGATCCTCTGATTCTCTCGAAAGCTTTGAGCATCCACAGCATCCTGCATCAAGGTGTTCCTCAGTGGTGGTGAAGAACCACCACCATCTTCCTCCTTCCCACCTCCCTTTGCACTGCCCCCGGGAGGAAGGGTGGCAGTGGGGACCTCCTGGTTCAGAATGACTTGGCCCTGTTTATCTTGCTGAGGGTCCTTCCCAGGGGCAGCACATGTCACTCATGCCCAGAGCTGCTCAGTGACTTGGTGGCAGGAGGTGGAATTGGTTTCCAAAGATGCTGCTGAAGCTACCTTGTGAAAAAGCAAGCAGAAATCCAGGCTGTGAAGCAGCATGTCCCACACAAAGCTCTTCTGAGCTCAGCATCTCCTTTCTTTGAGCTCATCCTTTTGCTCTTTTTTGTCTATTTCTACGATGGATGAAGGTGATGCTTGCATGAAGAAGCAGGTGATGTGGGTTTTTCCCTGTGAATTATTCTAATTCCCACCCAAGCAATGCCAAGAACATGATTCAGGGAATTATTTAGGTTGAAGAAGGCCTTTACAGAATCACAGAATGGTAAAGGTTGGAAGGGACCTCTGGAGATCATCTTGTCCAAGCCCCCTACTCCAACAGGGTCACCTTGCTCTGGGTGCCCAGGATCACATTGTCCAGGTGGGTTTGGACTCTCCAGAGAAGGAGACTCCACAACCTCTCTGGGCAGTCTGGGCCAGGCTCTGGCAACCTCACAAGAAAGAAGTTTCCCCTTATGTTTAGGTAGTATTTCCTGGGTTCCAGTTTGTGACCATTATCCCTTCTCCTGTGACTGGGCACCACTGAAAAGAGTCTGGCCCCATCCTCTTGACCCCCATGGTCCCTTCAGCTATTGATCAGCACTGATCAGATCCCCTCTCAGCCTTCTCCTCTCCAGGCTAAACAGCCCCAGGTCTCTCAGCCTTTTGTCGGCACAGAGATGCTCCAGTCTGCTCAGCATCTTTGTAGCCTCCATGGGTCTTTCTCCAGTAGTTCCTTGACTCTCTTGAGCTAGGGAACCCAGAACTGGACACTGAGGTGGCCTCACTAGGGCCGAGTAGAGGGGGAGATCATCGAGTCCAACCATAAAGAGAGATCAGGACTTACTGGGAGGGCATGTTAGAGAAACATGGTTACTCCTGGTGAAACCACTAAATATACAGTAGGAAACTCACAAACTGATGCCAGGACTGGGAAACCCACCAGGCAGTCATTCATCTTACCTAACATCTAGTAAAGCCTTTAATTGGCCAATAAATGCACTCAGAATAACCACACTCAAGGCATGGTGCCACAGACAGCAATTAGCACTTATTTATTTGCATTCTGCCTCCACCGATCACCGCTCCCCAACTTCCAGGTCCGTTTGGTGTTAAGCCAGGGAAGACTCCTTGCATTTGCCAAAGGGAGATTGAAGGGCTAAAGAGGCAGAAGGAAAAAGGTGACAAGGCAGGAGCGGCGGAAGAATGCAGAGCTGCAAAACCCTCAGCAGGGCTTTCCCATGGCTCAGGGGATTAACCCTGGGCTCCTGGGGAACGTAACGTGCCTGGGGTTTGCTCGAGCCTTTTAAGAAACAGCTTGGCATCGGTGTGGCCAGCAGCAAGGGCTGCTTGTTGCTCAGTTGGAAGAGAACCTCCTGACCACCATTAGCAGGAGAAAAAAGTCATTTATTGATGTTTTGCTGTGGGAGTGAACAATTCACATCATTTCAGAGGGCTAGAAGAAATCAAAGGCCAGGTATTTCCACCTAATGAAGTGAGGGCTGGGATCCTAACAGGCCTTCAGTTGCCAGAGCTGGAGGGAGGATGAAGTAGAGAGACGAGCAAATGCCCGATGCCCCTTGGCAGCTGCCAAGATGAGGAGACTGTAGCTTTGGGGAGCAAGGAGGTCCCCAAATGCCAAAAAACCTTGTCCCACAATGCTGACATCAACAGCCAGGTACGTGTCTTGAAATCCTGCCTCCACTTTAAGCCATCTACATCACAGGCAACAAGAACCCACTGAGAGTCCTGGGCTTCTGTGCTGGGATGAAGATGTCAGCCAGCATTGTGGTATGGGTCCCCAAGTGCTGGCTGGGGGGGGGAGGGAAGAGCTGGAAGCTGGAGCAAGGTGTCAGAGCTGTACGTGGACATGGGAAAGGAGGGGGAAACAGCCGGGCCTGGACAAAAAAAAAAAAAAAAAAAAAAAGAAATGCCACTCCAGCCCTGTGTTTACCCTTCCAAATGGGCTGTCTTTGGAGGCATCCTGCACTCTCTGGGAGTTTCTGGGCTGGAAAGGGATTGTGCTGCCAAGCGGCTTGGTGACTGAAGCAGAATGGGGCAATCACTCCCTCCAAGAGCATCGAAGCAGGAGCCCAGATGAGCATGGGGGCACCAAAGGCTGCAGGGAACCACCCCAGATGGATGACCATCTCTGCTGCTGAGGAAAATGGATTTCAGTACCACCTTCCTTCCCACCCCCTGCACACTCCCCTCCTCCTCCTCCCCATCAGAGATGCAGCATCTACAGCTCCCGCTCTGCAGATCCAACTGGTAATGGCCAGGCTGATTGACTGCAGATTTCCCTGTAACTGAGCTTAATTAGCAAGCTAATCAGGTCTGGAAATGGTTCCAATTTATTTATTGGCTGATGGCTGCCACTAATCAGCCTGGCCAGTTAATACTGGCAGTGCTGAGGTTTGTGCCAGGTGAACAAATAATGTCAGGATTTCACTGTTTCCAGCACTTGGAGCTGGCAAAACATGCCCGGTGAGCCTGAGCTGGGACAGGGGTGAGGTGTTACCTGCAGCATCCCCTCCCCATGAGGTGAGAGAGGATCTGAGAACCATGCCCAGCTCGGACCAGCTCTGGCTCGCCGGGAGGATGATGCTTGCAGGTGAGGATAGAAAAGGGGCACCTTCTTCCCTTTGTATGCCAGCAGCATAACAGAGCTCAAACACCCCAAATAGTCCTTGTGGCAGTGACAAGGTGTCCAAAGGCAGTGTCGTCCATGGGTTGACTTCAGAAGAGGTGACCCAGAGCAAGCTTCTTACAATTTGCGCTTCTTAGTTCCCTCCAGCTGCATGAAGGTGATATAAAAGAGAATTTTATTTTGCTTTTGAAAAACAAAACAAAAGTGAAAATTTTCTGGATATTTTTTTTCCTCTGGAATTACCAGGATGGCACCAAGGAAATGAAGGAAGGGAATGGGGTTTCCACACCTTCATTCCCTACCGTAGAGAGGAACCAAAGAAAAGAGAGACAAGAACCATTCTGCTGTGAGGCCAGGCATAGAGTTGCAGTTGTTCATCCTGGAGAAGAGAAGACTCCGGGAAGACCTTCTTATGGCCTTTCAGTACTTCAAGGGGCCTGTCAGAAAGAAGGGGACAGACTGTTTAACAGACTCTCTTGCAACAGGACAAAAGGTGATGGTTTTAAACTAAAAGAGGGGAGATTTAGACTAGAAAGAACCTCTAGTCACCAATTCTACCCTGAGGGTGGTGAGACACTGTCCCAGGCTGCCCAGAGAGGTGGTCAATGCCCCATCCCTGCAACCATTCCAGGTGAGGTTGGACAGGGCTCTGAGCAACCTGCTCTAGTTGCAGATGTCCCTGCTCGGTGCAGCTGGGTTGGACTAGGTGACCTTGAAAGGTCCCTTCCAACCTAAACCAGTCTATGATTCTAGCATGAAAAGGGAGGCATGGCAAAACACCTGGATAAGGCACTTGCTATGGCAAAACCCCACACTTGGCTGAAGCAGCTCTTCCCTGAAGGCATCCAGCCCTGAGCTGAAGACCCTGAGGGCTTGAGAGCCCCCCCCACCAATGCCTTCTTAGTTGGCTTGGATCTTTACCGGTCCATCATATTTTAAGGGGGGGAGAAAAAAAAAAAAAAACCAACACAAAAAAAGCCATGCTTCTAATTTGAGTCTACCTGGCTTGAGCAGCCAGCATTGATTCCCATGCTGCCGTCCTCCTGCTGATTGTAGAGCCCCTGAGTGCCAGTATTTTCTCCCCATGAATGAACTTACAGGCCACAATCGAGTCGTTTCTCAACATCCCCTCTCTGAGAAGCCAGGAGGTGGGTGGGTGTCAGAGCATCAGGAGTTTTGCTGGGCTGCAGACCCCTCTGGACCCTGGCACCCTGGTGACAAGGGGTGACAATCCCAGCATGTGACCTCTCAAGTACTGACAAACAGAGAAGCTGGATGGAAGATCCTTTGTGGGGGAGGAGGGGCTGTGGGGTTTTGGAAGATGGAGCGGGTCCATACCAGGCAGGAAGGAGGAGGATGATGAGCTGGATGAGGACAGAAAGCCTGGATGCAGGAGCTGCTCGTGGCACTGGGGGAGCAGAGGCAGGCAGGCAGGTTTCATGGCTGTGGCTCTGAAATCTCTTGCTGGAGAAGGTTATTAGAGGGAGTAATTGGGATCACCTTACTTTACAAATGTTACTTTGCAGAATGAGGCAGGAAGACAGATCGATCTCAACTATTATTCATTAAGGAAAGTCCTTTATAAATCCCAAATTAACAATTTCTCTTAGAGAGAGCCTTCCTATTACCCTTCTTTTGTGGGAACTGATGGCTGCTTTGGAAATGGGGAAATATGAAAATAATTGGGGAGGGGGAGAAATAGCAGTCATGGGCTTAGGAGACAAGCATCTGTTTAAAAAGAAAAAAATACAGATGTGTGCCTTAAAAATGACCATTACCCTAATTCAGAAAGGCAATGTTTTTGATGGAGACTATTAGACCACAGCCGTAACGATGTTCATAAAAGCCCAAGTGGCTTCTTAGCAATGAGCAGGCTATTTGTAAATGTTCAGCACTTGATGGCGTATCTACAAGTGGCAATGGTTTGCAGAAGGTCTCTGCTATCATCTGTCCTCTCTCTGCAAAGAGCTGAATGCTGGCTGGGGGCAGAAAGCTGCCGTTACTGGTGACAGTTGGACTGGGTAACTATTTGCACTGGTCCTTGCCATTGGGGCTGGAGAGTGTTTTAAGTATTTGAGATATGTTGTCACATACTGGGGGGGTCTGTCTTGGTGTTTTTTTCAGGGGAAAGAGAGAATGTTGCCCAGAGAGATGGTAGCAGCCTCATCCCTGGAACCATTCCAGGTGAGGTTGGACGGGGCTCTGAACAACCTGCTCTAGTTGCAGATGTCCCTGCTCAGTGCAGTGGGGTTGGACTAGATGACCTTGAAAGGTCCCTTCCAACCCAAAACATTCTGTGATTCAATGCTAATTTCAACCCAAATCCTTTTGAAGTTTTGGGTGAGAAACACTGAGAAAAAGACATTTATTTGTTTGTTTTTTTCAAGCAGTGGAATAAAAAACCAAACCCAAGCAGTTATTGCTATTTAAAATCTCCTATGTGCTTTCCAGCTTTGGTGCAGAGCTTTGAAATTCAGCAGGAGGGTGACCTGGTAATTTTAATGTAGGGGTTTGGGAGGACTTTGTATTTCACAAGGTGTGTTAACACCCAGCTGCCAAATTTGGGGTGATGGGACGTGCCCTGACGATGCTTCAAAGGTGTGCATAAGAGGGCTTTGGGTGTTGAGATGTTGCCATTGCCCAGAAAGTCAGCTGGTTTGCTCTGAGTCGAGGCTTCTAGCAAAAAAAACCCCAATTACTTAGTTTTTATAACCATGCCTGTGGCTTCTTTCGCTTATTCTGGGAATACCGGCAAGGGAGACAGATGTCTCTCAAAGGGATTTTGGGGGCCATACCCACATTTTCCCCACATCATTTCTGAGTCTGGATGCTCTTGCAGCAACAATAGACACCTTGAAGAGAATCACAAGCAGAAGGAAAACAGCAAAGATTTCTTTTTAGACTCGGGCAGATGCAGTTTTTATCACCCCAGAGAGTATTGGGATATGTTGCCTTTAAAAAAAAGAGTAAATTGATGCTCATGCCCCTTTTGGGGAGGCCAGTTTGGGGGTATTGGTACTCTTAGAGTAGCTTGGGTGTATCAAGAAGGAAAGAGCTCCAGGCACTTAGTGACAGAAATTCACCCTGTGAGGTCCATCTCCTCACTGTTGATAACACGCTCCTAGAAAATTATAAATGGGAGTCCCCAGTTTGTCTTTTGCTCTGTTAATTAATAGGATTTGAGCATTAAAACTTCTCCCCCAGAGTCGGCGATAGGCCCTTTGCCACTAATTCAGGCCCCTTGCCACTAATTCAGTCATCCTGGCAGGTCAGCGTAAACACCCCATATTTTACTGCCATTTTTAGATTATTCCCCTGCCTTGTAATTATTTTCCCAGGGGACGGCGGGGGATTAATTCCAGGCGCCCGTTCCTCTGCAGATGGTGACGTGCCACAGCACCGAGGCAATGCAGAGCATCCCCTGGCAGCGGATAATGCCAGCAATTCCAGGTCCGTTTAGCCGCTGACGAGGAAAACGTCGTTAAGCCGGGTCTGCGGTCCTTTGAAGCAATAAAAAGGGGAGGAAGGACTCGCTGCTGGGTCAGCCCTGCCTGCGGTCCTCTGGGTGCGGAGGGACATAAGGGAGATGCTCGTGTGGGTGCATGGAGGGGTGTCGCAGCCCCAGGGGGTACCAGAGGGGCTTGGGGGCACCTCGCATGTGGGCAGCCCTCACTCAGGTTTCAC
This sequence comes from Actenoides hombroni, assembly GCA_024336885.1. Taxonomy (NCBI): domain Eukaryota; kingdom Metazoa; phylum Chordata; class Aves; order Coraciiformes; family Alcedinidae; genus Actenoides; species Actenoides hombroni. The sequence goes on along the minus strand of WUAM01000244.1, from coordinate 6,972 downwards.
TCCAGCATGTTCAGCATCACAGCGAGGGGCTGAGGCTGGTTATTCCTGGGGATGTTCTTCCTCATCGGGTTGTTTGGAGAAGGAGGACCAGGAGCCTCCATGCCCCACAGCAGGCAGCTTCACGGTGGCCCTTACCACAGGGAGGGAGAATCATTTTGCTTAGAGCTGAAATGCTCCTTTCTATTTGATTTATCTATATGACTTAATCTCCTGCTGGGGCTGGGAGTCAGAGCACCTGCGAGACCAAGAAAACACTGCATTTTCCTTTGGGGCCAAGATGCTGGGAGCTAAAGCAGAGGTTTAAAATCCACAAAGCTTAGAAAGAAAATAGCCTTCATCTGTCCTTCCTCCATCAGGCCCACTGGGAAAGGCGACCTTTCGCTTCTCCTCTCAGGCTAAGCCCCGGGAAAAGTTGCCCAAGTAAGTTTGCCGAGCCGGAGGGAGGGCGGCACAGATCGATTGGCGAGTTTAATAGGATCAGGTCAGTGTAATCCTGTTTTAGCCATTGTAATTCAGGCAGCCAAGGAGACCTCAAACTATAGGGGAAGGGGCTTTTAAAACCTCAGCGGTCCTGCCACAAAGCCAGAGGCTGGGGCTGGGACAAAAGCGGGAGAGAGGATGAAGTGGCTTGAAATAAATAGATTAAGGCTCTCTATGGGCCGGGCGTAGCGGGAGGGAGAAAAGAGCAAGCAAGGGGCGGGCGAGCGTCCCGCGGTGGCAGGGAGGGGGACGGAAAGGGACCTTGCACCCACAAGGGATGCATGGTAACCGGGCAGGGCATCCCTTCCTGCCGTGGGGCGCGGGGGTGGGTTTCTCCCCCTATCGCTCTGGCACGTGTTTCTGGAGGGTTGGGATAGGCAATCAATTTTTATGATGCAATTTATAATTCATACAGGTTGTCTTCGTACATATGGTGTTGCTTTTGTGTGTCAGGGTGCCGGGTGCTTTATGACGGTGACGGCGGGAATTTGCATTGGCGGCCGCTTCCCAGCCTCATCGCTCTCCTCCTCGCCGATGAAGATTGATATGCCCCTCCCCGTGGAAGTGTACGGGGAGGGCCCAATCCTGGAGGACAGCGAGCCCGGAGGGATGGGTGTCTCTTGCAGGGGAAAATGTACACCCACTGGGGAATCGGAGAGATGCTCCGTCCTTGGCAGCGTTATTCCCAGCAGGGGTACCTACCCCTTCACCCATCTCTCCAGATATTGGGATGCTCAGAGGAGAGGCCCCTGCCATCAGAAGGGGTGACGCCAAGAGAAGGGGGGTGGAGGAGAGTCCAGCACCCCCCTCCCCAAACAGGCACAAAGGGGTCCTTGTCAGTGGGGCAGCTGCGTCCCCAGGGCAGGTAAAAGGCACAAAGCCGAGCCCAGCTAGTCCCAGCTGAAATAATTAAACCAATTAAGTCAATATAAACAAGGCGGAAGGCAGAGCTACCCCCCCTGAGGAAGTGGGGGCTGCAGCTGGAGGCCATTTCCCCCCCCAACAACCACCATCCCCTGCCCTGGATTGTGCTGAGTTTATCAGGTCTCTGCAGCAGCCCTGGCATGTGGTGAGTTTGCTGGGTCACTGTGGTGAGGGGTTAAGAGGTAGGGGGTTGAATTTAAAAGCTGTGATACCTTATTTAAGAGCAGGGCAGCATGATCCTCATCCTGCCAGAGAGGGGTTGCCTCCTCTAGCCACAGCATCCTGGTGCCACTCAAGAGAGATGTCTTAAAAATATGTATTTTTATATATATATATATATATATATATAAAAATGAGGTTTCCTAAGCCAGGCGGGAGGTGCG